>CM044549.2:28079396-28476896 GCA_024416835.2 Perccottus glenii
GGTCTCGATAGGGAGACATCCTCTAGTTGCCCGCTTCATTCGAGGTGCCAAGCGGTTGAGACCCCAAACTAGAGCTAGAGTTCCTTCCTGGGACCTAGCTATAGTGCTGGAGGGCTTAGTAAGCACTCCTTTGAACCACTGAGTCAGCGCCTGTTAAATTTCTGACTCTAAAAATGGTTCTTCTGGCGGCCATTACCACTCTCAAGAGGGTTGGAGATTTGCAGGCTCTGTCAGTTTCGCCCTCCTGCCTAGACTTTGCTCCCGGGCTGGTCAAAGCCATTTTGCATCCTCACCCTAACTATCTTCCAAAAGTTCCATTCTCGACCTTAAATCCGGTCGTTCTTGAAGCCTTCTGTCCTCCGCCATTTACAACACCGAGCAGGAGAGACTTCACTTACTGTGTCCAGTACGTGCCCTCCAGACTTATGTCCACCGCACTAGCCAGTGGCGAAGTCCGAACAGCTGTTTATATGTTACGGGGCTGCAAGCTGGGGTTGCAGCTACCAGACAAACTATATCACGTTGGGTGAGGATGCCATTGCCCTGGCCTATGACGCGCGGTCAAACTTCGCCCATAGGTGTGAGGGCTCATTCTACTAGAGGGTTGCAGCTTCAACAGCTCTAGCAAAAGGTGCCCCTCTGCAGCAAGTTTGTGATGCGGCAGGCTGGTCCTCTCCGCACACATTCATCAGATTCTATAGCTTGGATGTTCATGCTACTGTGGGCTCGCATGTCCTTGAGTCATCATCCCAAAATTGTGTTTGAGACCTCTTTTGTGTTTGTGCACACTTCACAACCCGAGGGGTCCAGACACTTACAGTGCGGCGGCGTTGGTATTCTCGTTCCCCATAGCGTAATGCTCGCGGCATCGAGTGTAGCTTTGACAGGGAAGCGTCTCGGGTTACTTGACTGTAACCCTGTTCCCTTAAAAAGCGGAACGATGCTGCGCTGCAATGCCGCACTGGGCGTGTCGGGCGCTCTTCAGACAAAGTTGACCTGAGGACGCTCCGTCGCGTGTTATTATACCCTCTGTTCAGGTGCGCGCAATCACACAGCTGCCACTGATGAGCTGCGTCACCAACAGAGGTATTATAAGCCAATTCTTGGCGTGTTTGACACACGTGCTTCACAACCGGTCACACAAAGAATGTTCCCCATAGCGTAATGCTACGCAGCATCGTTCCGCTTTTAAGGGAACAGGGTTACAGTCAAGTAACCCGAGACGTTTCTTTAGCTGCAGGTGCTTTCTCTACCCAGCAGCGATGAGAGCTTTAATGTGCCTCTAAAACTATTTTCAGAGTGCAGACACTAACAAATCCACACCTTTCCAATTTTATAACTCAACTTGAGTAAAATACAGGTGTCAGAAATGCCATCTTTTTCTTTTCCTGTGCTTTGAATAAATGGGGAAGAGAAGATGAGTATGCAGTGAGAACAGGACACAAACATCACACTAACACATCTGTTGAGTTCTTAAGCATAACTAATGTCTGAAATCTTTTAAAAATCAAAGACTTGGTAGAAATCCTGTTGGACCAATTGTTCTGTAATGGGTTGCATGTCTGTTTAATTGTTTTTACTGTACAGTAGTGGTTTATTCAGCATGAATTCATTCATCTCTTGGAAGTCCATGTTATGTGAAGATGCTGCAAAAGTTCATATTACAGCCCAAATACTTCCCAAGTTTTCAACAGCATTTACTCACAAGGGGAATATTTGGTCAGAGGAGCTCAAGTAGAAAGTTGTGTTACCAGCTTAGTCACAAGTGCCGTCTAACCCACAGAAGGATACCGGCAGCCATGTCGAGTGACTTCTCTGGCCATGTGAACCTGCCTCTGCCTTTTATTTCATTACTTTTCCTCTTATCTGCCTCTTCTCCAGCCTCCCTCTTGTGCTTTGTGATAGGACTGAGTCTGAAAAGGTGCACCTAGCTCTCTCTTGCTGCCCACTGAAGCAGTCCCGACAAGATGCTTTCCACCTCACAACAGCATTATGCATCAATTATTCAGAAGCCCTGAAATAAAGCAGTTTGCCTCCTCTATCTCTTACGGAGCAAAGACAGAATTCAAAATCAAAAAGAGACCGTGAAGTGGCCATGATTGTGATACTTGTGCAATTAAAAAACGTCGCTTTTAAAAAAGATTCAAGGAGGGAATAGATAGGCCCAGATTCAGTAAGTAGAGTTTTCAACAGATCAGATGTGAGATTTAGATTATTCCCATTCATGTTTTACTTTGTATCACATTTTGAAGTTCTTAATTCATTTTCTCCTCTTGGGTACCCTTGGTGTTAAAGGTACAGTCTAAATGCAAGAATTGTACAGTCATTTTGGGTAAAAAAAACAAAAAAAACAAAAAAACATTATTTGAAACCAGTCACAACAACATATTTTGGTAACTATTTATAATAACTACAGTGTCAATAATTTTCAAAGCATTGCTCATACAGTAATTATCACCATTAAGTTTTAAACATTCTTCTTTTTAGTAAATACATGCATAAAGGTTGTTTATTTATGTACTTCATTGATAATTTCATATTTATTTGTGCTTTACTACTGTGTATTGTGTGATATATATTAAATATATAGTATATGTTTGTAAAATTCTAAATGCAAAACTAATATTTCCTTTTCAAAATACAGAAAACTTCTTTCTATTGATTAACACCACACTCAGGCTTTTCTATAAAGTGTCTTCAGGCAAATCTTTTTCCCAATAAAGAAGGAGGAACATCAATGTCTGAGCCAGTTACTAAGAAAAAACAGTTTTGGGCCTAACGCTGGAGAATCAATGATAGTTTTGTGCTGATCTTAAACAAATGGAGAAATAATTCTGTTGAAGCCTGGCCATAAATGTCTGCTGCTCAGAACATGTCAGAGCAAAGATAGTGGTGGTTCTCCACATTATACAATAAATGTTTCTTAGAAATGATTCAAATATTGGCTCAGACCGCTATTGAATTGCTTGTGAGGGGTTGTGTTGATGTAACAAAATATATAATGCACTGATATAAAAATATTATCATAAAATATTGTATTATATCTAAGCACCGATATCATATGCACTTGCAATGATCAAACAGTAAGCAATTTTCTCTTGTATTTGTTGCAAAAGTATATTGTAAGAAGAAAAAAAACAACCGGCTGGAAAGTAGCTATCCCAGAGCTGGCCATGTCTGCTGACATTGTCTGAAACAGTAACTATTGTAGCTCATTATAGAATGGAATTTTACTGTTATGTCTTCATTTCTCCTGGACTCTTTACCAATGCTGATCTACAGTTGTTGCATGTCTCCAAGACTGCCTTGACAACTATTTTTATGTCTATGGTCTCTACGTTGAATTCCCACAAGGCAGGTGCATGAGTATGCATCAGAAGTATGACATGTGTAATAAAATATTGAGCACACACCTGTGGCTCTGTTTATTATAAATATACACCACACAGTCTTGTACAGCTGTGTGACAACACTTAAAAAGCACTGAATTTGCTGAAAGTAAACTAAACCTTCTGTTCTCTTTGAGTGAAATGTTATGGTAAGTGCAGTGGTAAGTTCTCTAAAGACTTATGAACATACAACACTGTGGTTTTCTTTGAAACAAATTTCCCTACAGGGACATTGAAGAGCATCTTAAAAGTGTCCTTCATAAACTCTAGTCTACTTGCCTGGCCCTCAGTCTTGTCTTTACAGCTGTATCACGAGAGGTGAGCGCACTCTACACTTTACATTTTTCTAGCAAACTACAATTCAGTGACCTTTTATGCTTCAGATAACAATAGTCACTCTTATTACCACTTTATTCAATTTTTTTAAATAAGTGAGACAGGAAATATTGTTGGTGTTACAGTTGGTTCTGACAGTCATCACTACGGCTCCACACTTTGGTTCAAACCAGCCACAGTGTAATGTCCATCACAGAGCTTTAAGTTTGAGATCTTATTAATTAATCCAAATCAGAAAAGCCAAGATTTGGTTTCAGACCCTTTTGTCATTTTGTAGGAGTACTTTGTTACCTTAACACCTTAAAGGTCTTAACATTTGACCTGGGGTATTTTCGGCCCTGTCTGACCAAGAAACAAAGTGTCTCAAAGTCAGTGCTCACTATTTCACTCAGCAGTTTGATGCCTGTCTGCTCACTGAATGTTTACACATTCTTTTGTTTGGACAAAGTCAATATTTGACATCTATCACACAGAGGATTTTCTTAATAGTTTTTGCACAGATACAGATACACAGTATACCTTTTACATCATCATTTTTCTGTTTTACTCCTGTCATTTGGTCCATCTCACTTCTGCAAGCCTCTGATGCTACCTCCTGTTGTGAGATACACCCCCGTGCTGGCACTGCACCTTTTAGGATAAACAAAAAGGTTATACAAATGCTGAATGGAAGCTTAATTACAAAAAAAGTAGTTGAACTGTCATTGCAGTAATAGAGTCTGTGCAAAAAGCCATAAGGTGTGTCTTGAAAGAGTGATAAAGGCAGAAGTTGAGGAGAATGATTGAAGTTGTCTCACTGATTTACTCTCGCCAGGCTCCATTAACATTATATTTCGCATCAATCCTCACAGAGAAGTCGTTATCAGCTTCAGCGCATTAGTGAGAAGCTTTAGGGATTCAGGGTCTTGCTCAAGGACACAAAAGCAGGGATGGTGCCATTGATTTGCTGATACATTCTGTCAAGATATCCTTCTTTCTCCCTCTGTAGTTAACATATTAAAATCAACCTTCTATTGACAGAACGGGACGTCATAAAATTTATCACACAAAAAAGTTCAACGTCTTGCCCCTGATTGTTCCAAATGGCCCAGAATGTGGCTAAATAATGCATTGGGAGTGAGGATGGTTACCTGAAATGCCCTGCTTAGATTCAGCAAAGTTGTCCATTTGGGAGCACGGCGGCAGAGAGAGGACCCCGAGGTGTGAAGATGGATATCCTTATCCTCTGATAGAAGAACAGGGGTGCCAGTGGCGGGCGCGGCACTGACAGTGACAAGGCTCTGACTCAGCCTTCGGAGGATCCTGTAGCTGCTTTAACTGTCACTCTGCATTTCAAATTAAAGTTTTAATCAATAAACAGTACGGGCCCTGGACCTCACAGTGTCTTGTGCCAACAGACAGCTATCCTTTTAAAAACTTCTACAGATAAGTTATAGCTGTTTAAAGAAATCATGTTTTCTGAAAGATTCTTGTTGCCCTCTTAAACAATGTTGAGGTGAATACACCAACTGCCTTTATTGTTAGCTTGTGAGGGACGTTTTTAAGTGTGAAGCTCTCAGATCTAAAGTGTTAGTATTGTTGAGATACCTAACCTTGTTTTCCGGTGTTGCCGAGTAATAGATTACCTGTAATAATAGGATGAACATATCATCTGTAACTTGTACTTTTTGATTATAGAAAAAAAAAATCTTGTTACATTTATGTGCTTTGAAGGTTTGACTTTTAGACTTTTAACCAAAAGTATGCAAATATTCTCTTATCTTAATCTGCAAATGTAGCAATCATAAATTTATATCTATATTTGGCTGTTAAAAGGATGCCAGTGAATTATATTTTTTACGTTGTAAAGACAATGTAGTACACATTATACATGTTTTTTCAAAGGTCAAAGAGAACTAAAGTTTTCCAAATCCTTTGGGTTACTTCATCAGTCCTGATCAGTCAATGGTATTTACTGCTCTAATGCTACATGCAGATGCAATTACTTTGTAAAGGGAAAGATTCATCACCTGTGCTCTTCTCGATGAGTGAAATACCTTGAAAAAGCAACACAAAGTAATTACACTGCCAGATGTGGCAAGCAATTAGAAGTAGACGGATTAAGTGATAAGATAACAGCGAGGGAGAAACAATGTGAAGTATTTAAATCAACTTGAAACATAGACTGCTGCAGCAAAATCAAGAAGACCTCTTAATGTGTACACCTTTTACATCATCAGTTTTCTTTCACACTATAGCTCTCTCTTTTACTCCTGCCATCTCGTTCCATCTCACTGCAATGCCTCTGTTGCTACCTCCTTGCTGGCTTTAGGATAAACAAAAACGAACCTATAGAGATAAAATACACACTATACAAATGCTGCATGCAAGCTAAATTCATTCATTCATTCATTCATTGACTACAGCAGCAATATTTATCTTTATTACAGTTAATGTCCTCGGAAAACACTTGAGCATCCCACATTTGATTATATATAAATGTACACAGTGTGACCAATCTGCAATCAGTCTAATTATATATGACAATAAACCTTGTGAGGCTGATATTTTAAGACCTGAGGTAATTTTGTCAGCCTATAAATCCTCATTGAAACTATACAAGCGGAGGTCACTAAATACTGACTTGGAACTATTACAAGAGCAGCTGCTGAAATCGCGTCCTTCCTCATTTATTTTTCCATCAGCCCAGTGCAGATAGTTCTGTGCTCACTAGATTAAATAACTAACAAACTGTAGCTGGTCTCAATCAATTGGAAAACATTAAATTTGTATTCTGCACTTTTTGAATTACAGTGTTTGACTCAGGGGGCACACATTGTGAATGAAAATCTAGATCACGTTTTATCAATTGCCTCATCGCATAATACTTGTCTATAATTGATTTGCCTAGTAAATATTTGAACTATATTAAACAAAGAAAATACTATCCATTCATATTCAATCATTTCTTCCTAATGTAATATTTATGTTTACTGTGTATCTTGAGACGAATCCTACAGAGTTTGACAGAGTTTGACAGACTGACAGTGACATGCAGATGGATTATCTGAATAATCCTTAATCCAAAGTTGGCTTTGACTGTAACTTTTTTGAATTGAGTTTAGAATTTTGTTGCGTGTTAGAAAACAATAATAAAGACACTCAAACATGCTCTATATGGGAACTGCCGTCACATGAGGGATCAATAAAGTCTAATCTAATATACTTGAATCAAGGTATTTACTAATTTTTAATAAATTCTTAGTATAATAAGAAAAATTCCAGACACATGGACCTTGCTGATGGCTGTTGATAAGTTGCTAGGTAACAGTCATCAAATAAGCTGATACTGAAGTGTGAGATCATGCGATAGTGAGATTATTAGTCCCAGAATGAGGCTGGAGTGACAGGTTTAATCATTTTGGGTGGAAGTGTTGTAAAGAACACTAGAGAACAATTGTGTTCATAACATCCGATCATATTGCTTAATTACTTGAGCCCTTTTCTGGTCAAAATGAAGTAAACAACACAAAATGGTAAAGGCCTATCCAATAACAATGCCAGAAATGCCCCAGTACTGTGGAAGTAAATCAACAACAGTGATTAAAAAAGCTATTGTATTTCACTTCCGTTTCTGCTGCTGCTGAACCTTTGTCCTCTAAACCTAATACACACTGTACCTAATGACTCCCCAAGCAACTTAACTAATTATATTTGAACAACGCTGAATGAATGCAGGCTCCTATTGAAGCATATGTCAATCTATCAAAGAAAAAGGTCAATTACAGTTGCATGTCCAAGGACTCTCTATCATAGCTTGACCTTTTAGCTTGATGTGCAAGAAAACCCACGAGAGCTGTGTGTTCAAATGTCACATGTTCTTGACGGTGGTTGTTTTTCCACATTCCTTAGTCGTTGGTTTATTTACTTCTCCGTGACAAAGAAATGATTCAACCCAGTATAGTCAGGTAAAATAGAAACTTCCCCCTCTTGAAGTTTTAGTTTATTTTTTGTGTAACAGAGGTCAACAACAGAAGTGCGGAACTGGGGGGTTACATATAACTCTTATTATAAGACAAGACTTGCTTGTTCTACAGTAGTAGGCCTCCTTCAGTTGATATTAACCATGGGTGTGCGTCTTTTCAAACTTGAAAAATCAAAATCAAATTTAAAGAGAAGTGGCAGTGTTGATGTCCTTGGGCCATATACAGACAAAAATATTTAAATCTTTAGTTTAGAGCCATCAAACTATCTAAGAGAGCAGACAACCATGCTTCTTAAAGAAATCTATAGTGGTGCAAGCAAAGAGCCTTGAGGAACACCTAGCGACATACTCTTCCAGTATACGGTCAGCAATGTGTAATAAATATGGAGTTAGAATTGAATTTGTTTTATAAATTCATGAAAAAAATATTTTTGAACTATAACTTGCTTAACTAGATTAATAAGACTGGCTAAACACTATTTTGATAAAAAAAAATCTAGTTTGATGATTAGCCAGAATATCTATTTACAATAATAAACAATACGGAAATAATACTAAATCAGCAAGGTATTTCTAGTGATTGACAGAGACTTATTTGGCGTTACATTTGGGTTTAACAAACCTCTCTTATTTGCAAGAGCATAATGAGATAATCTTAATCTGGTAGCCTCTGTGTTTTAAGTGTTTGAATACTTTTTAAAAGCTCAAAAGCCTTGCAATGCTTTCTTCTATCCACCTAGATTTCCATTTATATTGGGCCGTGAATCTTGAAAAGATATGTTAGGTTTCAAGGGGGTGCTTTATCAAGATTGAGAAACAAGTGTATTTAAAATTAAACACAAAGAGAACTTTCAAAGGGTTCAAACTTGACCGACTAGCGGCTAAGATAAATTTAGCTAAAGAAAAAGCATTAAAGTTTTACAGAATTAGTCTTAGGGACATAATAAGTGACATTGGCTCTGTTTTTTCATCTCTTAACTTCTGAAAACAGTGACTCATCTTCAGTTTAACAACCATTAGCAACCACTTAAAAGTTATAACAGACATTAAAATTCACTGAGCAAGAGTGCATATTATAAGTTCTGTAATGCAATCATATTATATAATGTGATACTTTTGTGGCTGTGAAGTGTTCTGTTCAAGTACTCTGCTCTGGGAAAGTCTGAGGGCAGAGGTCATATGCTAGCAGGCCTTATTGGAGAGAATATATTGTCTATTGCTCAAGGACGCTTTCTTCTGTCTAAAAGAATCTCCACACAGCTGGTCATCCTCGTCATAAGATATCTCTTTAGCTCAAAGGTATGACACATAAATCCACTTTTTCATCCACTGTCTCCCAGTTTTAACAACATGGATCTTGATTAATATAAGGAATTTTGTCTGATTTATCGTTAAAATGGATTAATAATTTCCACTCCATTTGGTAATTGATGAATGTCAGCATCACAAGAAATGAGGAGTTTCATTTACTTTCATTAAAATCTCATTACACATCTCTCTCTCAAATGATTCAGTCTTGGCTTGAGTTCTCGTGGCTCAGTGTTGATCTGACCTGATTTCAAAAGGTGGTCCACATAAAGAATTGTTAGTGGTCTGGTGTTGAAAATTATATATAGTATGGTGGCTTCCAACCTTCTTGTCTGTGACTTCTGCTCACCCAAAGCATCAGGTCGAGGCCAGTTCAAGAGAAGAATAATTGTCCCTTTAAATGGGTCAAATGATACGGTGCCTTGCCAAAAGTAAAATAGCAGTGGCCTTTTGCCATTTGGGAATAACATGGCCCCTTCATAAGAAAGAATGTAATTTCATTGTTTTGTTTTTAAAGATATAACAAGGTAATAATTGAATAATGTATATCGATAAGATAGATAAGATCCTATTGTCTGACATTGTCAAAATGACGAGCTAGCCTCCTTTGTTGCCAATGTCTCATATTGACAAAATAATGTTTTCTTAAGGGGGCCAAAAACGGGCACAATATGGTTCAACAAAATCTTGACAAATCCTTGCAAATGGCTTCAAAGCAACAGAAGCAAGTTTACGGCACTTGAGACTGACTAAACATAAGGACAAGGTAAACAAATATGAAGTATGCAATCACAATGATGACTAATTTACATAATCTTCTGACCTGTTGCTAAGGAAACTCTCATTAAACATGATAAACTACATATACTGTCAACTATTTAACCGTTTTTTCTCAGCTTGTTTACATGAAACATATTTTAAACAAAAGCCATTTATCCTAAAATACTTACACTAAAACCTATGGTCTCAGATGAATTAAATTTCTCTGCCAAAGTGATTCTTCACATAGTTACAGAAAATGTGCCATGTTGCTCTGTGGTTGGGGAAACATATTCTCCAAACTGTCGTTTCCTTACTAATATGAAAGGAACATTTGTTGGAATTCATACTGAGTCCCCTGAGTGTTCCCTGATGGGCAATTTGTGGGCAGTAAAGTTGATAGACAAGGACACAACAAGCTGGATTTCTAATGAATAACCGTTCTGTGCGCTCTTAAACACCCACTCAAAGCAGCTAAATCTCTCCCTACAATCCACACACCACTCTCCCACTTTTATATCATTCCTCCATCTGAGCTGCAGTCCTTGATGTGCACCTACCCCTCCCTCTCCCATATGCCTCCAGGCGCTGCTTTATTTCCCCCTGGGACTAGTGCAACTCCCTGCCAATTCGCCCCAATCCATCAGTGAGTGTAGTACCCCCCCCCCGGGACCCTCGTGCGCCACGGCTTGTTTTTTTTCCCACACAGTGACCGGTTCCACGCTTCATGCTCCACATTAAGTTCCAGTGAGAGATAGACATTTTTACATGAACCACCCCCAGTATTTATCACCATGTTGAGAAACTGAGAGGATATGATATTGGAAAGTTGGAATTATAATCAACTACATCATATATATTTCTCTCTCTATCTTAATCTTCAGGGAATACTTGCAAACTCATGGTTTAAACTTATTTGCTGTTAGACATCAGTGAACAACTGCAGCACAGTGCATTATTATCAATATTTATACTTCATAAATCAGCAAGCAAGTTGCTACCCTTTGTGTTGTTTTTAGAAAGTAATAAAAACAATCTCAATGTAATTGTTCAGTATGAATGAGGTAATGCCATAGTATGGGGGGTACTAATGATATGCAATAGTTAATTTATGGGGACATGGTCAATGCCTAAATTTGTTTTGTGGTAGATATACAGTCTACAGACACCTAAAAATGAACCCTGAACCACAGATTTTTAATCATTTTTAAAAAGACACAAATACAGATTTCATCATCAATACAAAACAAACCAGGCCTACCTTCGAAGCGGGACACATCATTGAGCTACTGTTGTGCAAACAAATCATTTAACAAATGTACACTTGAGGCTGGACACTTTTACATAAAATTCAATTTGGCTTACTTTCAAAAGAACACTAAATATTAGGGGGTGTCTTCGTCAACGGGCTATTTTATGGTTCCACCCTCACAGCTATATTTCACAGTCACTGGTTTCGGCGGGTCCAGTGGAGAGATTCAGCACCGCGGACAGCTCTCTCTCTCTTTGTGAGCGGTGTGTGTTGACTATCTCTCCTCTCTCTGACTCTCCTCTTCCGGGCGCACACTCGGCAGCTGGCAGAAACACAGCTCCTCCTCCAGTTTGGTGGCTTTCCCGACCAAACATCCTTTGGACGTGAATAGTTTCGCTGAGGAGCTCTCTCTTTTATTGTCGTTTTGTTCTAACAACTAAAGCATCAGACGGGCGAGCGAGGAGTCACTTCACTCACCGTCCTGTAACCCTGGCATCGACCTGAGCTGCTTCTTTTTTCCCTGATCATGGAGACTTGGGCTGGCTCATGCCCAGGCGTGCGCTTCTTTTGGGGTTTGTGGCTGCTCATCACCGCTCACAGCTTGCGTTGCGTTGAGGCGGACATTACATGCGCGTCCTGCCCGTCACCTATTCAACTTCGCGTGGAGGAATTTCGACTGGACTCGCGCTTTGCTGACTCCACCGAGGACCCGGGGACGCAAATCCGAGTGGAGTTTGAAGACCAAGAGGACGTCACACAGTTTCCTAATGGGGACGGAGTTAACAAAGAAAGTGTTGAGATCAATAAAAAATCCGAGATGGCTTTACGGAGAGAGAAAAGAAGTGAGTTTGCAGAGTTGTCTTGGAGTGGGGGACTGGATTTGAGTGCGTCCGAGGATCGTGGCTCGTTGTTGGACGGACATAAACAAAGCAGGTCCGAGTTTAGGTGGAACAGAGACGAAGGGAAAGGGAATAACCGCCAGGATGAGCCCAAACTGTCCAGCAGCATTTTCGCTTTGACCGGAGACTCTGCGCACAACCACGCGGTCGTTTACTGGTCCGGACAAAACAGCAGTGTGAGTACAAACACTCCGCATCACAACGTAACATGTCACACCGGTTCCTTGGGGTTTTTCCATCCATAGCTGGTGTGGAGATTGTGTTAACAGGTGCGCAATCGAAACTACAGATGCGCACCGAGACGCACTGCTCCATAAGCACCACAATGCAATTCGCCATAGGAACTTTCACTGTGCTATTATGCGCGCAACCCCTCACAACACTGACCTTCCCTCTTCTCATTTCTACATTACCTGACTGCGCTGATTGAGTTCACTTTATATTTATAGCAGCAAAGGAGGAAAAATATTTCTGGTTTATTTTTGCCAGTTGTAGATGCTTTTGAATGATTCATCAACCCTTTCCACTGATGCGCTGGTGGTTTTTCAATTAATTGATTGGGGAGAGAGGGACTTGTAAATTATTACCCTCTCCCTGCCACCACACAGTCCTTATATTCTGTAGACTGTGGGTGTCTCAGTAAATCTTTATGCTCCACAAGGTTTGGGAGGGTTGAGAGATAAACACCTGGGCACAGGAAATACAAACAAAATACAATAAAATCAAGCAATTTACATTCTGTTGATTTTAGATCACATTTCCTTTCTAAAGAGAAGAAGATTATTATTATTAAAGGTTATTTTGTGGGTCATACACTTTGTATTGTATACTGTAGGGATGCATTACCACATATTATCCAAAGGGGGGTGTTCAGTGTATGGCGTTTTGGGCATACTCCCATCTGCAACACACTTTGTGCCTATTCAGTTCACAATGTCATGGATTTTACATTCAAATTGTGTCTGCTATTTAAACTACACTATTTTAAAGAGTTTGGTAACGTACCGTCACATTATGTCTAGAATGTTATGGAAGAAATAAATGGTTTCACTCATCCCTTCACAATCACTTTAAATGACACATTACCGCCCAATATAAAGTGGTTGAAATCACTGTGCACTCACTCAAAGAGGGCCCTCTTAGGAAAATAGCAATACATTTTTACAACCATTAAAACTAACAGGGAGCCCATGGCTTTCTTCAACGTTGTGCATTCACCAGCTAAATTTGTTGTTGTGGCTGTTGCCTTTGCTTTATTCCATTTGAAAAAAAAAAAGAAAAATTCCACATATTCAGTCTTGTCCGACTCGATTATGGCATGGTGCATGAACTTGTTTTTTAACCCGCAGTGAAGACTGAGGCAGTGTATGAGAAGCTTTGTGTTGCACTGTCTGTAGAGAGAGAGGGTGAGGAGGTTATTGTTGTGTGCTGCTGCCTCCCAGCTTTAAATCTTTAATAATTATCTGAAGCAAGATTGAGGCGATTATTTAAAAGTAGGATTTTGTTGTTGTGAGAAGAAGGACAAATGGGCTTTGCTTGAAGAGAATCCTCCAGAGATGTGATCTGCTACTTCATCTTCATTGGCCCTTGGTGCTTGCTCTGGTGATGAATGGACTGGTAGGATTGTGAGATTGAGCTTAAAGCCCTCAGACTTGACTACACTGGTAGTTAAGGTAAAGTGAAAATAAGTGGGAGGCCATTAAGAAGACAAATACTTGGATGGAGGAGTAGGTTTTCCCAGGCACCTTAGTCATGTCTCACACACCATGGCAATCCTCTGATGTGTTTTACATTATGAGTCATGTTGCACATTACATTGGGCTATTTCCTCTAAAGGTGCTTTTTGAGGATTGTTTGTAGAAATGATCTGACCATGCATTATCAGTGTTTTATCTCACCCTCAACAACATAACCATTTTAGATTTGTATATACCTAACTCATCCATTATCTTCATAATTGTGTCTGTTGTATTCATGTATTGGGATGGTTGTTTGATAGAAAAGTACTTTTGTCTTGGAAAAAAAAGACTTCTTTCTTCTTCCTCTGGTTCTATAAAGCCAGAGGAGGACGATAGTATACTGCCATTTACTTCTGTTACTGTTCCAGAACAGACAAACTGAGCACTGCTGGAGAAGAAGCACACTTATGTTTCTTTTACAAAATCTTGCTTGGAGGTTTGGGTTTATGAGCTAAACTGATTTTGAATTTTTTTTCAAAGTGAAGTAACAAGAAGTATTTCCACTAGATCTGTTCCAGTGATTCCATCTCAGACTCCTTTAGTAGTGTTTCTTCAAATACATTTGTGTAAAACATTTCTGTATTGTCCCCTTTTAGTGTTTTTACCCGTCAGAAACCATACACCACAACATCTTGCCCTTGCTTTAATTGTAACATTTGGTTAGATTTAGGTTTGCAAACCTTCTATTGATGAAATTGACAAGAAATGCAGATATATTTTAAAATTGCACAATGAAGAAAAGTTCTTCTTTTGTTTCTGATCTTGTTGATCAGATGGCCAACTTTAATGTGACTCTGATGTTGTCCCAAGAAACACAGCCTATTAATTGTTAACAATCTAACTGTGTTCAATGGCTGAGGTTCAAAACTAAGTGGTTGCACAGTGTGTGCTCTTTGCTTCACTAGCCACATCGTTGTTTCATAAATCCTCAACTTCTTGGTGTAGTGACTTTTCTCCCAGTCTTATTTCAGCCAGATTGGTTGTCTGTGTCTGTACCATGACTAGCTCTGGGAGAACTTGGCGATGCTGTGTCCCTTGGGGGAATGCTGTGTCCTCTGAGGCGTATACACAAGGCTAATGCACTCACACTGTCGGTCTGTACCTGTCCAACTTGCTGCCCTTTCTCTTTCTGCTTCTTTCTGTCTATCTTTACCTGTTCCTACATGTCTCAGACCCCGGGCTTACACAGGTTAAGACGAAGCCTTAACCTTAGATATTAAGTGGGAATGTAGAGGTAGCAATGTTGAAACTAACTGTCATTTGCAATATACATGACTATAATTTCAATGATGCATTCCTGCAGCAAAGTGACAAGTTCTTTCCTGAAGTATCTTTCACGCTGCGTAACCCCCACAACCTCAGCACCTCGGAGCATAATGGCATTGTGACTGACAGCCTGAATTCAAAATGGAGGGCTTTAGCTGTGCATCTTTTACCGGTGATCTTGACAGATTTATTCCTTCAGAGGGAACCTTGAGACTTCCTCCCAACAGCATAATCACACTGCACACATTCGTTAAAGAAAAACATTTGTCGGAGGCCCATGCAAAGGTGTCAGCTTTTTGCTCTGCTGCACATTTTCAATCATTCATATTTTATGGGTGCTGCAGTTTGTAGAAAGACTCTATTTGTTGTCTACAATCCACTGGAAACAGTTGGAAACATTTAGCATTATATAAGCAGGATATGGCCTTTAATGTGAAGAGAAGCCCTGTGGAGGCAGGTCAGTATATCTGGCATGTCTTCAATAGAGATGACTGAGAGTCTTTTAAACTTTCAAATCACCTTAGAGACTGGAGGACCTCCAGCAGACACGTGGAGGGGTATTTGAAGTTAAAAATATCACATAGCAAACACTTGTGTTTCTGTTCTACACATAAACAGTTTTATTTGCATTGAATGCTATATTCTTAGTGTTAATGTTGTGAGAAGTTGCCTCTTTTTATAAAGTGATCTGCATGAGTGAAAAAGCTTTACTGTTGTTACAGCTGTCATAATGTACTGACAGAGGTTGAGCTGTGACGTACACATCAGCTGTGCTATATTTATGTGTAGACTACTTGTGGATTTACTGTGGTAAGTAAAAGGGCAGTCGCAGAAGACTGTTTTTGCTTTTATAATATATATTTAAAGGAAAAATATGACTGGGACAGAAATGAGTGCAAATCATCAAAGACCAAATTGTGTTTTGGCAATATAAATATGTTTATGTGAGGAATTTTGGTTTATTGTTTTTGGTCAAGTCCTGTAGAATAAATATGTTGAAGACCAGATTTATCACATGTTCTGCAGGCATCACCCAGAGAGTGGTAAATAAAACTTTTGAACCCGGATCATGGTTACATCAGTCCCTTACTGTATTAATAACTCACACAATTGAGAAAATACAATTCACTTGTGTGAATAGATTGTGTTCTTTTTCAGTGAGTACCACTTAAGACCAATAAACACCTCAAATAATTCCCATTCTGGTGGTCTTTAAAGGCACCACATGTTCACAACAAGGACTTAGCCTTGGGACTAAATTACTGAAGGCAAAACATTATAAAGTTGTTTCTTGTCTCTCTCAGCCCTGGTGGCCCTTCGCTTTGAAGGATAAGCAATGATAGGGAAAAAAAAGAAAATTATAAATAATGTAGCCTTCCAGCAGGCCTTATCTCCCTCATCCCTCGATTCCTGCCCCCCTCCCGCCCGCCTCTTCCTCCTCTAATTAGTCTCTACAAATGTGTCTTCCTTGGTTTTTCCCTGCTGTGGAAGTATGATGTCGTGGCATCACGCCATGCACCACAAAACATGAATGAGACCTCCAGAACCCAAATCCTGGCTGCGGTTTCTAAAAAGAGCCGCTGGACTGAAGCTTTCTGACCTGATGATTTCATGCAGTGTGCTTTCAAAAGCATGTTATAGTTATAGTATAAGCTTCCAAATTTCATGAGCCTCAGCATGAATGGTGCATTTATGCCTGGCCTAATGCGAAGCTCAGATTTGAGCATTTTGCTTTGGAGAGATGGTGTGTAGGAATAGCAACACATATACGTAGGTATTTGTCTGAAAGATACACCTAAGAACAGCTCTTCTGTCTTTCTGAAGTTATGTTGGTTAGTAGAATTTGGAATAGCATTTTATTACTCTTGCTGAAGTTTATAGGGAGCACTTACAGGTGTTGCACAATGCTTAAACTCTGCTACGCACTCACCACAGAATCGCCATTGCACTAAGAAAGCAATTTAGGGGGCCATCCAATCAGAATGCACTGCACCTGCTGCTACTGCGGGCCGCAGATCTTGGATTATATGAAGACGCTAAAAGGCTTTGATGCTGTGAGCACGTGCTTCGTAGGAACCCATCCGGCCGAACAAGAGGCTGTAAAGCTGCGTTCACCAAACCTAATGGCCTCATTATGTTGCCAGTATGATTGCCATGCTGGCTGAAGCACTGAAGGAAGCCACCTCGCTACAACTTCACAGAGCTGAGTCTAATCATACGCTTGGCCACGGATCCTGTTCAGCAGCATAAGAGCACCGGCGTGAGTCATGTCGGATGAGTGTGAGCTGGAGGAATGTGTATCTGTGTAATAATTACATTTGTACAGCCCAGTGTCAACTCCAATTAGAAAACAGTTTTGTTAAATGTCCTTTCATATGTAAGTTATTCTGACCGCCGCCACAATACAATCTTATCAACAGTTATCCATAGACATACTCATTAAAGACGCATATAAAACAGTTTAATTTTATTATTGTTTGAAGGTATTTTGTTGTGAAAAAGAAACCCAAACTATGGTTTGGTTAAAAAATTGGTCAAACTGAATGGAATTTTCTTGTTTTTTGAAAACTGTTTAATACCCTAATAGCATACTGTATATCATCAGTAAAAAAAAAGATGTCATTAAGAAGTCATCAAGCTTCGATAAGAATATTTTGCCCATATGAGCAGGTTTTGGCCAAACACATGCTCCTGACCAAAGGAGGCAAAAGGCACAACAAATTTCTTTGTTACATCATCACTTCATGCGGTGTTTATTAAAAATCTTCTTTAATAAAAAGACTGTTAGTCTTTCTGGTTTCCTTTACACTCCATGTTGTTTCCTCGTCTTGCCTGGAACAGTTTAAACACATATACATTAGCTTTTGATGGGAATACTGAGCTTTGGGATTTCCAAATCCCAGAGGCACACTGCATCTTGACCTTAGCCACATTTTTTTCCAGAGCCAAGTGCTATAACTTGTAACGATGATGTCCCTTGCCATTTTGCAAAGCGGGTGCGCCTGGCTGGGCAGCATGGCTTATGGCAGCATGTAATAATGTCAGGCCACAACGAAGCAATAGACGGCATGTTGATTTCCCCTCCTCTTTCTCCTGTGTTCTTCTTGGTCTGCTGTTTTGCCCCTCCTCAGCTTTGTTCTTCATCTTGTCTCCAACTGTCCCTGCCATAAACTGACACAGAACAACAGCCTTGCAGAAACACACTTAATTGGATGCAGCTTGACACTTCACAACCCATTCTCAGGGGCTTTTTTTTATATTAGTATTGTAAGTAATATATAGATCTCACAGCCAGACAAAAGTTACCTAACAATGATATTCCCAAAACCCAGAATGTTTATGTTTGAGCAGAACTTGCCTGGACATACATGTACATGTACCATCACACATGCTCAAACTGAGTACTCTATAAGAACCTTGTTTTTCTTTTTTTTCTTTTGTGTATGGAGAAGTGATTAAGTAAATTGTTGTTTAGAGGTGCAATGATGAAAACTGCAAGCTTTGATTGAGGTCATAAATTAGTTGTTGTTCCAAGAAAACACAACCATTGCTATTTATGTTGTTGATAAAGACATGCTTATTCATTTTCTACTGCTTAATCTCGTTAGGGGTCACAGGTATACTGGAGCCTATCCCAGCAGCTTTGGGCCTGAGGCAGGGTACACCCTGGACAGTGGCCAGTTAGTCGCAGGGCTAACATTTAGAGACAGACAGTGACAGACGACCATTCACTCTCACATTCATTCACTAGGAACACTTTAGATTTGCCGATTAACCCATACATGCATGTCTTTGGACGGTGGGAGGAAGCTGGAGTACCCGGAGAGAACCCACAGTAACACGTGGAGGACATGCAGACTCCTCACAGATAGACCAGAGTCGGCCGGGTTTTGAACTCACGACCTGCTTGCTGTGAGGCAGGAGTGCTAACCACTCAGAGAATTAAAAAGTCTAAGCTGAAAGAATAATCACCATAGATAAAGCCTCTGTTTTGTTTTGGTCACATGCTCCTGTCTCAAAAAACTATTATTATTGTATTATTGTAAATTATTGTAAAACAATTTTTCATTTGTTAAAATATGTTTGTGTTTGTGTGTTTCACTAATAATTAAGTTTGTTTATTAGTTCAAAAAAGTGTTTAGGCAAGTCCTGTTGCTCACATTATTTTCTCACACAAAGCCTTTTTAATTATAAATCATCTGCCCTTACTGTGTATTTTACCATTTAACTTCTTTGTGTACATGTGAAGGATGTTTGGAAGTGTGTGTGTCTGCAAGAGGATAGCAAAAGCAAGACTAAACCTGGTTTTCAATTTTAATCCCTAAAGAGACCTAGACAATAGTGCAAGGCCAGGTTTCTTTACACACATTCCCCAAAAACATGATACATAATTGTCCGAGTGAAATGCTGTCTCTTAGAAAATCCTCCATTTACTATTTTTTTTATGCAAATGTGACATAGCTTCATTCAGTTTAGAAGTTTGCGTCCCAAAAAAAAAAAGAAGAGAGAACACATGACCCAGCTTGTGGTGCGTTTTGTGCCCTCAATCATTCTCAGTATCACAGACGCTGTCATTGATGGAGACTAATGTTGACACGTCACACTCCAAGACCTGCAGTCAATTAACACATTGTCTAATTAAACTGATGCACTGGTTTATCTATGAGGGATTGGAAGTGGCTGTAAAACATATCCACGGTGCATTAACTTTACAATCAGGTCTGCTTTTTATTTCCATTTGGATTTTAATGCTAATAACCGGGTTTAAACATCCTCCATTACAGGACACATTGTGCAAGCATCTTTTATTGATTGCAGGGATATATATTTGAAAGGATTTATTTTCTCTCTCAATACCCCACTCAAACTCCATAAAATAGTTCTGCTGCCACAATCTACGTGACTGAACTTCTGACTGTCCGTTAATATCTGCCGTGGAACTCAGCTTGAAAAGTGCCCTTTAAATAAATCATTCCTCGACCGACTACAAGTCATTTTCCTCCCTGAAGGAAGGTGCTTACTTCCCTTTGAATAGGAGCCACATTAGGTTTCGATCAAACACTGTAATTGTCTTTTATTTAGCCAGCCTCCATGCTGAGCCGCTTTAAAATTTTCATGAAGTGTTGTTTAGAGTCTTTGGCAGGTAGCACTAATATAAAGTAGGTTCCCATTATAAAAGAAAATGTGAGCGGTCATGGATATCAATGAATTATTAATCCCTCCGTTCCTCTTTGTGGGAGTTTTTTTGCTGGAAAAGGAGAGGCTCTTCTGACAAAATATAGAACCATTGACTGGTTATAAAGTCCGGGGCAAGACAATGTCAGTCCTTTAAATTAGTGAAGCAATACTAAACAATAGTGACACTGGTCAGTTCAACTAGTGGCCATGACAGTAATGACACTTTGCTTGCAGGGTTAGGATGGTTGCTAAACATTATTCTTGTTCAATTGGTAAATCCTTTAATAAGAAACATAATCCAAATAATTTAAAGTAGAGTAAATAATTTTTGATTACTTTTGGATCAGTTTATGCAGATTTTGTAAACATACCAAAACTAAATTTTTGCCCCTGTGTCTCTTTGCAGATAGATGTCTTTTGTTCAGACCTCACCACTGAGTTTGTGAATATGCTAAGATGTTTTGTGTGGTTTATGTTTGCTGCAACTGATTAGACTGAGAAACCAACTGAGTACATTTTTGTGAGTTCCCAATGTCCACAAAGGTGAAAAATATTAGAGGGTAAACAAAAGGCCTTTTATCAGATAATGATAAATAATTTGTGTCGTCAAATGTAACTCATCTTTTCTTTTCTGGATTGTAACATTGTAACATGTGACTTTAACTTGTATTTACAATGTTGTTGTGCATAATGACAGTGTTACAAGCACAAGGTTGTTATGCTAATAGACGCTGAGTAAACAACAAAGACATATAAAACATGAAAAAACTCAACCACAAAGCTCCTGGAACTGAGATTGTGGACCCAACTGCTTACAATCCTTATTTGTATTTTTCTGGAATGGCAATGGGATACACTTAGTTTATTATTATATCCTCGATCCATAATCACATGTAATCCGTTACTCCCAAGAATATTTGCTTGAGTTGATTAAAGTTGCATCTTACAATTGAGGTACATTAAGATGCAGTAGCCTTCATTCACTCACTGATGATGACAAAGAAATCCAAAAATTATAAATATACATAAAAAAACCTGACTTATAAAGAAAGACTTTTGCGCAAAAAGTTAAGTCAATTTACCACAGGTTGTTTTTTCCCAGTCAGAGGTGCTGCCTATCCTAGATTTCTTTACATTTACATTGCAATTTTGACGTAGCAGGAAATAGAAAAACAGTTAATGTGTAATTTTAATACTAAAAACACACATGTTTAACCACTGTGTTTCACACATTTTAAAGTTTGAGCCAATCTTTTGAGCAATCTTTTATACAATCCTTAGTTTAGTGCAGGATGTCTGTACAGGTTTCTGAACGTTTTCTATATTCTGCAGCACACAAATGCTATCTAATGTACTGTACCATATAATATGATGCCCGAGCTTTCCGATCTTTTAGTTGATAACTGTTTTGATGGACCTTTTATAATGGCCACCCAGGATTCAGCAGAGCTCACATTGGGCCACCTATTATCATCAGTTTTGTTCAGCTAATGCATAAAGTGTTCTGCAACTCGCTGTATGTGCTTTCATGGTTTTGATAAAAATGAGTGCATTTGTCCACCTCTTTCATAGTTGCTGTCGGCTATGTCAGCAGCAGTTTAGAAACTAGACTGTGATCTCCTGCTGCCGTCACGTGCGCTGTGATAGACAACATGGGGTGTTGTGCAACAGTGTGAGGCATGTGCTCTTTATGACTGAATGTGGGCCAACACGTACTGTATGTGCTAATGTGTTTTGCTGCTAATGGATGTGAGCTGCTGCTAAAAACTTAATGAAGTGAGATGAATTAAGAAATATCAGCTTTGGCTTATTTAACTGACAAAAAAATGTGCTGTTCAAAAGCTTTGTATTTTAAAATATTTTATTTATTTTCCAGCTGGGTAAATTCTTTGCAGCTGAATTTAAAAGGCACATTTCAACACTGTAGCAAACATTTTTCAAGGAATAAATATACTTTTTTATTCAGTCAAAGTGTATCTAAAGTTTCTCAAAATAACCACATAAATATAAAAATCTCCTCACAATTCTAACTTTCAAAATAGCAACTTGTAGTCAGAAGTTTTTTTCTTTCAACATGATGCAACTTCTTACCATAAAATACATCTCAAACTTATTATTATATAAGATTCCTATGATAAAACAGGAAGGTTAACCATTTTTTGTCATAGCACAGTGGGTCTACGTTACCAGATACTCCTCTCTAACTTCAAATCTAGATATACAAAAGATTATTGAGATACTACTGTCTCGCTGATCAGGCTCTGTACTGGTTTTAGTTCTTGTCCAGGATTGTTTTCTGACAATCAGAACCGTGGAACAGACGATGCTGCTCAACACAATGGGTGTAAATGACAGCTGGCAACAAGGTGCAGTATATAAACATGTTTTTTTTTTTGTTTTTACTATGTAACCCTTCACTTCAGATGATGAGAGGACAGCTATGTGTATGGAATGAATAATTGGCCAATGCATAATGAAACATAAACAAGTCATTAAACCTTTAAGCCATTGCAGCATGATGAAAACAGCAATTGAATAAGAACAGAAAACAATGTGACACCACAGTTCTCAGAGAAACCAACTCTTATTTCATTTTTGACTTAGGGGACTAACTTCAGATTGAGAAGTTACTGCTGGGGGCTGGTGAGGTTCAGGAACCAGAACTGGCAAAGGCTAAAAAGTAGTTTTGTCCTAATAACAAGCAATGAGAAAAGAGCACTTACCTGTTTTGCATGATCTCATCCCACTCTTTATTCCACTTCCTTTTCCTGTCTCCATGTGTTATCCTAGCGCCTGCCTTGCGGAACACGAGTAGTAATGTTGAGTAATGAGTGGTAACAGGCGTGTAACCAAAATACACTGAATCTGACACTTTTTACGTTCTGTAGTTTGTGAGAGCCTTTCTGCCTGAGTCAACAGCACAGTGATTTTCTGCTGCGTGGCCTGTTGTGCTGAGAGCAGCACATAAAAAGCACCATCCACATTAACATTAAGCTTTATCACACTTTTACAGTAGTTATAATGAGTCTCCAGAATATCCAGCCATAAGGATCTAGAAAGTGCTGGAATGCAGTACCTACTGTATGTTCTCTTCCCTGAAGTGTAGTTAGGAGTCTTCTAAACCCCAATAACTCTGAGAGAAGTTGGCCAAAGCACTGGCCCAGTCCTGTCACGCAGAGACTGATAGGGAGCCTTTACAATCAATGGTGCTCAGTATCATTCCTGGTGTGTCATATACCTCCAGGCTCCAGCGAAAATAAGCCAAGCACAGCGAGACTTTCTGGGTGAAACATTTTTACGTGGTTAAAGGGCATCATAAACCAGTCTGTATTCATATTCTTAGACAATGCAATGAATCAGGAGGAGGTAGCTGGACAAAGGTCAGCTGTAGTGCTAAAACCATAAAAACTTGACCCACTCTGCGGCTCTGTGTTGAGCTACTTTGCTTAAATAAATGTCAAACATAAATAATTTGCCTGATATAACCACACAAAATTGCCTGAAAATCAACCATAACATCATTATGTGTCTCTGTATTGGTCACCCAAATGCAAAAGTGGGGGACTTAAAATCCAGATGCAGCAGTAAAATTTAGATTAGGTTGGAAATCAATTTGTTGTCCCGTAATGCTATGTTAGGTCACTAGAAAATGTATGCATATGAGAGTCCAAACTTAAGAAGACTTTGTATACTGCACACTTGTGGTGTAGTTATAAGAAGACGTCCATGCAAAAACCATGTTTCTATGAGGATACTATTGAAGGTCCCAAGGCGCTGTAGAGCAAGTGAAATGTTTGTAAATTGTGGTGTAAGTTCCTGTGCAGCCGTTATACGCTTCTGTATTTATTCTTTTATGTGCAGATTAATGAAATTGTCAAATTATATAATTCAAGACCTGGTCTGTCCAGATATTAGCGCTGTGAGATTTACATCTAGAATGTGGAGACACGATCCTGCCTTTATTTATAATGTACTTGTTCTTTTTTTTTTTTTCTTTTTTCTATTATAATTATCTCATGTCTATGGACCAGATGCTCTGTGTCTTGAATTGAATTGAATTGAAAAAAAAAAGTAAAACATTGCAACTAAGAATCCAACAATTAAGTAAGTTGTATTTAGCTCTAATGCAGCATTTGGAGGAATTTGATGTATGATGGGACTCAAACGTTTAAGGCATGGCACTGGAGTCATTAAGTAGTAGTGTTGTTTAAACAAGAAAATATTGAGGCAGGCAACATAATTTAGTTTAAATTAATAAATTGAGCCAACCTTTGTGAAAATGTTTTCCCTAATATAAACAAATCTCAAGTCATGCTTTATTTTCTGCCTCATCTCTTGTAATGTAATGACCACAGCAGAGAATGTTAAAGTGCATGTATGAGATTATGCTAAATGGTGTCAGTAGAGGATGGGCTGTGCCATTGACCAACTGTTGCCAGAATACACCTTGGGAATGGGAACAAGCTCTGTTAAAATTGTCACTTAATATTCTCTTTCCTCCACTGGTCTCCAATGGCTCCCACAGTTTCCAACAGCGTGCTATCAGAAAGTAGCCATATGCCAAAGTCTTCTTAATTATCATGGTTTATCTGAAAGCTGTCAGAAGATGTGTGCTCCAGGATGACCTTTTCTTTTCATAATCGAGCTAAATTTAGCAACTAACTTCCGCACAGTGTTTATTTTACTCCCCTGGAGCCAACCAACTGCAGTAATCCTGTTCGATATCGCAACATTTAGGATTTAAACCAAACATAGGGGACAGTCCTGCTTCCATTATGACTATCACTCCCTGTTTTACAATGAATAGGCCATTGTGTAATCTTCACAAGTAAGTCAGTTATAGAATTTAATGAATTATGAATAATGCCCCATTTTTGCCAAGTGTCCTGCTCAGTCTCTGCCTGCACCAATTATCTTGGAGGGGATAAATCTTATTCCAGCCACTAACAGATTTAAAACACGTAAAGACATAACTGAAATTGAATGAGACCACTTAATGCAGAGAAATGATTTACATGCTCCTTTGAAATGTTATTAAATCAGACTGAAAGGCTAAAAAAATACATTAGATATTTGGGCTCTATTTTAGAAACATTTGATGCTTATAGTTACATTCCCTCTTGTCTGCTGCTTTGTACACAGGACATATTATTGCACATACATAACAGCTGACGGGTTTTTACCTGCTTGTTTTCCTCCTCTGTCTGTTTATCATTTGGAGACAATGTCCCGCTGATAAGTGTTGGGAATGCAGATACCAAAGTGGGCACTGTGGCTATGACTATTAACATTCGCTGAGGTAGGGCCACAAGTGAAGGCATCGCTACATCATCCGGACCACTGAGATGGATGATGGGAGCTGGGGCCGAGGGGAGAAACTAGGCCTTGTTGGGAACCCTCTGAGGATCATGCAGCGTTGAAGCAGCCCAGGTAATTATCACATCCTGGTGCTTAAATACAAATAAACATGCTTTTTCACAGCAGAGGGTAGTTTAATCAAGAGTCTTTGTGAGACGCAGCATGTGTTTGTTTATCCTCTGGTCATGTGTGCTTCTTGAATACTATTATTTTAAAGCAACACTCATATCATGCACAGTTACACATCTCAGATAATTACTTTTTGAATATATATATTTTGCATTTTTGGAAGGACTTGCATTCAGGAGACCAGTGCTTTCTCCCTTTTCAAGTGTTTTTTTAGTTAAAGCTGCAGTATCCAAAAAGTATTTTGTCTTCCTCCCAATCTAATTGACCACATGCCAAATTTTATGTGTGTTTCACTTTGCTTCACTTTCACCATTTCTGTTTTTCTTTTTTTCTCAAATTTCATCTTAAAATGCATAAGTTAATTCCAGAAGTTGCAACATTAAGCAGACTTTTTCTATTTGAGTTAAAGCTCCACTGTTTTAAATAATAATTTTGTACTATGAATGAATGTTTCTCTTCAGTAAAAAAAGGACAGTACATGTTCATACCTATATTGTAAACGTGATACATTTTTGCTGGAAAATGTAATAGTTGATTCTTCTACTTCTCTGTGTGTGTTACACAAATACATCCGAGCTTTGGAGCTTATCTTACTCTAAGAGACAGAATTTCTTGGAACACAGCACAGACTGACACTTTAATGCAGATGTTAGATTTGTGTGTGTTCTTGCGCCTCTGCTGTGCTGCCGCCGTAACCTGGCATGGTGTAAAGCCTGTAGCAACAGGCAGACTATTCCTGTCCTTTCCGTGGTCCCGCATTTATTTGCTGCCTGCCTGCATGTCTGTCTGCCTGCTGGCTGCTCCTTAGGCAGTGCCGGTGTCCATCACTAGAGGGAGTGGGCAGCCTAAAGAATAATGGGGTGTAAAATGAGCTGCGGGGCGAGAGGACAGAGGGAGAAGTGAAGCGAGAGGCAGCAACTACTGATTATTCATTACCCCTGCTTAACTGTTGCAACAATGTGCCCATGCAGCTCTGCACACAGTATGTAGTGCTCATGCATTTGCATATGTCTGCTGTATGTAAAGCAAAGAACACAATGGTGTTATAAAGACTGCACTAGTTCACTGATCACAGAACAAGCTTTTGCCTTTAACTAAAATCTGTACACTGAAAAGGAGAGTCATCAAACATCAAGCTAAATCTAAAGTATGTATTAAGATTATTAAAGAAATAGCCTTTAAATCTCTGTGTTTACTGATAATCACATGGAAAGACTCAAAGCTTTTTCCTGCCAATATCTGAGGCCCTTTACCATCAATGAAATCCTTTTGTTTTTAATAATTTAAGTCTTTTTTTAGGACCACATTTTAAATAAATTTCACAAGGAGCTGTACAATGCATGTGTAAAATGTATGTAATAAAATATGATGTTAACATGAGTAGTAATCATAAAACAGGGCAGCAGGCATGTTATTATTAAACAAAGTGCAAAGAGGAAGTCTTTTTTGTGTCCTACTCTGTTTACCATAGACCACAGTGTTAACCACATGTTGTTTACAGACTGGGATTTGGAAGGTATTTTCTTATAAGCTGAGGTTGTGACCTTGGTCCGCAGCTGGATTCTCGCGAGATCTGTGATTTCACAAACGTCTGACAATCTTGTACTGCTCCAAATAAAGTGTAGCAAACGTTTTACCACTACAAACATAAACAACATTGTGCTGCTCTGATTGGATAATAAAACTAGTTCCTTTCACTTTCAATCTCACTGGTGTAATATGTATTTTTCAGTGGATGTTAGTTAAAACTTAAAAATTGACTCATCAGTGAAAATCATTCCAAATCTTGAAAAGTGCAGGTTTTATTATAGAACAATTGTATGTGTAGTATGTCTGATTCATCAAAACTAATCCTAGGTTTGAGTTAATGAGTTGAATGGGCTGTTTACTCCATGTCTGTTTGATGGGAGAGGGCAGAGAAGAACACACAGTCTAAAGGATGGATGGAAACATGACAGCAGCCAACATGCTCACACTGTTGAAAAAAAACAACACACAGCCATTCTCTCTGTCTCTCACAAAGCGGCTAGCTAAGTGCATGCTAAATATTACAGTATGGCTCCTGCAGCACCTCCAATCCATTCCCCTCCTTTGCTCCGCAGAAGTCGGCCAGGCCCAGCTGCAGCCTGAGCCTGTTTGCTGCCCTTTCACAGTTCACTTGCCACACTTGAAAATGTTTATGTGGCCGCTAATTGAATTTGGAGCTACATGGTTTACCAGATATAAAAGCCTTTCCTGAGCAGGCTGCTACAAGAGAGATAATCCGGCTAGTAAAGATTCTCCGCTGCTGCAGTTTTAGTTTTGGCCATCCATCACTGGTGAAGGCACTTTTAGGTGGAGTTGAATCTCTGCTTGTGGATGCAGCAATCATAGTGTGGTTTATGATTTCACTGAAGCTTCTTTCCCTAAAGACAAATGGGTGTCAGCTGACATTTATCATACTAACCCTGCTGGAGATGCTCGTGTAGAGATCCATCTATCCATCTGCCCATTTTTGGTCTGTCCGACTCTTTAGTCCAGGGCCTGACATCTTGACAAGTGGCCCGGTGGCAGCAGACTGTACTCTGGTCACTTATTTTTATTTAACCAGGATAGTCCCACTGAGATTACAAATGCAGGGGTGTCCTGGCCCCATGTGTGTTTAGGGGGGGCCTGTTGTACATGTTTTTGGTGGTAGGGGAAACCGGAGTACCCGGAGGAAACCTACGCAGACACAGGGAGAACATGCAAACTCCACACAGAAAGGCCCTGCCCTGTGTGTGGAATCGAACCCAGGACCTTCTTGCTGTGAGGCAGGAGTGCTAACCACTTTGCCACTGTGCTGTAGTTAAAATACGCATGTTAGTTCAAAGTCACTCAAGCTACTAGTACATTAAACACCTGACTAAATAAAGGCATATACTGTATTAGGGTCACATCAGATTATTCTTCCATCTCTGTTCCAGACACTTAATGCACTTTAAAAGAAGAACGTGCCAATGTGTATTTGGTATAAATCTGACATTGGTCACAATGTAACACCTCAAAAGGTCAATAGTCGAGTTACTCTTCTGACCAGTAAATGTGATCTCCTCACAAACACCACAAATCCCCAAACATGTTTAAAAAAGGGTCACTAGTTTATGATGTCATAAACATCTCTTTTTATTTTTTTCTATTCTGATTGCTTTTTTTTTGTGTTTTTTTTTGCCCTTAGGATACATTATTGTCACACATCCAATTCATTCCTGGGATTTTACTGAAGATGCCATTGCTATGCCAAAAAGAGACATGTCTGAGCTTCTTTTAAAGCGTCACAGTTGTCAACACAAGTTCAAAGGTCAAGTGTGGTGTGGTCATCACCTTCAGTGGAGTGGAGCTGTAAAAACAAATCAATCACATACACTCACAGCACACAGAGAGTAACAAAGCAGAAAATTTAATAAACCGTCCTCGAGTTGTCATAAGCACACAATCCCAGCTGTGCATGGAAATTAAACAAATCTAAATTAAAATCTTTCCTGTTATTGCATTCGGTAATAGAGCAATTTTATTTCTCGGTACAGTAAACGTGTCATTTTTATTCTTTCCAGTGTCGCTCGCTTTCACAAATGTTTTACACCAGCACATCCATAAACAGGCACAAATACAGTCTAAATTATTTTTAAACAATGATGATATGAATATATTTTAGAGGTCTAGTTGGATAAGCTCACAGTTGTTCACAGTTATGCTACGTTCGCTCAAAGTGCACTAATTACCTCACACCTGTTCCTATGAATACTCACACAAAATTCAGAAACTAAATTCTGACATAGTTGACGTTTTTTATGTGATTATTTGTCAAGAGCCTTGATGCAGAGCAGCCCACACTCCTGCTGCTGCTGCTCTTCTGGTTTCAAATAACATTTTATCAGGAAGCAGACAAAGAGTGTGCCAACATGCCAAGCTCCCACTCATACTCAAACCTTAGATACAACATTGAGATGAGATTAAAGATAATTACAACTGTAGTGTGACTCAAAGAACTTGCATAGTATAAGAGCAAAGAAGCTGTTTAAAAATGACTTATCTGTAAATCGATTGAGCAATTGACTCCATCTTTTATGTTGAGCCTTGCAGTCGTCTTTGTGTAATATACTTCCTCTGTTGGACTTACTGTGTAGGTGTTTCTGCATTTTGGAGAGCGACATGCGATGTGGGTGGATTCACAATTCGGACTGTATCTGCACCTCAGGCTCTGTGGGTGGGGGCTGTGACTTAAATTACTGAAAAAGCCCAGTCCACATTTTTCTTTACTCCCTCTGGGGCTGCCACTGTAGTTGAAACTTCCCTCGTCGCTGTTTGGTGTTTTGCAATTGGATGTGGACCCAGACTTGTGGTGACTGTAAAAGGATGGTCTAAAGCAACACTGGGACCCTAGTGCAACAGTGGCATGTGTAAATAATCAGTGTTTAGGCATCAACAGTCCACTTTAGAGAAAAAAGGGCTCAGCTGCTGGTAACAAAGAAGCAGGGACCTTTTCTACAGGAGCACATGAGAGCAACCATTCAAACCATTCAGATTTTCCAAGACCTCAGTGTGTTAACCATTAGCATGTGAATTGACATGGCACTTTTTTGAAGCAAGAGACATTTTGTGTCATGGATTAAATGAGTTTAGTTAGTTGCATTATAAATTTCCATAATGCAATGTGAAATTCACTGTCACGAGGAAATGACGTGGCGGGTACTCATAAATGGAGACTATAACTTGTTATTTAGAAGGCATTGTTATGATTTCATCACACCATTATTCATGTCTCAGCCAGTCAAGGAGCTAATGTCCACCGTAACAACCAGTTTCTGCCATGTGAACGACTTCCAAAAGGCCTAACCGTGGCATATGTTTCCTCAAATTAAGAGCCTGTTAAGCGTAAGAATTGGCTGCGCTCTCAGCTCAACTCTCAGATGGATAAAGATTTCCCCCGAGGAGAGGAACTTAAAGCCTGTCCCAGCTCCTTCACCTCCTCTCCTCCAAGGGCCCGTCTGTCTATTACAGATATCACAGGCTCACTTAGTGACCTTGAAAGGATATCGCTTTCTCCATTAGACACATACAATATTAGCTTCCATCCATCTTGGAGAGGTGTCAGCTCCACCTGAAGGAACATTACATTCACGCCTGAAAGCGTCATTTGAAAATTTGAATAATGTTGTAAGAATATTTACTTATGTTATATATTTTTTGCCCCATAGCGTGTAAATATAAACTCGAATATAAAATAGTAGGTTGACCACATAATAACACCTCTGCTTTTAATGTTATTTTAATCTGTAATTAATGTAATGTCACAATGTTGACAACAAAACAGCAGTCTTTGCTTTTTAACTTTAAAAAATTCAAGAATTCAGAACAGCAACTCTTGTAGACAACATGACAAACAAGACTTTGGGACAGTAACTTGTTATATGAATTCTCCTCGGGAAAAAAAAAAAAAAGATATACAGCAATTAAAATCCAAGAATTGTTCCCTAAAGTGTAGTAGACCCTGGGAGATGAGACCGTGCAGGATGTTTTCTTCACTTGTGGGGAGGTAATTAGAGATCCACCCCTGTTTTAGATTCATGGTCATCCACATGCACTCACAGGTGATTTATTGATATATACACACAAACAACGTAAATCTTGATTAGTAAACAGCTTGTGTGGCATCAGTGTCTGGGAGCTCCCTGTGAGGATGTGGATGGCAGAACTCCTCCGGCCATTTCTCTTTAGGTCTGGCAGGCCTGTGGCAGACGTGGGCTGCGTCTCCGTAAATCTAGTGCGGACAAGAGATGAATGCTAATCCATTAGAGTACTGCACTGGCCTTAAAAGAAAAGGTGGCTACTCCTCCCTGGCACAGATATTACACAAGTGGGTGGGGTTTGTCAACTTATAGCCCCACCCCCATATGGGCTTTAAAAAATTAGTTCAGTGTTTGGCAAGAAAAATGTTGGAAATATGCACCATTTGGTAATTTGGTACTAAATGCTGTATATATAGATATAGATATATCTATATCTATATATATATATATATATGTAAAACATTTGACTACAGTATAGCTTGCAAACAAACACTAATGTCTGCATTGCAAGTAAGAACAATCAGCCACAGCTTTGTACAATATTACAAAAAAATATTACAATATTACACTTATTTTTGTCAGGTTTTACAAGCCATTTTACCAAAACAGCAATTACCATTCTCCAAATCAATTACTCTTTAAACGTTTAAAATTGACTGTAACGGAAAAGTACCCACATTTATACCTCAAAACCATTATTAATTGAAAAGAAAAACCTTTACTATGCCTCTTCTATCCACAAAGTGATGAACTGAAAAACGCTTTGGAGGGAAGGTTTCATATTTTACATCCAAGTCTGTCCAAGCAGCAGTTCATTCGTCTCTTACTGCACTGCTCCCAGAAACCAAAGGCACCCTCAGAACTTTTTCACCCTTTTATCTTATTCTCCAACTTTATAAGTGCCACTAGAATAAAAGACAGCTCAGCTCCTACATGCTTTCCCAGTTCTTACGGGGATATCAGCTGCTGGGTTTGTAGGATATACCTATATGAGGCCAATGACACAGTGGACACGGAGCAGATTTGCAGTAAGTGCTTCTTTATCGAGTTTGAGCGGCACTTTTTCCACGTTGGCAGATGATTGAAAGGGTGAAATGTGGATGAGAAGGTCATCTGTAATCTTCTTTTCTGCTGTGCTCAACCCCAATAGAGGCCACACTTCATCCTCTGCAACCAACTAATGATAAGTGAAAACAACAACATACACCTTTAAGTTCTTATGCCTGGAGAACATCCTTATTTCTTGTCTTTAATATGAAGTCTGGCCTGTGTAGAAAAAAGGTGGATCTCCAGGGGGTCATTGCCATCAGCTCAGTTGGACTGGGCACAATAAGACAGATATACAAACAATCAGAGAAACAAAGCCTTGCATATTTTAGATAAACTGTTGCTGCTATTATGGGATGATCCACTGAATCATAAGTTTGAAAATAGTTCAGGCATAGTCAGTTTAGTTATTTAACAGTTTCAAGGACAAAATACCTTGCATATTAGCCTTCCAGATACATAAATTAAACCTGGTATTTAACATGTCCTCATTCACATTTCGTTGGTGCCTGAATGTTACCCATGTCACATGGACAAGAAAAAAAAAACACTGAACCTGAACCCCCCGTGATGTGCCAGCACACACATTCTCTCATTTACACACTCAGGGTCTCTTAAAATACATGATCATCTACTGCTAATATCACAAATAAATGTTACATGAAACTATCCAAAACCATTTTCCAATCTCCTCCTAAATGAAGCTTTTATTCAAGTGGGAAAACTGTTGTCTGCTCATTACCTACTCTGTCCTTATTTAGGCAATCCCTGCTCAGCTGGCCCTAACCCCACTTCTGCACCGGCATGAATCATTACTTGGGTCTAAATGCCAAAACTTTTTCTGTATTCAGTAACCTTACTCTTCATTCATACAGTGTGCATGTCTTCTTAATTTAAATCATATTTAGTGTAATTGGTAATGATCCAAGATAGGTTTGAGTTAGGAGTGTGTCATCATGTCCTTGACTGTACCCTCAGAGCACTATTTAGTGGTACATTATTGTATATGAGGAACTCACAGTAATTTCCTACCACAGTGATAGCACTGGCTTGATTGTGGCTAACGGACTATGAGTTCTAATTACGGTGCGAGGGGGTGATCTGTGGTGGAGAGGATGGGATGCCTGATGAGAGACCGCCGTGTGACGGAGCGTGCAGCTGATAGTATATGAGAAGGGAGGATCTCAGCAGGAGAGAGAAATTGTTTTGAACTATAGCAGTAATTAACGACCCACGCGGCGAATGAAGGCTCCTCTCTGCGCTCGTCTAATCAGACCGGCACCCTCCCCCCTGTCTTCCTGTCTCCTACATGATGTCTTTCTCACAGTTATTTGTGCACAGTCTATCTACAGCCTTTCTATTTCACTCCTGAAGGCCATATGAGGGGGACATGTGCATCTGTTTTAATTAATGGCTATTTAAAGACTTAAATAAACTTAGTAAAAAAAAAAAAAAACACTTGCTGTTGCTACTACACCAACAGAGTAATCAGTGATGGTACAATCTACTTCAGTTTTTTTCAAAAAAGCCATTGATACTATATCTATCCTTCCAAAGCAGCCATCTCAACTCAAAACCCTTGTATCTTCACAGAAACACTCATGGACAGCATGTGGTAAACAAATGAGACAAGAATGACTTTCATTTCCTAAAAAAAAACATGATGACCTAATGTGTTGTTTTCTTTTGAGTTGAGCATACACATAATTTTGTTTTAATTAATTCATTAACACCAGTTGTGATTTTAAATTAAAGTGTGTGTTGTCCAATAAGCCGTAGAGCATAGATGTATTCTCATTGTATGAGATGAACTAATATAAAATACCTGGATCTAGCATTGGGCTTAATGCATGCATTATCTATAAAGCACTTTGTTTATGAACATTGCAATTGCCTTACACAAACTGTCACCTACCTCAAAGTTTTGATATGAATGAATGTTTTTAGGCGATGCATGTTTTTGTGAATGTTTTTATTTATGAATGAATGCATCTTGAATGTTCTTGTTTTTATGTGTTGTTATTCTTTGTCTGGGGCTGTGACTGTGTTAATGTGAAACTATTTTCCATGCAAACGGACAATAAAGTATATCTCATCTTCTTATCTTATCTTAAAGTACACGAGAATTAACTAATAACATGCTCCAAATCCATTTATAATTTGGCATGATGCACAATGCATATTTATAATCACCACAAGTCACAGTAGGCTTCAGATCATTTGTGACTTTAAATGAGTGTCTTATTGAGCTTTGTAATTTATAAACAAAGCCTTTGTTATTCTACTGTTTATTAATCCTACATTATGCTTATGTTTTTTTCCCCCTTCCTTCTTTGCCGAGCATCAGCTTAACTTTTCCTGCTGATCATTCTTATTTTATTCCAATCTCGCACAGTATTTCCAAATGTGAGACACTGAAAAATCCTTTCTCCTCAGTAATATTCATGCTTTTGAAGCTGCACTTGTTTGAACCTTTGACTGCAAGTGAAATGAGAAAAAAAAGTCAAAAAAGTGAAGAGCTGAGATTGGTGAGGAGAGTTTAAAGGAATAAAAGAAAAAAGAGCGCTGTGATAGAGTGGAAACATGTCTGGAGTATATCCAATGCACTCCAACGCAACATGAACTCCCGAACCTCTCCATATGTCTTGATCATAACACTTTATGTCATGTTGTGACTCCCCCATGAAATGCAACTTTTTTGTTTACACACAGCATGAAAAGAATTTTTGCAGTGGCTACCTGAAACAGTCTATAAATTAAACAGGGCACCCATGTTCCTGCGTGTTCTCCCGCTCCACTGGGGGTTCAGTGTCACTTTCAATTTGCCATCCTCTTTCACCATTGACCTATTTCTACTCCACGTCGTGGCCCCCAGCGTAGAAGCGGCCCAGTAACCCTGCGCAACACCTGGGAACCGGCCCCCTGGGAGTGGACAAGGGGTCAGAGGTCAAACTAATGTTAGAAAATATGACAGGCTAGTATTAGACTCCAGATAAAAACATTTACTCTGATGAAATGGAAACAAATATAGGTACTGTACCATTATTCCTACACCTTTTACATTGTAGAATTCAAGCACTTTCAATTACATTTAGTTTGTGCTCATGTCTTTGTTTTTACGTATGTGTATTTGCACATACCACACGGGACTTGATATTTTCTACCAAAGCAAGGTGCTCAAGCCTCAGTGCTTTTCATCAGGAAATTATCATTCTGGTCTATTCTCTATCTGTTTCAGGCGTCAAGCTGTTTTATTCGTCTAGTGAATGTCAGACAAAAACTTGAACCGTTGAGGATAGGTTTTTTCCGTCAAATGAAAAACAAATGGAAAAACGCAATTCCTTTTGTCATGGGTTTGTGGATAAGAGTGAAGGTTTTCATTCTTCCAAACTAAAAACACATTATGTAGCCTAGCAAATGTTCACTTATTTATTTATTTTTTTCCAGAAGGGCGACTTGACTGTTTGTTGACAGTTGATTTTTGCATAATTTAGGCCATCCTCACAAAGTGATCGGTCGCTGCTGTGCTTGTGTCCTTGTCTTGAATCCTCGCCTTATCTCCTTGTGATCTTTTCATGCTGAGAACTTATTTCATCATGTCAACCTATTCCACTCATTTCATGCTGGGAAAGAAAGAAACCCTCATGCTCACGTGAACTCATCCACACTTGAGCAACAATGCCTTAAAGAAGGGTCTGTTTAATGAAAAATAATCAGATATTATGTGTGTTAAGACACAATCTATACGCTCTTGGTGTGTGTGTGTGTGTGTTTTTTTTGTGCAAAAAAGATCACAAATGGTCAATGTGAGAATGAAAAATTAAGGGTGTTTTTTTGCGTTTACCTCCTGGAAATGAAATAGAAGAATTAAACTTAAACTTCAAATTGCCAAATAAGGAATAGAAAAAGGCTATTGCTGTAGTGTAGCTGGTATGTATGGACACTTAAAATTAGAGTTAGAATCACTAACTAGAATCAAACTAAGTAATGGTTTAAGTATATATGTAATAATAGATCATTTAACATTAACATTTCCCAAAAGGCCTTGCTGACTGTAAGACTAAGTGATGATTTACTGGAATGGCATTAGTTCTGCACTACAGTGGAGAAAAACAGTGAGTGCAGATAAACGCTTTGTACAAGTGCAGTTCACATTGAGAAAAAAGTGAGGGATGCGGACTCATGCAAGCATTAATTTACCTGATCGCGTACTCATTTGTTTGGTCCCATTCCTCACGGCTCCTTTAACGCCTGTTTTTCCTTTGTCCCAGATTCCACTGTTGAGAATAGTTCTTGGCTGCAGTCATTACTTAATAAACCCACTGATACTAGTAGCAGTCAGAATATTATGCAGATTTGAAGCTGAGAAAGGAATTTCAGCTGATTGTTCATTCCTAACAATAGCCATGGCAGGCTTGTGCTAAACACTATAGCACTTTGCCTTGGGGCTTTTTTGTCTCGTCTTGTAATTAAATTAAATCTATAAACATTCAGTCACAAAAGTCCCTGCTCATGCACAGAGCTTAAAGCTTCTCCATCAACAGCATAACTTTAAGGCTTGGTGTGTGTAAAGCTTGAAGGCTTCTATGCCAGCTTTTAAATTGTCTTTGTTATGTAGACCAAAGAAAATGAATGCTCCTTAGAGGGTATTGGCAGAGACAGTCTGCACCTCCTCGGGCCGTGAATCCTAATGACTTTAAATAAATATATAATGTCACCACTTCATTAATTGTAGCATAGATCCTGCAGTGCTTGTGTTTCTTCTCACATGGAGTCAGGCTGTCTTTAACGGCATGGTGCCGCAGATGAGCTAGATAGCAAGGACCGCGTGTCTGCCTGCAACACATCCTAATGTCTAATAAACTAGTTGCATGCCAAGGCCTTGCAAAAGTAACATTTTATCTGCTGAAATAAAAGACCAAATACCACTGCAGAATGAGTGGCTTTACAGGTTCAAGATAAGATATCTTATTTTAAAGCATAGTATTGGCTTTATTAAGTTTAGGAAAAGATCATGGCTAAAGTAAAACTTTGCCAACAATCTTTATATGGTTGTGTTTAGACTCTCTCTCTCTCTTTAGAAAATTTTTCCCCAAAAAAATGGGTTAAATGGTTCTTAATAAAATATATCATTGAATTCTTTATTAATTATAAAATGTAATAGTAAAATGCTAACAAAAGGTAAGCCCATTTATTTGCTCTTTAAGGTCTAATTAGGTCTTTGTAAAATTCTGTTAATAACAATAGATTATGTTATTGTATGATTCATTTACTAATGAAGATAATGAGGCCCTTATAAATAAACAAACTGTCGGACAATACTCACATTGTGTAATCCTCAGAATTGAAAAAGTTTCTTGGAATAAGAGGCCAAACGTCTTCTCCTTGAAAACCTAGTCCAGATGAAGTTTTGTTCAAAGTTATCAGAAATCAAATCAGCCTTGGATTCAGTTCAACATATTTGTTTTATGAGATGGACACAATGATGAAAATAAATTTTCAGAGCAGATGGCTGGAGTCTGTTCTGTATGTGACATACAGTCTGTGCGCTGCAGCTTTAGCACAATTCTGAGGAATTAATACATTCAAGTTTCAAATGTCCCACAGATTCACCCTGAAGACATATGCTAAAACCATTCAGGAAGCAGCTTAAATATGAACAGTTTCCTCTGAATGGACAGCCTTTAAATAGACTAATTAGCATTCTTGGCTTGAAGGCGAGACAAAGCTGGCAGTGTCTGTCGCACACAGTCTGGAAAAGTGCTGCTCTGTTGTGAGTCCAGAGCAGACTGTACAGAAACACATGCAGATGAAAGCAATGATGTAAAGCATGACTTCACACCGAGTTCTGGGAAAATCCCCTTTTAATTCACTCTGATCCGAGGGTATTAGTTTCAAAAAGACTTGCCAATTGTCATTTAACTCAACTTGATTTTCAGGTGTTTAGCTCAGTGAGAGGGAATCTCCATTCACAACACAATTAAAAATGGCTTTTCTATATTCTACTTCTAATAAATACTGGAGAGCAGATTAGTTTAGCAGAGCAGTAACCCAATCAGCACTTATTAAGGAAGCACACACAGGACTAGGATTTTAGAAATAGATTTTTAATTAATTGATTTCAGAAAGAAGTTGTCCACCTCAGACCAAAGCACAAACTATGGTAAAATACTGAACCAGACAAGGCTTAGGCACTGACACTCAACCTTTTATGCATATACTGCCTCCAAAAAACTATAATAAAGTTAAATAAATAAACTAATTTAGGTCTGTGAACACCAAAAGAAGAAAATAATAATATGGAGTCACCTCTTCTTTGGTGAAAGAGGAACCAGTGCTGTCTCTTATATTTGGCAGACTGAAGATCAACTATAGCTTTATGTAAAACTCTTAATTTTATTGCATATTTAGAAAAGCCTGACTTTGAGCTTTGACAAACAGATGGCTGTTCACTACACAGAAGCCTTGAGGTTTAAAGCAGAGATAATGCGAGACGTTTTGGCCCAGACAGCATCTGAATGAAGTCTGCAGATCTACAACATGTATCTTCACAGCGAGAGACAAATGACAGGTAACACTTCCCTCCATTAGCCAAACATCACTACGCCAAGCCGCTTCATTTTTCCTCTTCTCCAACAGTTTTACAGAAAGTCTGTTTATATATGATCAAGCCAAAGTCAAAATCATTATTACAAATTTCAGTGGAACTATAATGAGACAGTTCAAAGGTTTCTGCTAAGTGCATGGGTCCTTCAGAGGCAAATGCATATTCATGCATTATTTTGAAGGCTGTTCATTTGGATTTAAATTGACCTACTTCATAAAATCATATCTTTGTATTAAGACATCTGCTTAATGGAGTCTTCAAGAAAACACACATCTTAAAGAAATCTTGCAAAACTGAGGCCTCTTCTGCATTTACTTTGAGTTCCTGACTCCAGCTGGTTATTAATATGTGCAAAATACTGCATGATGGCTGCCTCAAGGTTTGAATTGATGTTGTTTTTATTATTAAGCATGCTGCTAGTTAGCAAGGCAAATTTAGTAGATAGTAGACATTTAGTGCTGCTCTATTGAATTTTTATAGAACGTCAATGCATAATTCTTCGTATTTTTATATCTGTCTTTTACTATTTTGACCAGGGCCATGTGGCTAAAATTATTTTTCCTCTGTACAATGACCCTAGTTACCTCTTTGGTCATCTCATTGTATTTAGGTATTTTTCCCATCATGCATGGCTGTACAATTGGGCACCAAGGACTAACTATAGTGGTAATGACTCTCTGGGCTGATTTTGCTTAAATTGAATTCCACTGAATAATCATCCAGCAATATAATGAATCATTACCCATTTGCTACTATTGGCTCATTTGTCTTTTAAAATGCCTATTAATTATTTCACAATGTATCATCTTGTACCATGAAATTGAAAATAATGCTTGAATTCTTGAACATACAAGTATGATGTATGGAGGTTATACAAGCTAACAAACTTTATTTGCACAAGATGTCCTTCCTCCAAGGCGCCCTTTAGCCTTCAACACAGAGTTAGTACAAAAATTACATTTGTGATTCCACGGGTCATATTAGCATTCAGTCCCCAGGTCTGAGCCGACAACACTAAAGCAATAGTTTGCATGCAAAAGTGAAGAGTATACCTGTTTAAAGGTTTGGAAGGTTTTTGGTCATGTTATTTTGGGGCTTGCATTTTTTTTATCTTGTTTAACTGCAACTGGGAACCCACAAAGTTTAAATTTGTATCCCATTACAATTCTTTAAGCAACAGTGTTCAGTGCTGATTCTCATATATTGATGAATGACAAATGAATTCTGAGAAACACAGTGTAAAGGACTAACGCTTCACTTCACATTAAACACGTCTTAAGTAGTGGCTGCTCACAGAAATGCATTGATACATATCTAAACAAACGTCAACATGATGCACTTCTAGACTCTACTGTTCACCTAAAGATTTATAGATAAGACACCCATCTTCCCATGGTGAATACCATTCAAGCCTTTTCCATTAATTGGTAAGGAGATGTGGAATTCCTCTTCTCAACATGGACGACTGATTGCTTTATCTTCCTAGGGAGCCTTTAGAAGAGTCTGGCTCAAGGTTGTTATCTGTAGACGCAAGATATAACTGGGTCAGGAGACTATATAGAAGTACATTTTTATATCTTTGTTCCAATAGGACATGACAGAAACCCATTGACCCATCTTGGTTGATTCATGAACTAATGCTGTATTTTACTTTACTGACTTAACTGATTTCTAAAATTAATTAAACAAAACATTAAGTATTGTAGTGGCTAGTCCAATAAATTTCTTCTCAGGTCAGACCAACAGAACCCTTCAGGGAAGGGCATTAGGTAATCATGGGCCGATGCCACTTGCCAGAAAAGTGTCAGAGCAATAGTTGGAGCAGGAGGGGAAAACTCCATCTGGGCCCAGAGTAGTTTGGGAGGTTCTCGTGTGAGCTATTACATGGTTCATTTACTGTACAGTATGATGCTGTCTGCATGCATCATTTAGGTGACTCTTGCCCTCTCCGTGAACCTGTATTTAACTAACTTTTCTAAAACTAGTTCCACTGATGGGCTTAGTTGTATAAGACACAATACGATGGTGCAGGAGTGCATCATGGTTGTAATATGAGTTGTAACATAATACTATTTTTGAAAAAGCAATTCCATTTTCTGATGCCACTGAAAAGTGAAGCAACTATATAAGGGTGCTTAAGATTATTAATGTAACAACATGAAGCATTGGACCTCTGAGTGACTCAAAGCTCTGTAAGAAGCTTAGGAGCAGGGCCGTTTCTCAACACATTTTTAAACTATATTTTAACGGTATATTACATTACATTAATTATTTAGGCTTATTTGGGGATTTAGTTTTTCTCTGCTGATAGTTTACTTTGAACTAGCAACTCCAACTTTAGACCTTACTTAATTTTTAATGAATGTTTTACCGCTTACCTTTAATGTCCCATAATACAAAACAGAGCTCTGATAAAACAGTATTAACTAGGTTATGAATGACTTTCAAAAAAGTACATGTCTCCATATGTTGCACTGTTTCTTTGTCTGGCTAATGAGGAGTCAGAGTCAGGGGCAGTAGCAGTGGGAGCACAGAGCGTTCACTGCGGGCCTGGGTGGGTGTGTGCCAATATGAATGTGACCGCGGGGTAAAAACAGTACGAAAAAGGACATAAAAACAGACGGGGCAGACAATCATTTTTTGTTATGCAAGAGCTGGCATTATACAACTAAGAAATTAAATGGTACATAGTAATAATATGAACTCCCCCTTTGTTAATCCATTCTCAGACTCATAATGTAAATCATTACAGTAATTCAACAGGACACTCCGGTGCGGTCAGCACGAGAGCCACACGAGTATAAAATATTCAGCTGCTGTATTTATGTATGTTTATGTGATAAAGAGGTGCCCAAGCCAGCATGAAATAATCCCACACAATAACTGGCTTCTGCTAGTTTCAGCGTGAGGATATGTGTGGAAGAAATGTATCATTCTGTATATGTCCGTGTCATAGAATAACATTTTTAACACATTATTTAAACACTGCAGATCTATTTCTTTTACTTTAATTATACATTTAGGCAGTTTTGGTTGGGTATCATATTAGAAAAACTGTACAGGCTTACCATATTTTATTTTCATAGAACAGTGCTTTTGACTTTAATCATACCAAGCCCTAATTCAATTTTTGTCACTTGATATGCTTTATTTATTGGTCTACTTTTGTAACTTCCCATTTGTGCCTCATTTAGTTTAAGTTGTTGTAAATATTAGATCAAAGTGAAGAGAGAAAAAAAGGGGAACACAATTAACAAATTCAGTGCTTTGGACTTATTTTTGTCTCAAAACACGGGACTGTGATGGACACAGTGGCAACGTGCTTATTGGTTTTCATCCGGGTACTCCGGTTTATCCCACCAACATCAACAACATAGCCCCTCGTGGTCGCTGTAAATAAATAAATAAATACATTATGCAACTGCAGTCAAAACCCAGATTGGCTATCCTCTTGATATCAACTAATGAGTCAAACAAAAAACATACACATTTTCCCCTCATCTGACCTCTTTATATTTTAGTAGCTATTGAGTGGTAGATTTTGTAATCATTTTTTTTGTCTGTGTAGAAATAGTTAGTTATTTGCCAAATCAACTTAATGCCATCTGGATAACTCAGCTGTTCCATGAAACCTATTTACTGATCCTTAAAGAGTGAGAGAAGAGTGCGAAAATAGTGTAGTTGTCATTAAACATTGATCATGTAAACACAGCCTGGTGCTTTGTGTCTCTGTCAACATAGACAATTTCAATAATTAAACCACACTTCAATTGTTTGCTCTTTATACTGTGTCTATGTATCCTGAGAGATTCATTGAATAGATGACGTGTTTCAGGGAATGAAAGCTTAATGTCTTCTCTGTGTGTTTCTAATCATGTAGCCATAACATTTAGCGTTTGGCCGCCTTGTCACATCCACTGAAGTGACAGGTAGTGCTGATAGCCCACTGATAGCCACTCCAGTGTCTGTTGTTATTTTGTTCCTGCTGAGAGTGCGGCAATGAAATGCCATGCTGACAAGCTGCTGATGGGTTCAATACGGAAAAGAACTAATTGCAATGACTTTCACAGTTTCACACTCTCTGTCCATATGTCCATTGTGAAGTCTCCCTGTGGAGTCACAATATGTAAGAGCAAATTACTTTGACTATTAGAACTGGATGTCATGCTGGCAGAACGCTTATTGACTCTGAAAAGTTTCATTGATGAGAAGTACGGCAAGTTTTTAAATTAAACCCTCCACTGCCTCACAGACAAACGGAAAAGCTATAGGAGAGAAAGTCAACGGCAAAGGTGACATGCATTTTATTTCTTTTAGGAAGGTGCACTATTGCAGGAGGTCAGGCCAAATGTTCATGGCCCATTTAGTCCTGAGTACATCCGTTCCAATGTGCCATCTGTTTCTTTTTTTGGTGTTTTTTTTTGTTTTTTTTTACTCCTGGAAGAGATAAAATCCCAGAAAGCACAGCGATATGACACGGCTGAGAAATGCTCCAGCAATGTTTTGTGAGTGCAGAGCTGAACATAATTAGATTTGAGACATCCACTGGGAGTGAGCAAACACACAACTCTAATGGTGTCCCGAACAGGCTTCTGCTAAGGACATTACAACTGTCAACAAGCAGTTTAGATAAACTCTTATGTCATGTCCCTGCACCAGATGCTAACTACACACACAGACAGACACTCTTAGCCTCCATCTTTAATGACACAATAGTCACACTCTCTTCTGACTTTTGTTTTCTCAAATTTATAAAAAGTAGTTAATATTACAGTAAAACTTGTTAACATGAAAAATGTGCACATTTGCTCAATTAATAAACTTAAGTTAAACTTATTTTGTAAATCACTTTTTATGTAAATCTTACTTTTTTTGGCTGTTTTTGGCAGCTCATTAATGGACATTTTTAGAAATAGCAACAATCTACTAAACCAAATTTATTGAAATTTAGTTTTTTACCTATTATTATTCTTTTCAAGTACTGTCAAGTCCTTGAATCTGTGTGTCTGAAATTTAAGTACTTTCAAGAAGCGTGGGACCCCTGTATGTACAAGTATAGGAAAGTAGAAAAAAATAAAAGAATATTCACTACAGAATCATATGGTGACAAAATAATGTAGTGTCTATAATATGCATATTATGTTACTTTGCTCAGCCCTTCAGCAGAAACAGAGAGAACAACAGTGAAAAGCTTTGTGGACATGATAGAAAACATGATAAGAGGGAGTTTAAATTTGAGCAGTCAGCACTTAAGGATCTTGTTTGGAGCATTTCTGTTCAGCTGTCGGACATTTCATTAGAACAAGAAGACTTGAGAGTGGTGGTGACACTACGGAAACAAGAGGAAGTCTGTGGAGGATAAGATTGACATCACAGTTTGTGATGCAACATCTGGTGAATCAAAAATGAAGCCTTGTGTCTTTAAAAACTTACTGTTCAAGTATTTTGACATTGCGGTGTAAGAAATGGCTGCTGGAGAAAACTTAACGGCATGTTTCCGCAGAATTACAAAGTGGAGACATTTGTTGGAAGGTGTTGCACTGGATTTCAGCTGAATGTGTGACTGCTCATCACATTTGACTAAGGAGATAATAACAGAGAACAAAAGAGTTTCCCCAGTGTTTTTATTGTGTAACTTCAAGGGGAAGCATATTGAGAACTATTTCATCATTTTGTATTTTTAAAAACTGTGACATACTGCAGCTCGCTGTAGTGCAACGAGTACCAACACAACAGCCCTTTTTTTCGACGTAATGCTTCCTTTTACTGCTCTGCTGATGCTTAAGCCTTAGGCATGTTTAGTCATTTCAATTTCAGAAACACAACACAAATGGATAGCTGTGTAGTTTGCAGTTCATTAGAGCCAACTCTTGACGCTTCTTTACTTGTCTGTGCTAAACATCCTGCTTTCCCTCCAGAAAATTAATTACAGAGCTCCATTATTGTTGTTGCAAATGTGTATATGAATAAAGGGTGTCAAAATGTGCCAGAGTGAGATTAATTACACACATACTTTACCTCACTTTCCCCTTTTTGGGTGCTGAGGTCGATGCAGTTTTACAGAAAAAAGCAGTTTTGTGTACACTGATACTGCGAACTGAAGTTTGGATTCACACAAAATTTGACATTAACCTTAAATCTTACAACATACAGCAAGGAATGTCCACCTATTACATAATAGACTACATTTTTATTTCATTTTTAATCAGTCTATCAAAAGCAGTGTGTGTGATTGATCCATAAGTTACTGGCAGCTTAGTAAAATCAAGCTAAATGTAGGACTCCTGCAGAGTCAGATAAAAAGCACATTATAAACAGCAAACAAAGGCACACAAAAAGTAGTAATTTCCCTCAGAGGAATACAAAACAGTTGTGAAAGTAAGATAAAATGCATAATCCAACTGAAAGGAAATAATGTTTGAATTTTCTTTTCTATTAACGGTGTCATTTTATAGTATATATAAACCATACATCCTCATTTTACAAATACGTCACTTAAACAATGGTCATTTACACACAGCTTTATTTATATAAAAGCCACACTATGTATGTTTTTATCACAAAATACATACTATCCCCAAAAGCATTAAAATATGTGGCATCAAAGTCCCAAACGCTGCAGACAGTCCTGCAAATTTGGAAAGAAAAAAATGCAATGTCCATAATTTACCTATGCCTACCCATCGTTGTTTTATTCTTGATGGCAAGTCTTCTAATCTTTGAATGGGAAATTGTATGTGTTTATCTGAAAGTAGCTCACTTTACTCTCGACATGCTGTGCTGTAATTAAAATCAAAGTTGATGTTGGTAAAGCTTGTGAGTTATTAGCCGCTAATGAAAGAAAAACATTTCAAAAGTTCCTCCGACTCACAGCTTCTCGACATCAACACTTCTTTGAGTTCCTACTGAGGCCAGCTCACCTGCTGCTAATGCAACCTTCAAAGCCTTTATAGAAAGCAATGAAGTTATTGGTTTTATGTTGTAATTTAGACTCTTTCTGAACAAATGTAATACATAACAAATGCTTTGCTGGTGAGGTTTGCGTTATTTTTTATTGTTGGCATAGAAACCTTTTAAAGTATTGTTTACCTGGTGACCTGACACTGTTTAAAATGTTGCTGCTATTTCTATGAAATATGTTTATTTCAAGCATCAACTTACTGGCAGTCTTCTATCTAGGCTGACTATTGTGTTTGAAAAACTAGAAAACAAGCAGGTTTTTGGTGTAACGTATTACATTATTAAAAAAGAAAAAAGAATGTGTGTTACATTAACACTTTTTTCCATCTTTAAAGGTTTCATCCTGTTGTCCATGTTGAAGACATTTTCAAAAAAGTATATTGTAATCAGAATATAAAAAAAAAAACATAATCAAAATATTAAAATATTATTTAAAAGAGTTAATAAATTCTAAACAGTATTCTTTTGTCAAAAAAATATAAAACATTTTGCAGTGCATAATTTTTGTCTTTCAGTGAGAATGGCATTAAAAATCATAATGTGGATAGAGGTCATATGGGTTAACAGAAAGAAAAGCAAACCCTTCCAAGCTCAAATCTTGCTCACAGCCGTCATATGTGCACTGCAAGTGCTGGATGACATTCACCAAACATCTATAAGGTTCATTCTTTGTGGATGAAAAACGTCAAAGTAGCACATAAGGCAGTGCCGGTTAAAAAAAGACATATATTTGATTTAATGTGTGAGGACAGTGCAGAGTCGGAGAAGCCCCTCTGGTGGTGCGCAGAGGAGAACAGGAGGACTCGGCGACCAGCAGGACACAAGCCTTTCATCAAACAGAAAGCTAAGACAGGAAGGCAGAATGTGCTAAAAAGATTCACAAAGAATGATGGCAGGCATCTGGTCAAGCATCGAAACAACCCAATGTAGAAACTCGCAGCAACATAAAAGCAGTAAATCCAGCCAAAAAGAGAGCCAGAAGGAAACAGGGGTCACAAAGGTTAATGAGCAAAAAGATCCTCAGTGGGATGTTGGAAAATGATAAAGATGAAGGACACATACATTAATACAGGAGGAAGTTCACAAATAGAGGCTTACTTATTGAGCATTCAAGGTAATTATACCTTTGTATATACTGTATTTTAGAAACATCAGGCAATAGGGTTAAAAAGAACTAAAAAGAAACACACTGGTTCAAAACTGATTTTAAAAGTGTATAAGTGTCAAAATAACACTCTTTACATTAGGGCTCCAAAGAACCCAAAGAGAAGATCCATTAGTTTCATTATATTATGTTTTCACAACAGCCCAAAGCAGAAAAACTGATGGAGTAAAACACAGATTAATGTTTCCATTTTTACACAGGCACAAAGGACATTAACAAACAAAATTGAATTTGTAACCCCATCATCTGGCCTTTTTTTGGGGTTCAGACAACAGCATGCCCCTACAGGGCTACTGTAGGTGCTGACAGCCTGTAGAAAGAAAAGCTGTAAATCGTGGACACTGACAAAAGCTACCGCTGCACGTAACAGTCGTAAGAAATCATCGGTTATGAAACAAAAACAACACTCTGTGACATAAAATATTGTAAACTATATTAACACAACACATATTTCTTTCTGCCTAACCACAGACTTACTCCTGAAAATGTAGTTTTAAATTGTCTGAAGTATTGAGGTGTACCAATCAACTGGCCAAGCTTGCCATACGTCAATACATAAACCATAAAATTATACAGTACATCGCCTCATCTCCCCGAAACATGACACCCTGTGTTAGTGCAAAAGTTTTTATTTTATTTTCTTTCAGTCATCTTGAAGGTAAAAGAAAATTTTACTCTTGTCTTAACATTTTGGTAATGTATTGTAATGTTAAAATGGCAAATGGGATTGTAGAAAAGCGTTTTTTTAATTCAAAATCTATTCTGTGTTGAGACTTAGAGCCCGTCCACACGGAGATGCGTATTACTGTATACGTATACATTTTTATCGTATTGGCGTTTCGTCCACACGGATCCGGCGTTTTGGGAGACTGAATACGCTATTTTTTGAAACCGGGTCCTAAAGTGGATAAATCTGAAAACGACACCCTTGCGGTTTCGTGTCAAGTCAATCCGTATATTTTGTGAAGCGATGATGTCATCACATCACGTGTCGGCTGCAGCGCGCAAGGTTATGTGCATGCTCAAAGTCTTCTTCTCTTTGTATATCTGTGGCAGAATCACAGCGCCCCATACTGGTCTGGCATATATACTACACCGTTTTCAGTCGGTTTCAGTGGTTTCGTGTGTACGCAGATATTTCTTGAGACGACGCCGTGTTTACGGAATTTTTTTTTAGAACGTGGAAAAAAAATGATCGGATAGGGTATGCACTGACTTCGTGTGGACGTAATCTTAAACCATATTGTTCAATCAACAGATGAACAACACAGTTGGTACACACGTCTTGTTGGTAGTTGTTTCTACATGTACATGCATGAATTATAGTTACAACAATCAAATGCCATTTCATTTAGCAGCTTCTAAACATTGGCCATATGCAATAAAAAATAAGAAAGAGATGATGTCTCATTTGTGTACACGGCTTACCTTCAACAACTTAATTTAATTTATTGACCCTCCTGTATAAGCTGTACAATCAATTGATTTTAAAAAGATTTTAAAAAAAGTGGGAAAAAATCATATCAGTGCACAACGAGATACACAAGCCTCTCTCTCAACTGAAGTAGTTGCCAGACTGCTGGAGCATGAAGCACTAACAGCTTTGCCCAAGGCTAACTTCAACCTTTTCCAGTGGAATGGAAAAGAAGATGTCTGGTGAATTTTTCATTGTTTATAGTCTCATTTCATCAACAGATTAAGAGTGAGTTGCTGCGTTGTGGAAAAAGAGAGAAAAGCACAGAAGCGAGAATATCATTTAGTTCTGTGACAAAATTAGCTTTCCTGTTAAGCTGAGCCTTGTGTGAGTTAAGGCACAAATTTAGCCAAAAGAAAAGTGTAATACATAGTAATTGTACTTAACTGTGTTTAGTCAATGTCAAAAAAATTTGTATTTTAGGTTTTTCTGGATGTTACTAAAAGGATTAAAGAAAGAAAATAAACTATTAGTTGCAGTTATTCAGTAGAGTGTGGGTGGATAAAGGCTATACATCAAAAAGACTCTGCTCATTTGGGTTGAATTTTAAACCACAACGAAACACAAGTGGGAAATGCAACTAACTTTCAGATGAAGCTTTTTATTAAACATGAATCTAAGGAAATATTTTTCCACAGACTATCTTTGAAACCTACCCCAGACTGTGTTAAACCTGCACTGACGCCTTGATGCAAAAGTCAAGCAGATATCTATCAAGCAGATAGATAAATCATTTTAAGGTTCAAATGTGTCAGATTTTGTTGACTGAATACAAAGTTGTAAAATGATCAACAAAAAAGTAGCTTGTCCATCAATCTTAATTAACATCCAAGTACGTCCTTTAAATAAGTTAACATACTGTAAAGATTTTTTTTTTTTACACTGATCTCTTAAAATTGGGACTTTTCTTCCAATGTAACTGTGATATTGGAGTAGGGCTAACATAAATTGATCCGTCCAAGGAGCATGTGAATCCAGTATAGCTCCAGCTTGTAATTTCCACCTTCTTCCACCTCAATTTTTGTAGCCCAGGTGAAAATTACAAAATCAAAAGAATAATAATATGAGCTTCCAGTCTTTCCACTGATATCTTTGAGCTATAACCAAACACTATTGGTACTTGCATTGTTGCAGATTACAGTATGTGCCGTCCCGCCCCATTTGACCAAAACATGAAAACATTAAGGCTCTCAGGACTAACAAAACAGATTTTACAAACTGATGTTCTCCCCAAAACAAGCAGCAAATAACACTACATGTTGCCTCCTATTTAACCTTTTACTATATGAAAATATATTCATTAGGCGGTTGTGTCGGTAAAGAGATGTTGCATTTCCATAAAACCACGGCTCTGTTATTGCTTTGCATTTGTGAATGTCCTCTCGTCGTAATGATGTGGCGTGTGCTTCTGGGTGTTGTTTTGGATGTTTTACAGTCACAGCCAGTGTATGTGTGTGTGTGTGTGTGTGTGTGTGTGTGGCTGTGAAGCTGTTCCCTGTTTCTGAGACATTGGAGGCAGGTGTTTGACAGCTGATGGGTCTCACTCGGCTCAAAGCACCTCATCTTTCCTCTAATGAGCTACACGAGATGGATTGCTCCTTTATCCTTCATTTGACTTTACAACAAAAGTGAGTATCTTAACAAAACTGTGTCTGTGCTGACAGGAAGTGTTTACTCCTTTGAGGCTCCAGGGAGACAAGTTGCCTCCATAAGGTCTTTGAAGGTGGCTTAATGATTTTTCTAAATTAATGTTTTGGCAGTTGCACCGTCTGGCTGCCTTTGCTTTTATTGCACATTTTACTTGCTGTGTGTTCATTTTGGAGAATCAGTGGCATTTAGGTGGTGTAGATATTGAGTCTCTGGATGATGCAGAAACCTAGAATATTGATTGCCACTGCAGCAGGATAAGTCACTTCTGATAATGCCATCACCTGAGAAATGTTGAGGAGTTATTAGCTTTATGCAGCTAAATGCATCATAATGTCTTTGCAGGTCTCCGTGTACGCACACAGTGACAATGTATAAAGTCAGCTCAAAGTGAACAATAATCCTACCATTAAAACAGGATGTAACAACAGAACAAGCAGCAATTACAGTCAAGAAGTAGTGTGACTAATCCTTGTGCGACTGGGGGTTAGAATGTGTGAAGAATATTAGACTCAGCAAAGCAAAATTTTCTTTAATAAATATCCCCTCAAAAGCATTTTAGAGTAGAATGTTACTCAAGGCTTTAAGTGAATCTGAAGTGGTGAGTGAGCAAAGCACATTACAGCATTAATGCAGGTGCTACAGACAAAGAAGCACATAGATTAACACACAATGTTATGAAGAACATTAGTGATGCTTTCTAAAGGTAATCACTGAAACAAAAGTGGGCTTTTTCAAAGGCAAAACCTATCTACACACACACATACACACAACACACACACACACACACACACACACACACACACACACACACACACACACACACACACACACAGTTTGAATATGAGTTTTGAATGACTTTTGCCACCAACATTATAAAGATTATAATGGAAATACACAGTGTACATTTATACCTTTAAGTATTGTTGCAACATTTATCACATTTAATTTGGCATGTTCTGTTGTTGGCCAGTGTACATTGCATAGGTCAATAACAATAATGCCAAGGTTGTATAAATACTAATAAAAGCAGACTCTGAGGGCAGACTCTGAGTAGACGCTCATTCATTTGATTATATTTATCAAACATGGTGTACATTTCCCTGAGTGGCCTGCATTGTTCTTTTGTCTATTAATAAAACAGGGGTCAAAGTAACAGAAGCAGAGAAGTTGGATTCAGAAAGGTTTAGGTAGAAAAGCCATATGGTGCACACAATATTCGGAAACGAAGCCACAGAAGACGATGATGGATTGTGTTAAACCATAGACAGGGAAGTGTTGAAAAAGTAAACGGGGGCAGGAGGTGTTGATGTGAAGTGGTAGCTCTGGGTTTCATTCCTTTGTATGGAGCTTGTTATGTTGCTGATGGCGAGAGGTATTGTGCAAACTCACCGGCCTCCTGGCTTCTGTAGGTGTTTTAGTGGAATAGAGTTGAATTATCTATTTAGTACCAGAGGGGCAGTTCATGACCCCATCCACTCCCCCGCTCCTCCATCAGCCACCCACAGCGGCACTCACGGTCAAGGTTAGCACTGTGGCTATTCTGCATTTTCCACTCGGTTGTGTTCCAGGGAAGTCTGCCAGACAGGGTTAGACTAAAAACGCTGTGGTGCAAAGCTGGGTTTATTTTTCAAAATGCAACAAAAATGGCAACTGATTTTTTGTTGCCATGGCACCTTAATATCTCTTTTGAACATGAACAGAAAAATTTTAAATGTAAAAAAAAAAGGGGGAATCAGCAGGAGGTCAGTGGGATTTGAAGTCTAAAAATAAATTTAGTCAGGCAATGAAGTAGATAACACAGAGAGAGGCTTTGAATAATGAAAGCTAAATTAATCACCCAAATAATGAGATGAGATCTCTTGGAATTGTAAAATTAGTCTACAGGCCAGAAAGTTGAAAATGTAGAAAATATAAGAACTTGCAAAGTAGATTTTTAAAATGTTTTACTATGCAGCTTGAGATTAAAAGAAGGAATGATCCACAAATTAGTAACACTATGTATTTTTTAAACAGAAAAAAGATTGCAATGCAAAAAATACACATTTAGGATGCCACATATTGAGCAGAAAATGCAAGCTATTAGCATCATCATTTATGCACATGCAGTAAATGGGGTGAAGAATCGATTTTGTCTATAACAGTACCATCCCCTGCTAAAATGCCTGCAAAAGTTTTCATCATTTGGACCTTTTTTGTGCCAGATGGCTGCACCCTTCTGGAAAAATAGTTAAGTTGTTTGCTGGAAAGGGTTCAGGGGTTGTAAACCTTGTGCTATCTGATTTGGATAACCATCACATTAGCATTGACAGGTTTACTTGCAGCGCACACACGTACAGGAAATAAAAATACAATCTGCTCCTCAGTGTCTCTCAATGTTCCCACTATTATTTTCAAATCTTACTCTTACTAGTCAGCGACTAGACTATTCCCACCGCTCCACTTAAGCACTTCAATCACACTGCCAGAAATCAAGCACCTGAATAAGGACGTTTATGATTAATTGACAAAGGCATGACCATATAATGATGCTTGATTAAAATTGAAGCACCAAAAAAAAAGAGTCCTCTACTGTTCAGCATGACCCTTTTAATAAACCAAAGGTACAACAGAATAATTGCATTTGATGCGTTATGTAGGTCAATAACATCATGAACTTATTGAGAGGGTTAAAAAGAACACAATAAGAAGACCTTTACCCTCTGTTTGTCTCAAACCAAGAAGAGGGATTTAATGATGAATGCACAAGGACATGTGTCACTGCTCAACCATTGAATTTGATACTATATTTGTCACCATTTAAAAAAGTCACTTAGCACACGTAGACTGCATTTAAATTGGTGGAAAGCAACTTTTAGTGGTGTCATAGACTCAAAAGACTGGTGTAAAATGAAATTCTTGTTTTTTTTATTTTGTTGAGGCAGTGACCCATTCATTGCAAAAAATAGCAATGCATTTAACTGTTGCTGTTATTCCTCAATATAGTCAGCCTCTTTAGTAGACAAATACTTTTGATGTCATCCTCCTAAATACATATATTACAAGATTTCACTCTCTGGGACAATAGGACATTGTAAGACATTGTAAGGTTGCATTTTCATGAACAGACAACCAAACAAACTCGGTCTGTCAAAGTTTTTTCTCTCTGTCTGCTATTTGTGATCACGGTAGAAATTCTTAAAGGTGATCTGTCATAAGTGAGCAGAATGATTGATTTCTTGAAGTGAATGTGTGGCAGTGGAAACATTTACTCCTCTGGCAGAAGCAGAATTAATTATCCATTACAGTGAATGAATTTTCTCATCGGAAAATCCACTGTTTAATATCTGTTTTTCTCTTTTCTTCACGTCTCACTGCTGTTCATTAAAACGTCTCCCAGTCCGTGTCACCTACAGCTGAGTGGATTTAGTATAATGCTAAATAATATAATGTTAAATGAACATTGAGGCAGTGTCACAATGTTTGTGTTAGAGCTTCATTATCCTCAGTGGCGGACTTTTTTTTTCTCTTGACTTATGAATCTTGTCATTCTTTGTGCCAATTTCAGATGTTTCCATTAAATTTCAAATGGGAGGAAATGACTGTCAGTTTGACACTTTAATTCAAAGCCAGAGGATGAATTCCAAAACTGAGCCACTGTTTACCCGTCCATGATTCAGAGTTAATTAGCTGTGCTAATATTTCCGATGGAATCTGTATTCATTGTCCAGTCTGCTGTCTCGTGTTTGTCTCTTTGCATGACAAGCAGCTCGCATTTCCCAAAGAAAAATTCAACACTGTGCCTGCTATAGTAGTCTGAGAATAATTGTGCACTTTTCTGTGGAATAATGTTTTTGCTCATAATTGATGTCACTTTGTTTTCCGTGATTATTTTTTAGATGAATCAAAGCAACAGAATACATGACTTGTGTCAGGAAAGTGTGAAAGTCAGTCCACATTAAATAGCTTAGTTTAGTGTCTTCATACATGGGAGGCCACCATCTGATCTTTGGTCATCCTAAATGTAAAAGATTGTATCTGCTCCACAGAACATGGTCTGTTCCACAGAACCATCTGGTAGGTACATTCAATGGATACTTGGTCAGTGATTGGATTTATCAGTAAACCAATCAATCAATAAACCTGTTGCTGGCAATTGGATCTATTTAGTTTTCATCAAGATCAATGTAATCTTGGGACTTTTTTTTCAACAAAATTGTATCTGTGCTTTAATCTAACCCAAACAATGATGAAAACTGTTTACAAAACAATTTCACACAAGCATTGTTTTCTGAATATAAGCATGTTTTTAAGTTGGTGAACATAATATTTTACAAACAAAGTGTAAATTGTGGCAGCCAACTCCTATCCTTTAATTCTATTTTACTGGCTGCGCTGAAAAAAAAAAAACTCCATTATTTCTCAATAGCAATAGTCATTTTTCAGAGCGGAGCTCTCTGCTGTGCCTCCACCTTTACTAACCCCCTGACCAGTAATGCATCAGCCTGTAAGTGGTCCTCAGTGCATGTGTATACAGTGGATGCAACATGGTGTTGCGGTTAAGCCTGATAAGACATAACAGATCCAAAGGTGGGTTGTTGCTTGCTGCACTGCGATGGATACAGGTCACTTTTTTCCACTAAGACCACTCATTCATTGCAGCCCAGGCAATGGTTGGGCCCTTTAGCTTGAACCCATTTGTCTTCAGAGCACCTCCTCAGAGTTATTGGCCCTACGTCTGGAGTTAACCAGGGCAAACAAACCATTACAACAGGATTAGGTGATGATGCAGCTCAGAAAGATAATAGAGCATGTTTTCATCTATCTTCTAATTTACTTTTCATCTGGATTCAAGGGGGTGCTTTGATGTACAATGAGGAAGAATGGAGAGACCTGCCGCAGCTAGGGAGATCAGTGCAGGTTGATCACAACATAATGAGCTAGAGCCAGATTGGAAGCTGCCAGGCTCTAATGGAAAGGATTTGAGTGAAGCCTGCCATAATATGTGAAAGTGCCGCATCTGGCTACGTGCCACCTCCATGCATTAAATAAAGTGCACTTGTGCACTTGCTGAGTGGGTTAACAAGGCACTCTCAAGTGAAGAATCAACATGGCCCAGAGAGAACAAAGCCTCATTCAAACACAAGCTTTTCCAAAAAAAGTCATAAAGCTCTCAGACGCCAAAGGAAATAGTACAGCTCAGCACAATAAACCTCCATATTTAGAGAAAATGAAATGGTTGTAGCTCATGTTTTAAAATGACATTTGGAATATGATTTAGCAGAAACACTGTCCTATAAAACTATAAAGAAAAGGCATACTCTTCTTTTTATCTCCAAGAAAAGTATGTTCTCTCAAGGAAATTGTATTCTGTATTTTGTTTTGTGTGTATTATGGGATTACAATTAGCCAAACACATAAGAATAGTAATGCTACTGATCAATCATCAGTTATTATAAATATTGGTTATTCCATGTAGCAGTGGACTCAGTTAGTCAGTCCAATAGCATGGACTAGCATTGGTGCTATTGACTTCAAAACAGACAATCAAACAAACATTAAATAGTACTAGCATACAATAGATATTTTAAAACAAATTATATCACATATTGGGACAACTGATGAGACTGAGTGAGTGACCGCTCCCAGTGAGTCACTAAGAAGCAACTACGGTCAGGATGTACTAGATTAAAGGCAGTTTGCTCTGTCTATGTACAGTATTTGCACTTCCTGAACTCTGGCCTAATTCCAAATATAGCCCTTAATTCAATGGATAGTGTCAAACTTTATTAGCCAACTCGTCTTTACTTTCAATATATATGACCCACCCCTGCCACCAAAACAGACTCAGCCTTGAGTCCCCTCTGCCCCGTCATGACTCTGTACGTCAGATGGCCTGACATAGTTTGCCTTTTAAAGGGCTGTCTGATTAATAATTGATCAGTGTTATTTATTAAGTGCTTGTACCGGATGAAAGCAGACTGCTGGCCCAGACAAAACTCCCTGTGGGTCGGGTTTGTTCTTGGGGGGATGGCTGAAGGCAGGCTTTCTAACTTCTGTGTTTTGGTGCCCCATTGGGATGAACTTTGTCTCAGTCTGTCACCCTTTTCTAGTTTAGTCTTTGTAATAAAAAGTCAAAGTCAAGTCAAAGCTGACAAAACTCATTGAAACTATATCAAGATAAAGATAAAAGATTCACAGTTACAGTTATTCTGTTTTGATAAAGCTTGTTTACAGATGCAGTGCTGCCGGATCTCGACCTCTCAAATGCAAATAAGTCTTTTTGAGGCGAGTTTATTTACTATGTGGGCCGTTGCTTTAGGGCACAACATGCCTGATGTGCATACAATAAAATATTTCTGTATTTAATATAAAATATTCATTTCATTCATTCATGAATGAATGAATGAATGAATGAATGAATAATATAAAATATTCAATTAAATTAAAATTAACATTAAGTTTATATTTAAAACATGCAACACATATTTTAAGAAGACTAATGCACAGCTTTGACATGCCAAATAATAAACTGAGCACATCAGGAAGCAGACTTTGTCCGGTTCACCAACAAGGCTGTGACTCCTTGACACCGGGTGCCTCCCACCCTTGCCTCCTGCTGCAGCCTGACTCCAAAATTACAGTATTTGGTGCAATTTGATGGACTGCTGAACTGTGAATATGCTCTGGTTGCAGACAGCTGTCTTGCCCAGAGTGAAATGTGATGGATGGCTTGGTGCGTGGGGGACATATGGAAATGACCAGCCACTGCCTGACCACAGTAATCATTTTATCAGTAGCAACAGTTGCTTACATAATCTTACAGTGTCCACTTGTTTCATTTGGAATTTATTCAAACCTTTTAGACAACATCTGGAATATCAACATATACAAACAGTGATTTAGCCACTGATTTGACAGCAATAGGCAGTAGCAGACAGTTACATGTAGCCTAAAGAGATTCCTAAAGAAGGGCTGTCTAATTTGTTCTATGTCCTTAAATCACAAATCCCTACTGTACACGCTGTGGATTTGCGGTAGATACCACTGATCTCAAATGTAACCTAGTTTAATGTACTCTTGTTTAAACTTAGAATTCCAAAGCTGTTATATTTCTACCCATTTAAATCCATAGACTTCAACTCAGGCAAAAATTAATTTAGGAAATGTAACATTTGTCAAGCTTGGTCTCGAATATTGATCCAAATTTCAACAGCTTATTCATTTAGGGTTGCATTTATTACTTGTGCAGTGACATCTGCTATGTCTCCAGCTGTGGCGGGGCTGGGTCATGAAGCTGAGCTGGGTGTTACCACGGTGACAGCAGCTAAAGATCAGAATTGACAAAGTGGATAACCCTTCCAGATAGAGTGGCAGCTAAGCATAATTTCCCAATAACTCACCATATTTGGCAAGGCCTTATTCAGCAGAAGGCCTGCAGCCATCAATCCAATCCAAGGAGAGTGAGCCACTGACTGTGTTTGCATGTGACTGAGAGAACAGCCAGAGAAGCAGAGAAAAACAGAGCCATGTGACTGAAGCATGTATCAGATAGAACAGCTCTTTAGTTTAAACGCAATCAATGCATTTACATGTTCTTCTGTCAGCACCACCAAAACTAACAAACTAACACATAGAAATGTAAAATGTTACTAAAATGGATTTTAGATAGTGAACTCAACATGCATAGAAGTTTAGTTTTGTTTAGTTTAAACACATTAATCTAACACAAGAAAAGATGCTTTACACGAGATTTAGCTAAAGCTAATTTCCATCTGCAGTCCCAAGTCAAGCTACAACTTTGTACAGTCTTTACCTTTATTGGAACCAAACTGACTTAAGCCCTCTACACAGGAGGATGACAAAAGTAACCCAAACTTTTTCTGTTTCTTGAAATTGTGTGTTGGTTTTGGTCTGACACAAAAAGTGAGCTGGAAAAGGTTTCTCTGATTGTGGCCTTGCATTCATAGTGGAGGCATGAAAATGTCTGTTCCTTTTCATGTACAATAAATATTCAATGGCTTAGCCATTGTTGCTGGAATAAACTGTGCATGTAAATATATGGCATGATTTATCTTTGTTTTGTGCACTACACAGGAGCTGCAGAGGTGACCGGAGGCTGCAGAGCGAGTTGGTTGTTGGAAAGGTCACTTGATGCTCCAGCCTCTGACAGGCTTCTCAAACAGAGGCTGAGAACCAAAGACCTGACATGTAGCTCAACTTGTCTTCTCAAACAAATAAAAATACTTCAAATACAAAGAGGTGCAGTGGAGAATGACCTTCAACCGGTCTCATTCTGAGAGTACGCTCCCAGCTGCAGGTTTGCACAGTCCAAATGTATCATCAGGAAATACAATCAAAACACCTGAATATCTTAATTGCTAATTGTGTGAAGCTAATTAAATACACAGATAAAATAATAATCTGGCAACCACAGAGAATACAGTTGATTAACTTTCTGGCTTACTTCTTCTATAAAAATTCCACTGCAGGATTTTTTTTTGCTTTCTGGACATTTTCATCTCGGGCTCCCTGCCATTTTAATTCATCAAGCTAGTTATGGGTTTTGGGATATTTGCCCACCTGCAATGTATGAGAGAACTGGCATTTTTAATTTTAAAAATTTATTCCAAGACTTTTGGGCCAGAAGCAAGTGCGCCTCCTAACTTCATTTTACAAACATACTCATTATGTTGGTTGTATTACTTCAAATAATACACAGGGAGAAAACACTTATGTCTGAATGTAATATTGATAAATATGTCCCGGTATTATAGTGTAACATCTGGACTCTGGGGGCAATGTCCTGGGTATTATGGCCCATCCACCACACAAAATGCTCCCTGTCCTTGAAAAAAACACTAGGCCAAAACTGTCAGCATTGTACACCAAAGGGCTCCATATGTTAAATATAGGATGATGTTGACCAAACCTCACTATTTTCTACCTGGATTTTTATTTGATTGATAATTTTTGGCATTGGAAGGCAGTAAATGTGTAAAGTAGGAAATGACAAGAAACAAGTAAGATCCAAGCCAAGATTCAAACTCACACATGCACCATTACGTGAGGCACCATGGAGCCATCGCCAAAAAGGCACAAGAAGTGTTTGCTTATTGTAAATACAATTTCATAATGTTTGGATAGGAGCCATTCTTTCTATTCAAAGGTCAGTTCAACCCTTTTACCTTCACAGCTAAAAAGATGAAAGCAATAGTTTATTTTCTTTCAAAAGAGGAAAGTACGTTTAAAAAAAGGTTTCTCAAAAAATGACAAATCAGATTTCAGGTTTCACAGTTGGATCCGAGGCCAGTTGCTATGGTTCATATGTAAACCCTGCAGTGTATGGCACACATCATTCATTTCAACACTGACTTCATTCCGAACCCCACACTTTTGTCCACGCAACATCTTACTGAGGACTTTACTTGAGTCTTTCTTTTCCCTCTTTTCTAAACCCTTGGGGCTTTTGTGGCTGAGAGTTATTAATAGCTTGTTTTTGACAGTTGCACTCTAATACTTCTGGTATATGGACCTGTTTTAAGATCTAATCTCTCACCATTTGCTCTCAGTTCTGGGAAATATAACAGGAACTTGTGTAGCATTTTGTTCAATTTACTGCTACCTCAGAGATTCAAGATGAAATACAAGTTCAAAGCAATTCAGTGGTATTACACAATACAAAGGTTGAGTTACAGTTTTATTTCATTTATTTACCAATGTAGACATCAGGAAGTGTGGGGTTGGGTAAAAGAGACACCCTTTTCTGTTCCTATAAAATCAGCTTAGATTTGATCTATGATGCCCTCGGCAGTGACACAGAACCATTTCTGGTTTTGTTGCAAGGAACAGTTCATTGCAACACTTTTCTGAACCTTAGCAACAACGGCACAGTAGCTTTGTTTAATTGATTTCCCCAATGAACATAAATCCTTTTCTATTTGCTGGGGTTTATGGGAAAATGCTGAGTGCCTCCTATCTCCTCTGTCATATAAAGACTTGAGGATTCATGCTTTTGCCTTTTACCACTGACTATATTCGATGTTTTGTTTGTTTTCTCTGGGCAGCTCATTGGAACCTCTTTGGCTGAAAAGCAATGTTTTAGTCCTTTTTGTTTGTAAGGGGACCATACAATGGCCCAAGCTTTACTTTAAGATTTTATATGGTATGCTATATGTCTTGGTTGTACTATTTAAAAAGATTAGTGCAGTTCATCAGCAAGTCAAAAAATCTCAATGCAATGGATCGTGCTGTATTACTATTTTATCCTCTTTAACGACCTCTATGTTTTAAATGCACATTTTTGTTAGGCAGCAATAAGGAAACTCCAGCACAAGTCGGTATTTTCTTTTTACTAATTTACTGGTGAAAAGAAAAAATGACATTTTTGTTCAACCTAAATGCAATACACAAAATGTTTAGGAAATCAATAGAAAAAAGATATTTGAATTCCCTTGTTAAGTGCATTTCTAAGGCCTAGTCCACACGGACACGGGTATTTTTATAACCGGGACTTTTTTTACACGGTTCGGCCGTTCGTCCACACGGAAACGCAGTATCGGGTCACTGAAACCGAACATTTTTGAAAACCCCTGCCAGGGTGAGGATTTTCAGAAACGCCGGTTGCAGCGTTGTCGTGTGGACAGTAAAACCGGCGTTTTTGTCTTGCGACGTCAGAGTGTGCGCCGCTATCCGCTGGTCTGATTGGCCAACATGCACAGGAGCAGGAACAGGACTGACGGCAGGACTGGAAGGATCTGAGACGAACAAAGGAACAGGTAAGTAATTCGAAATACAATTGATCATTAGAAAGCTAGACGTATGACTGACTGTAGTAAGTGTTACGATCTGGCATCGAGGAGCAGGCTGCGGTGCTTCTTCACCCCTGTTGATTTCACCCCTCGCTCTGCCTGCGCTCCCGCACACCTGTTTCCCATCTGCAAATCTGTAGGGGCGGGGGAGCCGGGGGCGGAGGCCGCGGCCAACTGTGCAGAGTCCTGAGCCACCGTGACAGCCTGCTGGTGTGGCATGCTCTTGACAGCGCTTGATAGCGGGTTTTTGCGTTTTCATGCGAGCGTTTGTGGACGGGATTTTTTTTTAAAAACGCAGGAGGAAAAACTCCGGTTATAAAAATACCCGTGTCCGTGTGGACTAGGCCTAAACCTGTACATCATTGTAAACTTTATGGGCAAAAAAAATAGCAATCCAGTCCAATAAGGCAATCACACTTCTTAATGGCACCTGTTGATGGATGAAAAGTACCTCTGTGAAAATAAACGGTTTGCTTTAGGTAACATGCTTGAGTTATTTAGGGTGCACAGTGGCTCAGTGGTGGTGCGGTTGCGGTAGCGGTTTGATTCTCGCTTTCCTCAGTTCATACTGTTGTTGTGTCCTTGGACAAGACACTTGCCTCCAGTGACACAGCACTGGTATTAGTTTGAGTTTAAAAAGTTTGGAAATTGGAAATGAGCTAGATGAGATGGAAATTAGTGTGTCTAATGTGTCAATGTGTCTCAAATGTATGTTCTCCCCATGTTTACATGGGTTCTCTCTGGGTACTCCAGGTCCTCCCACCGCTCAAAGACAAAAGGTATGTACAATGGGCAACTCTAATGGTTGTCTGACACTATCTGTAACTAACTGGCCTGCCTAAGACCCAAAGCTGCTGGGATAGGCTGGGACCCCTGACCCCTAACAGGACTAAGCGGAAGAAAATTAATGAACAATAACGACTTTAAATGGGCTGTTTCACACACGTTATTTTGGACTGAAATAACTATGAAAATTAGACACGTTTTGATTGCTACAATGCAGTTGATAGTGGCCCAAATGCTTTAAGGCCAACTTCAGTCGAGGCATAGGCTCTGTTCAGCTAGATCATTATTTTAAAGGCACTTAAATAAAACTGGAGGTTAAGGAGTTAAAATGTTGAAGATCCAATATCATCTCTGTCTATGTAAAACTTTGTGCCCTACTGCCATAAAACCAAATCTTCATCTTAATTGACCACCAGAGCCATCACAGTGTGGGTCCTGCTAGATTTAATTGAGAAGAGATGTCAGCTTTAGGATTGGTTGACTCAACTTCAGCGCTCCTTTGGGTGCACTGAGAGTCGGAGTAGTCAATGAAAGCCTCGGACTCGCAGACAGCGTGATAGGAAGGCAGACAGGCAGTGGTGTCGATAGGGGCGATGGCGGCCACAGGAAGAAGGAAGAGCAAGGGAGTGGGCACAGGGGAAAAGGAACAGTAAAAAAATGGAGGATAGATATGTCCCCATTGAAGTCAGGACAATCGTTGAATTACACCTGATCCTGGCGGTGAGGACAGCTCCCTCCTCAGAGAGAGTTAGGGCCTATAATCCTCCAGGTTGATAATGAGAGCTTAAACCTCAATGATACATCAGCCCAATGGAGAAACTTAAGAGCAAAGGCATCATTCTTCATTGCTAAATCCTGACACTTTTATTAGCCCGCATTTCTGAGGATCCCTATTTATAGCGGCAATGGCTGCTGCAGACACAAAGAGAACAGCACTGAGCAGAGGTTGATGCTATAGCACACAGCCGAGGTACACTTTAGATTTAGAGCTGTGCCAGGTGCGAGCAAAAAGACTTGTGAGCCTTTTGCTTATAAAGAAAAGGCAATATACTTAGGCTGGCTGTGTTTTTTTCTCCCTTTTTTTACAGTCATGAATAAAAATGGCTCCAAGCAGAAGCCATACATCTTATTTTGCATTCCCGAATGCTTTCTGCAATGCTGATCAATTTGAAAAAAAGATCAAATGAATACTTTCAGCCACCTCACTCGCTTTTATCTCCACCGGCATCACTTTCTTCTTACAGGTGTCAACAACAGCATTAGGTTTACCCCCGGGTTGTCATGGCTATTTCTGTCTTGGAAATTAAAAATGCATCTATAGCCATCGACTGTATTTCAGCAGTTGAATAAACCAAGAGCACACTTTTCTTTAGGCCTGTGCTATCTCAAGAGCCGCCAGAATAACAGGATCTGCACCCAGGCAGCTGCTGATCGAGTCTCTTAATGAGACCTAATGGTCTTAATGCTCTGCATCAATACCAAATCTTTTATTTTCTCTCTCTGCAAAAGAACAAAGTAGATTATGCTCTTTGAACACAAGAAAAGGAAAGTTTTTTTTTTTACATTGGAAACAAAGATAGCTATGCTGACTTGTACAAATTACGAATTTTAACGCCAATGAAAGATTGTGGTACCTTTGGTCAAAGTCTTTATTTTCCAAGAGATTGTTATTGACATAAAAACAATGACTGAATTCAATTCAGGATTTGGTTTAAAACTGATATTTAATATAAAAAAGGACACTGTAGTATACATGTTGTTACAATGCACCTATTAAATTAAGATTGAGGTAAAAGCATCTAGACTCAAGGTTTTCAAGGTGAAGACATTTTGTCTCTAATTCTAAGAGACTTTATCAATTCTGAGATCAACTGGTAAGAGAGCTGGGGTTATATCTCTGGAGGGAGGAATTTCCCCTGAAATCAAACCTGATGGACCAGGCTGTTCTGGTCTCATGGTTGTTGGCTCTGAAAGGGAAGTGTGACTCCTGATGTGAGAGTCGTTAGGGCTCAGGAGAGTTGTTAGTGACACTGCTCCATTCAGGTGTTGTTGTTGTTCTAGGGTGCAACTCTTTGTTTTAGGTTTCTTCAACCTTTTTTTCAAGATATCCTGGATGACTGAGAACCTTCACAGAAATGCATCTATTATGCATTCATTCCCTCTTTTGTTTATGTAAAAATGTACACGTCTTCCTAGAGTGTGCTTGCATAACTTAAGCATCTCTTTTCTAGTATCACAGCTCTGTCACAGGGAAGAGGTTTGTGCTAAACAGCAGTGAGTTTACACGGAGCAGGAGGTGGAGATCGCATGCTAAGTGCTGTCAGCTTTCAGCAACATAATTTTGAAGTTACAAGGTGCCTTGTGTCATTTTTCTATGGGGATTAAAAAAAAGAAAAAGGATTAAACAATACTTTGACATCTGCATTAAGCTCTCACTATCAAGGTTTTCTTGACTCATGTATGTGCACATACTACAACATATCTCTGCAGATAAATGGGATTTACCAACTGCGGTGTTATTTGATCCCATACTAGATTATAGTATTTACTCTGTGTTGTTATGAACACTAACACGTTATCTAGCACACCCTATCAATCAATATCCCTTCTACTAAATTATGCTAGAAAGACATTTTAGGAAGTTAACTCATTCTTTTTTGAGAGTTACCTTTTGGAGACAGTTTTTATGGCTAATATATTATCCCAGCTAGTTATGTCACTTTTCATTCTTGCTTTTTGTATTTTAGTCTGTAGAACGGACACTTATTATTGAGTCTAAAGGAAACCAAGGAAAAAGTTAATGTGGATTTTGAACATGCACAAATGAAGAAGAGAACTTATAGAGTAACAGAAAAGTAGTCCAAGAAATCTCATGTGCTTTTAATTTGAAATAAAGGTTTATAAAAAAAATGTATACGGTTTTGTAACATGAGTCCAAAACTACTTTGTTCAAGATGGTGGACAGGGAACAGAACCAGAGGATCCCTGAGGCGGTGCAGAAACTTGGGATCCCTTGGGGCTCTGTAGCTTTAAGTGGAAGAATACTTGTGTACATAGAGCAGGCTTACAGAAGCAGGGCCCATTTCTCTCTTTAAACAGTCTGTGCAGACTTTTAAGACAGAAACTCTGTGTATGTCACACGTATATTTCTTTTTGGTCGAGCAGCTTCTTCTGCTTTGATTTCTCAGATAAGAAACTCATGTTTGGTGTTGTTATTCCTACAAAACTTGATTATAGATTGTAATCAATTTTCTTCTTATGGCACATTTTGCATTAAGGATCTGAGCACCTGCTATCCATTTCAATAAGTGTGCTCTTTTTATTATCCGGATTCAGAGGCAGGTTGAGTTGATGGTACAGTCTCATCTTCTCCCGGTGTCTATGCTCAATTGACTAACTCAGTTAAAAGTGCAATGGTCAAAATTAGAGCCTGAACCAATCCTCGGCTTTTATCTCCTTTTCCTCCAAGCCTACAGTATAACCTTTTCTTTCTCTAATTGGTTTATGGAAAGTCTCTCCAAGCTGTGGCTTTGGTCGATAAGTAATGGCTGTCTCAAATGTCTTCTTTTTTTTCCAGTGTGAAAATTTCAGCCACACATGATTAACAAAAAGTGCTTTTATTCACTGTTATAGGCCCCCCTCTTTAATGATCACTGAGTCAAATCAATCTACATCAGATGTCTTCTGAAATTCTGAAAATAAATTTATTTGGTCCTAAATAGCCTAATGTTTCAGAAATGAATCAAAGTATTATTGGTTGAAAGCAAAATTGTTCTTGATATAAACTTGTTAATACCCTATTTATACAGAGGCTGTATGCAAACAATAACATTATTGTTTTCATATATATAACCCAGACAAGGTTTATCTGATTGTCAATCTGATTAATCACCATAGACTTCCTAACTTTTTTCACTGCCTCATTCACTTCTATAAGATTGTACAACACTACCTTCAACTCTAATCAAAGCCAAGCCAAGTAGCTATCCAACACTCACCTGTAAGCAGGTATGCCACATTTGTTTTACTATGTCGTTACTCATTGTACATGCACTGGTTGTTTATATGAGCTCCAATTGCTGCTGTAACCAAATGCACTGAAAATTCTGGTGCAAATTCTTCTGAGTATAAATTATATATTGCTAAAAGCATTTTCAATTGGTATATTTTTACTCACAGACAGTTCTCTATTAAACCAGAACATTGTGTTTTATCTAAGCGCTCCTTATTTGTACACTCCCAGCTACCTTTATCTGGGGGCTTACTGTTTGTGCATTGTTTTTGGATCCTGTGAACATCTCCTCTCTCGGCCACTCAGAGCATCTGTCAGGAGATGCCGCTTGGAAATGACTCACTTCAAATGTCTTGGCTGTGAGGATGCCGGACACTGGCCATGTCAAAATGAATCACACTATGCAACACATAGCACCAACTGTTTGTTTGCCGGGCTGCTATTGTTGGCACAGAGTGCTGCCCACTACCCATGACCTGCAGTGGCCCCAGATGATGACTGATGGAGACACAGGCTTTGCAGTCCCAAGCAAAGTGTGACAGTTTGCACTTTCCTTGGGACTGTGCTGCATGATGGTACTATTTCACCAAAATAGACTTTGCCTCTTCCAAAAAGTTTGTTTTCTATGTCATTGCTGGAGATAAATGATACACGATTATTTAACATATCCAAAATAATCCGTCAAAGCTGCGTATTAAGTTATTTTCAATCATAAGAATCCCTCTCTCTGTTGCACATTTTGTCAGATGCTTTATGCAGAACACCCTATTTAATGTTGTACATCATTTTTGTACTTCAAATTAATTTTAAAGCAGTGGCAGTGGCATTTTTTTGTAGTCATACTGTTTGCACAATATTCATCAGGTGCACGGTTATTAACTATAGCATTCAGAAAAAAGAGTTAACACCGACACACTTACACCAAATATTGAACTTGATTGACTGACAATAACGTCAATCAAGTGCAACAGTAAGTGTGCCGCCTTTCCCTCTTTTTTTTTTCTAAGTTTGGTTTTTATCCATTTTACAATTACAAAGTTTCTTTACTAAAAGAGCCGCTCAGCTGTCGATGTTTTTCCTAACACGGTCGATCAGTCAGGTGAAGGCATAACAGTAATGGATGGTGCTCCAGGGTGGTATCAGCAGCACACTCCGGTGTCTGTTAACCCAGCATCGTCACAGAAGATGTCAATGTAAGCAGCCCCTAAGCCATCAGCCATCAGAAACACCTTGTGTTGAGCCAAGCCAATGGCTCAAACACATGATGGATGACATAATGTTTCTAAAAGGACAACATATTGCAATTTTAATTATTGCTGTCTCACTTCTGATGCTTTTAGTGCTTTAGCTGTGTCTAGTGTGGTAAATACACACCTGCATTAGCTGTGTATATTTGTACAAGCAGTGACCAAGTTTCGCACCTCTTGAGTTTTGTAAGTTGTTGTGTTTGGCTTTTCTGTTGCTAAACATTTGGGGAAGGTATCAAAAAAAGCACTCATACAACACTTTTCCATTGGGTACCATCATTGAGGAAGGTAAAAAAAACATATTTATTTAACCAGGAATGTCCCACTGAGATTATAAATGTCTTTTGCAGGGACATACTTGTAGGGGAAACCAGAGGAAACTTACGCAGAAACAGGGAGGACATGCAAGCTCCACACAGAAAGTCCTTCCCTGGACAAAAATCAAACCTAAGACCTTCTTGCTGTGAGGCAGGAGTGCTAACCACCCTGCCACGTGCTGCAGCTATTATGGGTAGAATTTTAATAGCAATCATTCCAGGAAGAGTCAGTGTACAATGGTTCTTGTTTCTTGAGCTAAATGAATCCTCCAGTTATTTAAAAAAGGGGTTTCTGCAATACTTAATGATAGGTAACATATTCCCTACAGCCCCTGTTTAGAGACGCAGGCAGATACAATGACACTTTTATTACAAACAAGGTATTAACACAATATCACCAAATCTATTCCTCATTTATACAACCCTGTGACTTAATATCTTTTATAAAAAGCACCTCAATGTGTTCTCAGTTTTCCTTTTGAAAGTTTAACAATGTTCTTCTTCTACTGCATATTGAAGCAGCTCATTGACTACCTCAAGACTCTAATGACAACAACTCTCAAATTCAAACTTGGCAATTGGCTTCTGCTTCGTTGGCGCCACTATTTCGGTGCTGTCAACAGTCAACCTACACACCCGCAGTGCAGATGCAAGCCAGATCAGCAGATCCCTTTATAAAACTGTTCTGAACCACAGTGAGCCATGACCATCGGTAAAAAAAAGACTTAAATACTGTATGTCCCTGCAGAAATCTATAGAAGCAGGGGACTGCGTCACAGGGAAAAATGTAATTAAGAGTTTTAGACAGAGCCTGGTGTTAATCAGCTGTCCCGCTGCCTTCATATTGTGTCACCTCTGAGAAGACAGGCAATGACACGCCTGCGGTTAAAGCTCCTCTCTGCTCCCACCGACACCCGAGTGGGAAATTACTACTGAGATATGGAGAGAGAGAGTGTGTGGAAAAAAATATAATGTGAAGATGGAAATGACAGACTCCAACTAATTCCTGTCTCTCGTTTGCTGAATCAAGAGCAATATGTCCCTCTAATCAGAAATAATGTGCCTGTGGTAACGTGAGGGGAAAAAAGCATATCCAGGCTGCTGTAGAGGAAGATAGCTCTGATTAGATTAATAAGCGCTTGTGAAGGATGTGTTTAGATTGTTCAACTGTCAGAGTAATTCACATTTTTAGGAGCAAAGCTAGTTGGTCTTATTGAGCGAAAAAAGTACAGTGTGCCTTTTGGGCCTGTGGAAAAGTAGATCATCTTGTCAAAGGGGTATGAATCTCTGAATCTCAGTTTGATTTACAAAGCACAAAGGAGTGTATTTCCATTCTATTTCCATTGTTAGTTGATATTCATGGGTTTCAGTCACATGGCTTTTTTTCTGTTATGGACATCATTTTGAGGACTTTTGGCAATTTAAAAGATCGACCAGCGATGTTTTGAATTGTTAATTGCTATGGCAACGGTCCTAGTGTTCGATCACTGGGAACCCATGGGTACCAGCCTGTAATTTTTCCTTTTCGATCTCACCCCAGTGTTGAAATTGATGTTGATACATATGGTATGATTCAATAGCCTTCCACTTTAGTCCTCAACACAGACACCAGCAGGCATCTCTTTTTGGAAATTTGGAAATTTGTTTTTCTTACTCATTTGCAGAAACTGACCAATTCTTTGCCAAAACCCTTGTAATAGGCAATTATTTTTACCGTACCTCACTTTTCACGGTTGGATGTCTGTCACTTTGGATCCATTGGCTGTCAGCCCACCTATTTCTTTCCTTCATGCAGAAATTGCACAGTGCCTTTGTGAGATAAACGTTCTCAAGCCTCTAGCCTCTGAGTTCCACTAAACGCTGTTGAAAATCAAGGACAGGATTTAAAACAAAAACAACAATTTTGTTCAGTGCAGAGAGTAAGCATTCACAAATGGTGATTATGAGTTCTGAAAAGCACAGTAAATTTAGAGTACACTGTTGTTTAATGTTTCCTGTGGCCCTGGAGGAAAAAACAAGCCCAGTGCAGTCAGAAGAGTCAGCTCAGGTTAGGTTTACTGAACCCAAACCTATTAACTAGAAGCCAGCATTAAAGAGCTGAGTGTTTCAAACATGTGAGCTATCAACATTTATAAATCAGAATTTGAAGCTCAAGTAAGACAAAGCTCAGACAAAAATACCATGGTACAGATTAAAAAAATCTCCAAGGGCTTTGCAAAACAAATTAGGATTAAATAACACGGCTGTATGTGGTATTTCTTCAAGTGGATTTGTTGAAATTAGCTTCTTTAAACATTTCTTCCTTTACCACCCTTCTTATATATGCACTTGCATTAAAATATGTATTTAGAGGCTTAAGCGAGGAAAGTCCAATTACAGCTTCTTATTAGTGACATTGAGCTCTCTCTATGCCACAGTCCATGGCTTTACAAGAGGCATAAGAGCCACTTATACATTCACCAGCGTCTGCTTGGCTGTTCATTAGTGAACATACAGGACTTCATTCTCGCAAAAAGAAATGGAATAATTCTTTGAACATCATCAAGATTGTCACTGTAAGTTCCTATACTGAATTAACCCTCCATGTATTTAATAAGATGTACACCATCTAATGCAGCACGACAAATAAAACAGTGACAGTTTGCTCACTTGTGGTCAATCAAAAGACATTTTGTTTTTTTGACAGTGTTAATGTAAAGAGTTGAGAAGTGATACAAACAGTGAGATGTCCTTTAAATAAACCACGCTGCAGATACTGAATGTGGAATATGGCTTATAGCTAACAAGCTCACTCTCTTTGATAGATGCTACCTTTTGTGTTTCTCTGTAAAACCAGTGTCCGTGTGCCAGTAAACTTCCACTGAGTCCATTTTTGTTTTGTGATATAGTATGATAGAGCGAAGTCAGAGATCAACACAGTCTTTGTTTGCTCTGTTCATGCCGCGATAAGCCGTAACCCCCTCCAAAGGCTCAGCGGACAGCCAGATAGGGTTTTCTTCGCTTGACTTCCTCAAGAGTCAGCCTGAGAGACAGATGCACTATGGGAAAGGAAAGTGGGGAAATAGGAGAACTTTGTGGCTGTTTTGCTGCAATGCTCTGTGGATTCTTAAAATAGTCTGTGATGCAAATGCAGGGTATTAAAAATAACTCTGAAGTTTTTCAAGCATCATCCAAAATCACAAGTAAATCAAGTTTTCTTTCCTGTACTCTAGTCCGTGAAGATCTAAACACACCATTTTACTTGTTCTGTCTAAGCTTTTGGTGATGAGTGGATACACAAAACCTATGACCCTGCAGAACACTTGAGTATCTTAAGAGAAAGTTGCCATTGATCTTTTTTAATTCTCTAGTATTCTGAAAAAAGGGAGCCAATGAGATTCCTAGGGATAGACGGAGGATAATTATGAGCACACACCTAGTTTGGAGCTTCATGACAGGAGTAACAACAAAGGATTTGTGTAATGTATAGTTACTGTGGCAAGTGAAAACACTCGTCTTGTTCCTCATAAAAAAACTGTTCAAAAAATGACTTCTTGGACAGAGAGACTTCTCTCCCTGACGCTGGTTTAGACTTAGTTACTGTGAATGTTCCTCTGTCTTCGTAACGTGTGATTTTAAATTAAGTCAAAGTATGGCATAGTCTGGAGACTTCATTATTTTAATTGTAAACAATAATTGGAAACTTTTTTTAACCTACTACAACTTAATAGTAAGTACAATGACTTCAATGTGGCTTTCAAAAATGAAAATTGGGTAATTTCTCAGCAAAAGATATTCTGTTTAAATCCTCAAAATATCTTAGGAACATTGATGTTGCTGTGGGTTTTAGATGTGTTGAATGCAGTGCTTGGAGAAAAATGTGCATACTCCAAAACACAGCAGAATTGTATTGCGATGGTGGATTTATTCAAAATCTATCTTGGAAAAAGCATCTTCTATACAGTCCAGTCCAGGCATCCTGCTCATAGAAGTGCGGTAAAAGGTAATGTAACGTAACACTTTCCTTTTCCAGGATTTTCATATCAGCCGCGCCAGAATATCCTTGCTTTTTGACAAATTATTAATCCTCTCTGAAGCAGATAGCAGCGGGTTTCTTTCCACTTTTACTAAGTGTGCATCCAAAATGGGCTGGGACTCAGGAGCATTTCTGACTGCGCTACAGACCGTGGTTGTTATGGTTACATTTATATCCCACGTCTTTGAAGCTGGTTACAGTCAGTTTGTGAGAAAGGCAGCACCCAAAACTTTTCATAGCTTTGGTGGGATGATAATAATAATGATGCCCAGTGTAATATGACGGCTCTATATGCTGCTTTAAAGGTTATTGCTCACAAGATAGCGGTGTTCATGTCATGCTGCTCTTCTGATTTGTAAAGTGACCTTTCAATCACCTTGTAATGGTAAAGTGATCTCCTTGTTTCTTGTCAATGTCAGTCACTTACTAAAGCACATATAGTAACGTGTGTTGAATCTGTCAATGACAAAATAACACACTCATGATATTCAACTAGAAAATCATATTTCTGGAAAAGGGACTTTAAATGTAATACACATCTTTTTAGCCATTTTGTGATGGTTTTTGATCCATTGAATTGCATTATTAATATCTGATTCTTGGTAAGACAGTGAAACGTTTTGTTATAGGCTTTATACCTGAACAAAATGGAAATCTTAAGTAAAAACTGAGTCATATCCTGATATGTTTTCTAACTTTTTGTAAACTGAACTCATCATCTGTGGAGAAGTGTGACATGTCTGCAGTTTTTCTCAATGTTGCTGAAAACTATATCTAGATGGGCATTTGACACAACCAAACAAATCATAATCTTGTTTGATACAAAGGCATGACAACAATAAGAGCTTACCGTGAACATGTGACCAATGCAATTTTGAAAATAGCTGACAAGCAGTGTTCAACAGCCAATAGGAGTGTCACTTAATTAAATAGAGCAGATCCACTTGTTGTCGAACGTGATTGGTCAAAGCAAAATTTTTCAGAGACCATTATGATTATTATTAATTTATTTGATTGGGACAGTGCATGTTAATGAACATACATGAGACACAACCACATGAATGTAAACATGCCAGTAGGCTAATTTCCATCCGTTGTCCCAACATTCTTACACCATTCACCAGAGCAACAATCACACACATTCAGACACCAGTGCTGTGTCACTGAAGGCAAGGAGGGTTAAGTGTCTTGCCCAAGGACACAACGACAGTATGAACTGTGGGGAGAGCGGGAATCGAACCGCCTACCTTCCGGTTGAAAGACGACCGCTCTACCACTGAGCCACTACCAACAACTAGCTAACTTTTAACCTGTTATTTTTTAATAACAGGGATATTAGCAGTCAAATTAGATCAATGTAGCCTTATTAATTAGCTAATGAATTAGTTGATGTTGTAGCTGTTGTGTAAAATAATAAATTGCTATGCTAGTGTACCTTTGGTTTATTGTACCATTGCATTGTGCCAACTTTATGGAACACAACCAGTCAGTTTGTTCTCTAGAATGTTTTATTTGGCAGTTTTAGTTTGCTAACTTGTTAAAATGAATGGAAAATTAGACTAAACATAACCAATTATTGCATCTGTGTTGATGTCCAGATGCTTTCTTCTCAACATTTTTATATAATGACCTGGATCGCTGAGAATTCCCACAGACAGTGATAATGTATAGGTTTTTTACAGCTACTTCATGTCCCATAATGCAACTGTGTGCCTTTAAATACTCACAGGATGTGTACAATCTGCCCTTTTAAATAGCTCCCTATCTCCAATGTTCTTGTTTGCGAGTCAACATTTTGAACTTGTGACTGCCGTTCAAAGTCTCAAACAAGTCTGGGAAACAAAGTACGACAGAAAAGTGATTGTTAAACAAAGAAAGCTGTGTGCAGGAGAGATAAGCAGGAGAGATAAGCCGGGAAGAGAATAGCAGACAATGAAGGTTAGGAGCAGAGGTTAGGTCACACTTCAGAGGGAAATTTGAGCTGGAAAAGATAAGAAAGCACAACTAAGAAAAAACCTGGGAGAAAAGCCCAGCTAAACAGGGATATAGGGCTTTAGTTTAGGAGAAATAGTCGGAGATGGTTGAGGTAACACTGGGGTGAGGGATGGCCGCTGAGAACAGAGGGAACAGGGAAGAGATGGACACAAGAAGGATCTAATAAATGAGAAAGGACTTTACTCCAGGGAGGCATATGGGGAATAAAGTCAGGGAAGAAAAAGACAAAAAAAATAACGAGTGATTTAGATTCGGAGAGATGGATGAGCGTGAGAGTGAGTGCCAAGGAGCAGAGTGACAGAAAGAGCTTTGAGTGAATGATGTCCAGAAGGAGCTCATGGTGGCCTTGATGGGACTAAACACGCCAGCAGCTATGGCTCACACTAACCAGCAGTTAAACAGACAAAAACAGCTATCTCACTTAATAATGCAATATTAATTACAGGATGAATAAACCTTCACCTCAGAGCCTTTATTCTTGGTTCTTTACTTGAAGCGATGCTTGTTAGCAACAATCAGAACCATTCAAGGCCAATGGATATTATTTTTCTTTGTAGTCTCTGCTTAATGATATGTCTACAGAGACAAACATGAGCCCAGGATATTGTCCTTAACCTCCACCGCAGCCAGCCAACACAACAGCTCCACTTAGGCCCTGCATCTTATAATGTTTGTACGTGGTTCAGAAGAGTCAAGGATTTTGCCTGTTCATAATGAAAACACTGCAGAGACTCTAGCTTTGTTACTCATCAGAGTCATAATAGGTGAATATCTGAACAGAGTTACCTGCTGTTAAAGGATTATATAAACACATAAATATGTAATTTAGGTTTATGAAATGGACAAGTCTTTTCTGTCAGTGCTCACTGGAAGGAGACTGTGGCATGTTTGATGTGTCTGTCACATAAATTACATGAACAATATTTCCTTTCAAAGTGGGTTTACATTAGTTTAACATTAAAGTGTTTCTTTCACTATTGGTCTCATACAAACTTAACTAATATAAATTACAGATCTGTGGTAATATGTGTCATCTAAACTGCTTAAACCGCTACCAGTGGTGTGTATGAGGTCCTAGCTTGTTTGCAACTGCAACTCTACAAGATAATTGTTATCCAGCTATTGCCCTGTGTGGTTCAGAGCAGTAATAACCAGGACAAATAGCTTTCAGGTGATGCTATTCATGGGCTCTGTCACTACTGCTTCTCCATATTTGTTTTTGGGGGGGCTGGAGCACCTTCCATTTGACTTATAGGCTAGGTTTGACCTGGATAGTTGCCAGTAAGAAATCACAGGACACTGGCAACCATTCAACTACGAGAAATTTATAGTTCAATCAATTCACCCAATGTTGGGCTCCTTTTAGGCTGTGGCAGAGGCATGATCACACGAAGGCGTCGGGAACTGTACCAACTCCATCTCGGATTATTTCTTATTGTGAAAAAGGTTTAACCTTCAAAATTCACTTGAGCTTTTATTTCAAGGACAGTAGTTTCAAGCTTTAATCATTTAAAATCATATTTACCTTAAAGCTTACTGCCCATGAGCTAAGTGGGCAGTTCATTTTTATCAGAGGTAATAAGGCTAAAGTATTTTTCTTACCTTGATGTCTGTTTGTGACTATATTGGCACAAATTCTCATAAAGAGCTCTTGCCTACTAACAAAGTAATTGCTCTGCCGTTGATATTGTGGCTGAGAGGCGGAGAAGCTTAATCACTTTTAGATAATGATCAGTTCCAGCTGCCATTTTGACAATCCTGACATCTGTTTGCAGACTACTAAAAGCTTGTTTTCACTTGTGTGGGATGATTGTCAATACTGGAGTACAATGACATCTCACAATGAAAGAGTACTCTTTTGTTCTGAACAGAGTTTACAAAGGCAACATCTTTGAAACTCTTTGAGCCAAAATACAATGTGTCTGAGAAGCTGTTGTGAGAAACATTACATGTGACAAAAGTGACAAAAGTTTTCAATCTTTTGTTTTGCTTTTATGACTTACATGATGCCCTTTAGTCTTTGATGGGAGTAAAGGGAATAATAAAATTGGTTTCATCAAAATACAAGCTTCAGTTGCAGGTTATTATAATATATTGTAAGTCAAGTTGCAGTCAAGTCGGAAGTACAGTAAGTGAGACAAGTCATGACTGAGATCATGGGAAGTCAAAACCAAGACCATGGCAGGGCAAGACCGAGTCAAGACCACGATCAGTGTGTGCTAGCCCATTGGAATCGTTCTCAGGGAACAGTTCTCCAAACTCCTGGATGAGGTAAGCGTTTAGTAAAGGAGGTGGAGTCAGAAGGAAATTTGACCATTTGATCAACATCTAAAACGTATTTTGCCCTGTTATATTGTTGTGCTTTTTAATGACAATTACTGGTAGTAATATGTTTGATTTAATAAGTCATTAGCCCTGTCATTACCTTGCTATAAGCTGAACCACTGCTCTTTTACTTAGTTTTGAGGCCTCGGGGAAATTTAGTTATGCTAATTATATGTTTTTGTCACAGTTGGTTAATTGCTGAGACAACAAGGCTAATGAAAACATGATGTGAGTGACAGTTTGATGCATTAATTACTACTCTGTTGGGAATTTATAAAGGAAAGAGTGAACTTAAGAGATGACTGTGATATTTTATGTGCAGCATAAACTTACATTGTTTTCTGTTGAAACCAGAGTCACGTCAGCATGAGTTTATGAATAGTGTATGAAGTGTTGAATATTAACCTAAATGTTTGTGTTAGGTTCTTGAAAGAGATGGAGCATGTCACATTTTCACACAGCAAACACTTACTGAGTTAAATACATCTGATATAGTACATCTAGTATACATCTGGACCAGTTCCATAAAAAATGTATGAGAAATGGAGGTTACACTATAATATATAGTATGTTATGCATTTCAAAATGTGTTGTTTGTCTCCCATTTCCCCTTCATTCCTTGTCAACACAGTAAACTGAGTTGTCTTCTCTATGGCAGGATTTTTCTTTTATTTAGGATGTGTTTCCCATAAACTATTTGCATGTTGTGTGTTGCAATGGAGACTATTAAACAAACAAAAAAGCAACATATATAAAAGTCACCTGCCTCTAGATAAACAGGGCATCTGTTTTGTCTTGGTCTTGGTCTCAGTGCAGACGTTGTTGGTTGTGAGTGGATCTGGACTAAAATACTAATCATGTGTTGTCTTCATATTATTTTCCTTGTATGTTGTACAGCTGGGTTGTGCAATAATTTAAATTTAAATGTAAATAAAAAGGACGTCTTTGCCCACCATTTTCCTTATCAAACCCTTGCTGTTACAAAAACACTGTACATTGTAGAAAATAAGGGATATTTGAAAGTAGAAGCATTTTCTCTGTTTTCCCGCTTGTGTCCCTGAATATTCCATGTGAATTTCAGATTCTGAATGTCATGTGGGATGAGACAACCCAGAGCAGCAGTGACCACACACTTCTGACAGCACAAAGCCCCTGGGAGACCACACACAAACACACTCCCTTCAAACAAATGCACAAGCACTACACAGTAAGTCCAGTTTAGCTGCAGTTAGAATCCATTTTTTCCATAATACACATTGCCCTCACATTGGCACTCCAGTCTTGCTTGGCCTGAACCATATGTTCTCAGTCTTAGTAGGAGGGGCCCCTGGGCATGTGGTATATCTAACCACTAGACCCAGTGGAGGGTCCCTGGTGAGCAGACAGCTTGTTGACAGAGCTCGTGGGGAAGTGAGGCTCAGCCAGAGGTGGAAAGGTCCTGGAAGTCCGCTGGCCTCAAAGCTGCATCAGGCCTCAAGGGCTGCACTAGGTCAAGGATGACGAGACACGGCTTCCTTCCCATCTGTACACACAGTCAGCTTCTTCTTCTACAGTCCTCTAGTCACAAAAGCTAAAACCTCCTGCATCTGCCCCCAACCAAGTGACTCAAGTTTCAAAGCTGCTTTTAACAATATTCTGTGTAGCAAGCCCTTTTAAAGATTCATGAGTTGTGGTGATGGTTTATGTTGTCAAATCAAAGATGACATACATCACAGTGTTGCAAATTTAAATAAATCTTGTTATCCTTTCACTGCTGTAAACTATACAGCCACATACCTCAGACTTTCTTTATAAAACTGGCCCCAATAATAGACTATTTTCTTCAAACCGCACACTCATCTACATCTTCATTCCTCTTGGTTTTTCTTTTCTAGAAGCACATGTATCTCATATTGACAGTCACTCATGCTGCATGCCATTGACCATAGTTTAATTGTTGCTCTCTTGGCATCTCTAGTTGCACAGTAGACGTCAAGGCATCTATGTAATAGCATAAGCTCATGATCATTGCACAGTATGATAAAAGCTTCAGAATGTTATTATGTTTTGTTTAGTGGATTTTATTTAGAGGATGAAAACTGACAAGACTACAAAGAAAATACCTGGCCATCTAAAAGTTGTAGGTTGTCAACAGTTATTTTGCCTCAGTGTGGTCTATATCCTTAGCGGGCTGCAAAAATGATTCTGTTTGTCACTGCAATATCACAAGGTTCCTCTTGGGAAAGCCGAGGCCGTAGCACTGTCTCTAAAGGCCTATTGTACATTGATAAAACCGCCATAAGCCCTTGTTATATGTAAACATTTTTCTATGACACCAATTTTAGTTTCAGCCTTTTGTATGACCCTTCTAATCACCCTCTTTTTTCCAACAAAAGGTGGATGAAAATCGTTAACCGAATAGCACAGGATACCAACATAAAAACAGCATTATCCAACAACAAACATATTCTATAAACAGGGCAATAGATGCTAATAAGAAAGGAAAACAGAAACAAACAGCATATGGACTGGTGAATGAAATAGCATCTATTATGTAAAGGATGTCTCCCTCACTGAGGTCAGGTCAAGTGTGTAATACATGCTAAATAACTGAATCTGTTTAGATATTTGTTCAACTGATTTCTGCCACACACCCTTGATAGTGTTTTGTAACCCTGAGGTGAGGATCAGTCATGGGTGTTAGCAGATGGCAAAGTGGAATAAACAATGTGTTTCTGCTCTCTGTGATGGGGGCTCCCTCTCAACACTCTTACAATTTCACACTCCAAGTTGTCTCCCAGCGTGGAGAGCACTATCACACCTGGACGAGGCCTTGGAGTCTTGTGATTGGCTCAAAGGGCGTGTGTGGCCCGCTCATAATCTGTAAATGAGCTGAGGCTGGATCATTTTTTTTCACAGGGACAAGGTTGGCACTATTGCTTCATGAAGCAGAAGTTTCATAGTGATTCAAAGTGTTGGTTACAAAGTGCTAATTATGCAAAGTGCTACCTCACATTTTGTTCCAAAACGGTCTTCGTTCTGGAGAATTAAAATGGCATGAAATGAATTGCTAAACTGCAATTAGTTATTATATTATACATTCAGAATTTAATTCAAGATGTAATGCAGTTTGCCGGATTTAATGCACTGTGTTTTGGGAACTGGTGGTGATTCAGAAATATTCATATACAGAGATGTAAGTCTTAGCGTTAATATGCTAAAAGTGTCACTGAGGATGATAGGAAAATAATAGATGACCAACTGGCATTTTTGAGCAATAAAAGTGAAATACATTATTCATTGTAATTTTATAGCTTAATATCAGCTCTTCAAAAATAAATTGTAGACAAACCTAATGTAGCACAGCATATTCTTACACTGTTACACTGATGAAATCTGATGTATAAACCTTCAACATAACATCTCCATTAGTGAAAAGGTATTATATCCTAATGGCAAGGTAGGGGCCATTTACATTAAACATACCCTGTGGCATAAGATAAAATCTGAAAAGCTGTACAAATTCTGCCTGGCAACTGGGGGAAATCCAACTGCTCTCAACCCTACAGTCATTACACACAACTGATTAAGGCACATGTGTATTAATTATAAAACCTATTATCAGAATATAACTTCTGAATAAATACATGTGTATGCGAGTGTGTGTATTTTGCCATTATTGTCCAACTAGCTGTCAGATTTTAGCAGCCAATAGCTGTTTGTTGCATCATTATTGAACAGTCTTAACAAATTACTCAAAGTACTTCTCAACAATACTTCAGAGGTTATTGGATTGAAAACACTTGTCCTCATGTGAACAAACAGTGACAAATCAGCTTTAGGGGAAAGTGTTGGTGTAAATGGGCTTATAACTTTAGAACAGGGTGCACGTGGCAGAGTGGTTAGCACTCCTGCCTCACAGCAAGAAGGTCAAAACCTGGCCGACTCAAACATTATCGGCCGACTCTGGTCTTTCTGTGAGGAGTCTTCATGTCCTCCACGTGTTACTGTGGGTTCTCTTCGGGTACTTCCTCCCACCGTCCAAAGACATGCATGTATAGGTTAATTGGCAAATCTAAAGTATCCCTAGTGAATGAATGTGAGAGTGAATGGTTGTATGTCTCTAAATGTCAGCCCTGTGACTAACTGGCCACTGTCCAGGGTGTATCCCGCCTCAGGCCCAAAGCTGCTGGGATAGGCTCCAGTCACCCGCGACCACTAACGGGATTAAGCGGTAGAAAATAAATTAATGAATGAACTTTAGAACAAGGCTGGAGTCAAGAGTGGTGACCTTCACATGTTAATTGGGACTTTTGGAAAACACATTGTAGGCATATTCAGTTTTGTGGAGCTTATTAAGTAAACATTTGCTTAAACACTATTCTTAATTTTTCCATCCATTTGTTCACAGGTGATCCTGATTCTGACCAAGTTATATGACTTTCACATTGGCAGCGTCACTGAGAGCACTTTGTGGAGGTGAGTACCAATCATGAGCATTTTGACTCATAACAATACACTCAACAATGAAACATATTGTCCAGTATTACTATATTTGTTAATTTTACTACTGATTCTAAATGAATAAAAAAATGTAATTTTACCCCTGTGTATCTCTTTCCCACCTGGCTGTAATCACTGTAAGTCCTGTCCTACCCCTCTCCTGTGTGCTCTGAAAGTGAGTTGAGGTGTCATGTGTGGTCAGGAGGGGGTTGGCGGTGTGGAGAATGCTGTTTGCCATGCTCTCGTTCTGCTGTATTATCTGATGTAGCTACTCCACTTCCTCGCAAACCCGTGGGAATCGAATAAACACACATATCCTTTTGTGTACACATTTTGGAACAACATGAGTGCTTGTACTGAGTAAAAATACCCTCGCAAAAGGAGGGGTGACAGATCCCTGATGAGTTGTAACCGCATGTAGCCCATTTTCAAATCTGGTTGGATTGTGTAAAACAGAGTTTCTCCATTGTGTGAGTTTTCAGATGTCACACACCAACTTCCTCTTGGGCTGTTTATATCAATGAAACATTCCCCTCAGAAAATAACATCTTGTAGACTTCTCAGACAGGTGTAAGAACACTGTACCAATAAACACAATGCATCTTGACACTTTTAAATTGACCAATTAAAATGTTTTCAGCAACACAGTCTTCAATGTGTAATTACAGGTTGCCAAGCCATTAGCCTAAAGGAAAATGAAGCATATGCCATTTGTATGTTGTCTGTGAGCTGTTATTTTAAAAGCAAACATTTCCACATTTGGAGCGACCCATTTGGAAGAGGTGGTAGTTTGACAGTAATAAGTGGTGCCAAAGTGACTGGCCGTGTTTGACATTTAGAAAGTAATTTTGTTCCCCAGGGGAAAAACAGATCTGTTTTGGTGTAAAATTACTGAAAATATGGAGTATTCTGTGAGAAGATAAACCCAAGCAACAAGAGCAAAAACAAAGATTAGCTCTTGTTTAACCCAAATTATATTTTAACACAAACTGAAAAAAACAAGAACATGAACTGTATTTTAGTGAAATACCTATGCTGATGTGCTCCTAAATAGTAAGGTCCACAGTTGCAGAATCCGCCTTCCAATGCTATTCTATAGAAACCAATTATTTTGATAAAAAAATAGAAACCCACATAATTTTTTATCTCTGCACCCAACCCTGTCATTGGCACCAGCTCAGGGAAAACATAAACATAAACATTATTTAATAAAAAAAAAGACATACTGGCTTGTTTTCTTTCTGGACATTCAAATTCTTGTTGCCCTCACAGAAGACTTTCTTCTCCTGTCAGTCTCTTCTGGCTGCTTGTCGCTAGGTGTACTCTATAATCAAAGTAAGTAATCCAACATTTCAGGTGTGTTTGTTCATAATATTCCACATTTCCTTTGAAGTAGCGCTGCTGCTAAGCTCCTGCAGAGTCTACGCAGCCATCGGAGCTTTGTGTACTGATGACCTGATGTCTGGTTACAGCACATTCTGCTACGTGGTGCTATGTGTAAAGCGCCTGCTGTGTGTGCATTGGCTGTTGTATGTAAGTTCCTGATTTAATCAGCACAAATGAGGTCCAGAGTGAAAAAGACATCTGAAGCTCATTTTAATACTTTATGATTTTGATGGAATGACATACTCACTATATACACTATTTTCAAAAACTTCAAAGGTTTTATGCATCAAAAACGTCTTTTACATAAAAACTTAATGACTACCTTTTTATTTTAAATGACACAGGTAAAACACTTTTTTTTCTGTTAGCCCAGGTTTAGCTGAAAGAAATTGCTTATTTAATCAGAAAAATCTAGGAAACTGGTAAAGTTTGTCTCAGTGTTCAGAGGGATATTATACATGCAGAAAAACAAGGCTACAAATGACAAAGTGGGAAGACATGAGTCATAAAGAAAAGATAAGTTTAACTTGTTGGTGAGTCACAGAAGAAAGTGCTCACATCAAAGAATAGTATATAACTCACTCGTAGTGTTAATTAGGATATGATAACCATCAACAGTGTCTCTGATACAGAACCATCTGGGAGGGCTTCCACAGAAAGTGTTTCGAAAGGACAGGTACTATAAATGAATAACTGGCTGGTGATTGTATTAAATAGGGAACATTCTTTTTTGGACGGGGAACATTCAGGGTTGTAGTCAAGCAACCCGACACATTCCCTTTCAAAAGCTACACTTGATGCTGGGTAGAAAAACACTATGGAAGCGAGAATACCAATGCCGCCGCACTGGAAATGTGTGGACCCCCCAACTCCTGGATGTTGACCTAAGGACATAAGAACCAGGTGGAAAACGGACATCCAGACTATAGAATTGAATAAAAGTGTGCAGAGAGAACCAGCCCGCTGCATCACACACTTGCTGTAAAGGGACTCCCCTTGCCACAGTTGTTGAAGATACAACCCCTCTGGTTGAATGAGTCCTTACCTCATAGGCCAGGGCAATAGCATCCATCCCTCACCCAATGTGACATAGTCTGCTTATTGGCCACAGCCCTCCATTTGTGGCTTCCATTGCACACAAAATGCTGCTTAGGTTATTCCACTGGCTAGTAGTCAAAAATATATTTTTTAACGTGCGAAAATTGTGGTGTTAAAGGTAATTTGCGTTAACGCGTTAAATTTGACAGCCCTAATTACTATTAATGCCTGAGGTGTTCTCCACAACAGCGGTAAATATCATGTGCCTCAGAGAACAAAGACCAGAAGAGAGCATAATTAGGGGAGCATTTTTCTTGCACCAACCAAGCCTTTAAATGAAGTGTCAAGTCTAGAACGAAAAGAGAATAATAAAGCTACAGTTATTGAAACAGTGAGTGTCTACACAATCAGTACACACAGTGATCATTACTCTTAAAATGGCAGCTGTAGACAAATAAGTGATACTGGACTCTCATCAGTCCTGGCACTGTCGTCTGAGTTAAATGCACCGTGACAGTTTAACTCTACAGGGAAGGCGTAATCAGGTAAGGTAACATCCGCCGTGTGAAAACAGGGACATCACAGTGGTTGGCAGCACTCCCAGCCCTGTCACTCACAACAAAACTACAGTGGGGGCAGCAGCTGTCCATCCAGGCTCAGCTCTCCAATATAAGCAAGATTCTGCACGTGGGAAAACTCTGAGAAAACACAGTGTAGGAGTCAGTCAAAAAACTGAATGTATATTTAATTTTTTATTAATTTATTTGATGTAATGGCTGTGAATGAGTGGAATTTCTTGGAAAAAATATACATTTAAAACGCCATTGAACCTAATGGATGTTCTAATACTTCTAGTTCCTGTCTTTACAAAATTAATTTAACTTTATTAATTTTTTATACATTTTTCAATGAGAAATTACCTTTAGAACTGGTTGACTAAAGTATATTTAATTGTATAGGGCGATTTCACCACACAAAGGTGCTAAAAAGCCCCAACACTACATTCAAAACCTTTAATGGCCCACTTGGAGCTCTTTCTGGAATTTGTACAGGTTTGTGTACTCATCATCTGCTAGAACCTAACACAAATATCAGGTTAAGTGACTTTATTGTCCCTGTAGGGGAGTTTTTTCTCCACATATAACCTGTCCATTATCCATTCTTACTGGGACAACCTGTCAACCTACTGAGCAGAGCCAGGGGACCGTCTCCAGGCGCTGAGCTGGTATCTTGGTCATGGGTACTAACTGGAGGATTATCTTTTAGTGTGCATGTTTTTGAGGTTTGTGGTAGAACATGCTAACTCCCCAGCCTAACAACAATGCAAACTACACTGATAAAAAAATAAATCCACATGTGAATTATTATTATAATAGGGACTAATTTTTTTATTAAAAAAAGGACCAAAAACTAGGTTGAGAATGTATTTGAGCTACATTCATCATCATTGATACAGCCATTTTCTCAAATCAGCTCAGCAGTGGCAGATTCAATAAACCTTGCTGTCTTATGTCAGGCTTGCTCTGTGATTCGTCTCTCAGCAGCTAATTGAGATCACGGCTCCGATAGGGTTTGAACGGGGGCAGTCAAAGAGAATGTACATCACTTCACGGTGAAACGTCACAAATGGCAAGTCTAATGTTGCCTTTTCCCGCAAAGGTCGAGGCAGTGGCAACACCTCAAAGTGTTGCCCAGCCGGTCTATCAATTTTAATGAACATCCTGACCTTAAACAATGAAAGCTGATCAGTCAGTCGGCACATAAACTACAAAGAGAGCCTTTTGTTTGAGTGTGGTAGATGCAGAAAGAAGTGAATGAAGTCAAGTTATCGTTGACAACAGATCATCTCACAAAACATTCCTCAAAGGTCCACAGTCTCTCTCATTTCCCCTTCTGGAGGATTGTCCTTTTAGGATAAAAAATAAATGAATATGACAAGCTCTGTGGTCATTTGTATGTATTTAGATTAAAATGAATGTGACACTACAGTAAGCCTAATAACTATGACTCAGAGTAACGCAATTTGAAAAAGTGCAAATCATTAGTGGGGTTTAAGGTGAAGAAGAAAAAGTACAACTGTATGAACTACCAATGAGTCATCCTGTCACTGACAGGATCGGAGCTCAAAAACAGACAAGATGCTGTTGTCTGGAGTATCCAACTAGAAAGCACTAAGAGCAGACTCATCACAAGAAAAGATAAGTAACTTGTTTTCATGCCTCCAATGTTGTTCATGTCTTTATAGTGAAGCATACAATCTGTTATTTACGTACCTGAGATTTTCCTGCTGTACTGTGTTTCCACTGCCAAGTTGGCCAATGCAAAAGTCCCTTACCTTGATTTGAGCACAGTCTTCCACAATCTTGCAGTTTGCCTCCAATTCAACAAGTGAAGGGCCACTAATTTACTGAGGCTTCACTGCCTGCCTCCTTTTCACCTTCACATTGTTAGCACTGAGCCCGACTCCATCTAGTGTTTGCTCTCAGGCTAGATTCCAGCCTTGACTTGTGCCAGCTAGTGTTGTCTAGCTTCAGTCTTGGTCAAAGTCGGATATTCAACCAACAATCACCAGTACGAACATCCTTCAGTTCTCGCTGAGTAGTGGTGCAGTGCTAACCATCAAAAGGTTTTATCTTTTTGTAGGGATGGGTGATACCAACGATTTTCTTTTTGATAGGATACCATTCGTTTATGGTACTTTTTCATCGATACCAATACAAATCTTTTTTATTTAAAAGGGACACTGCAGGTTAGGAGGAAAAAAAAACATTTTCGATATAAGACATCATGTAATACAATGCACTCAACATAAATGACAATGAAGACCATCTAAATAAGCATGTTTTGTATTAGTGGTATTGCAATATATTATAAAATTACAAAACATTGACCAGCTGGTATTGAAGTATTGATACTCAAGTATTAATACGCCCATCTCTAGCCTTTTCTTGGTCTCAGGAGAAAAAAGTTATTCTGGAAATATTATCCAACATGCACTGGGACTGTTGGACTCCGGCAGGGCTGCCCTTTGTCACCGGTCCTGTTCATTATCTTTATGGACAGGATTTCTAGGCGCAGCCAGGGGCCGGAGGAGTCTGGTTTGGGGACCACAGGATCTCGTTTCTGCTTTTTGCAGATGATGTTGTCCTGTTGGCTCCATCAAGCCAGGACCTTCAGTGTGCACTGGGACGGTTTGCAGCCGAGTGTGAAGCGGCTGGGATGAGGATCAGCACCTCCAAGTCTGAGACCATGGATCTCAGTCGGAAAAGGGTGGCTTGTCCCCTTCAGGTTGGTGGAGAGATCCTGCCTCAAGTGGAGGAGTTCAAGTATCTTGGGGTCTTGTTCACAAGTGAGGGAAGGAGGGAACGTGAGATTGACAGACGGATCGGTGCAGCTTCTGCTGTGATGCGGTCGATGTACCGGTCTGTCGTGGTGAAGAAGGAGCTGAGCTGTAAGGCAGAGCTTTCGATTTACCGGTCAATCTACGTTCCTACTCTCACCTATGGTCATGAGCCGAAATGAGCTTTCTCCGCAGGGTGGCGGGGCGCTCCCTTAGAGATAAGGTGAGGAGCTCGGTCACTCGGGAGGAGCTCAAAGTAGAGCCGCTGCTCCTCCACATCGAGAGGAGCCATTTGAGGTGGCTCGGGCATCTGTTTCGGATGCCTCCTGGACGCCTCCCTAGGCGTCCTATTGGAAGACCTAGGACACGCTGGAGGGACTATGTCTCTCGGCTGGCCTGGGAACGCCTTTGGATCCCCTCGGAAGAGCTGGAGGAAGTGTCTGGGGAGAGGGAAGTCTGGGCGTCTCTGCTTAGACTGCTGCCCCTGCGACCTGGCCCCGGATAAGCGGTAGAAGATGGATGGATGGAAGGATGGAAATATTATGTGTCAAATCATTTGAATGCCTATGTGGACACGTCTATAGCTACATCCTTAACATCACATTGCTCCCTCTGCTCAGCCTTCTACTTGTATTTTATTACTCACATGATTTGATATGTAATATATTATACATGCAACATGTTCAGCAATATAATACCTAAAGTTCTGTTGCTGTTTTTAATCAACTTTGTGTGAACCACGAGTGTCAAAATGTTGTAGGTTTTGTTTGTTTTATTACTGGTCCTGTCACTCTCAAAACGTTGACTTTCTACCTAAGGTAACCTCTGAGCACATCTATTAAAAGGAACAAAGCAAAAACCTTGTTTATGTTGACCTTTGGATTAAATTTAAGTGCTATTCTAAGACTTGATTAAGTTGTATTACCTCTGCAAGGGCAACACAATTTAAGTTTACCTGTTATGTTTTTTTTACTCAGTTCAATCAATATCTGTGAAAATCATTTCATTCCCAATTGAGTTTTAATTTACATGACAGCATCGGCCAACAATATTACATTGCATTTTATTTTTTCATTTAGGAAACATACCTGTGGTCCGAGTCACTTAGCTATTTTATTTGAGCATATTTTTTCACAAAATCATCAGGCATTTGATTTTAATTATTTTTATATAATTGGTCTAATTCTGGCCTACAGCAAATTAACGCTGATCTGATAAGCATTCTCTTCGCTCTTCTCTGTCCTCTATTAACATCCTGATTAGAGCCATAATGATGTTTGGAAAGAAGAAATCATTCATTATGAGAATAACTGCATAAAATGAGTGTAATGGAAAATGAGGGTGATTATGAGGCATCAGGAAACTCTCACACTAATACTGGAAAGATGTGGTGAAGCACTGGTTATTGTAAAAGTTATCTAGTAATCTTGGACTAAAGGAGTCTCCAATGGCATTTGTAGAGGTGAATTTATGTGAGTACACTCTGCTGCTGTATAAGCTGAATACTACAACTGTTAAAGATCTAAAAGCTCCAGTGGACTGTGGTTTAGACTAAACAGTCTTTGATTCAACAAAAGAGGTGGTCTTTGCCAATAGTTTGAACAATGGTGCAGACTTTTAGATGGGGAATTATATGTCTATTCATTGGAGGGCCATCTGTAGATTCAAGCTTAGATTTAAGAATTGTATACATTTTTGTTCACATGACTTCTTTTTAACCTCTCTTACTTTTCTTCGATGGTTTCGGGCCACTCTCTGGTCTCTGTAGAGCCTCTTTAGGGGGCAGTACCTCCTTCCAGAAACCTCATTGTTAGTTTGGATCAGATAGGCCTCTTGTTTTGCCCAGTCGAGCTGGTGTCCAATGCAAAAGTCAACAAGAAGCTTCAGGTGTTTGTTTTCTACGACAAAGCTCTTGTTGGATGCCTCAATGCTAGAAAATCCCTCTATCTCCACAGTGGAGCTGGCAGCCTGTTGTAGCCCTGCTGCTGGCCTGTTGGGCTGCTGCCTGGGTTGCTGGGCTTTGTCACCAAACACAACTTCTGCCATATATTCTCTCCATAGTCCTTAAACAGATGGCATTGCAAATAGAAATTGTAATAATAGAATATATTTTTTCTATATTATTATTATTATTATAATTATTATTTATTTATTTATTTATTTATTTATTGAATTGTGGACCTAGTTAAACTCATTGTAAATACAGTTGAATGAAAACAGTTTGACAAGAAGTGCTGAGCCTCAAAACCGTCAAAGTGTCATCTGATTGATTACTGTTTTTACACCAATCACTTGTTTTTAAAAATATAATATCTAATAAAAAGATTCTTGGGACAACAGGCAACAAAATTAAAGCAAGAAGCTAGCTTATAGAGTGTTTTGTGTTATGTAACACATACATTATTAAATTCTATGTGGCATATGATGTTGTCTAAACACAGTATGGTATATTTTTTTGTTATATACGACAAATTGTGTGATACAACTTTTGTGAATGCAATACCTTTGAGATAAAGCTCAGTATTGCTAAGGGGATTCCCTTGCCTAAACACACAGGACCATAAGAGCAAGCGTGATTGCCGTATTATCACTCCGCAGCAGGAGACACTTGGGCTGAGCCAGGATGGGGTCATCCACAGGTGACGAGTGACATCCTCTAAAATTGCATCATTTTGCTGAGCATGCTCACGGGCTGTGTGATATTTCACAGGTCAGCGCCTATAATAAGGGCTCTGCTCTGCTAGAGAGACCCACCTGATGTCTATGACCTTTTGCAATTGGAGTTGGTATTTCCCCTTAAAACCTTCCAAGCTTGGTTCGCTAGAACTTTTCAAAAGCACTTCAATCAAAGTGTTGTGGAGAGGCCCGCATTGATAAAGTCACAGTAAAATGACTGCACAGCGAGAAGGACCTCACACAAAGAAAAGAGACACAAACAATACCATTTTGGTTTGGACATACCATAGATAAAAAGTAAAAAAAAAATTTTAAAAAATTTACATCATATTGTATTAAAGCTAAGTTAATTGTGTTTCCTTGCCATGTTAAATAACATTTCTTTCTTAAGATAGAGTGTTAGCTTATCAGTGGGCTAAAGTCTAACAATACATTATATGAACGCATACAAGCAGCTCTATCTACAATTGCCTCAGTGTGAGTCACTTGGGTTCATTTGTGGTTAGAAATAGCTTTTTCTGCCCAGACTATTTATTGAGACAATTATTAAATTGATGAGTTATCCAGATGTGTGCAGTTTCACACCTAACATCTGACTTATACTGTATGACTTTATAAGACTTTGACTTAAAAAGCATTTCTTGTTGTGTGGAGAAAAGGGTAATTGGTAACATAGCAGAGTGTTCAAAATATCTGAGGTAATGACACATTATGATTGTTCTTGGCAACCTTTTGGGTTGCACCATTTGGCCAGAAACACTTTTTCTGAACAAGGACAAAGTTTTTATGAGACAGATACTGCATTAACATAAAGGCATTTCTTGTACCTTTTCAGTATTCATTCACAATGGCTAATGGCATGTGGGCATCATTAAAAGAGCCTTACCATGTTGGCCTGTTCAGATATGGCCATTAGTACCACTCTATTATAAAACAGAATTCATCCACAATATATGCAGCTGTTTGCTCTTTTAAAGAAAACCCATGTGAATTGGTGCAACCTTTTTGTCCCTGCTTTCTTCCTTTTTTTCAAAGTTAAAACATAAATCACCCTCTTGCTGGTCTTAAAGCGGTCATTTATTTGGATCCTTTCGAAACATTATTTAAATTCCTACCTTTTTTAATTACACACTCATGGAGTTTTTTTTTTTTCCCTCAGATCCTGAAGCGTGTTCTCATTTGCTTCCTGTCACAACAGTAAATGGTAGATTTCATCACGAGGCTCTGCTCCTGCGGCAATGGAGCTTTTTTTATTTTATTTCTTAAATAGCGCTGCAATTCAAGGGCTTCTTGCAGAAAGGCAATACTGTAATCAACTTCATGTCTCAGAAGCCATCAAGATGTGGCACTAATTAAAACGACTTCCTCATCTTACCATTTAGTCCATAACAAGTGTTTTCTGTTTTAAGATATGCTCACATTCACATGACTTCTTTTGACGCACTCAGCGTACAACCACATCTATTATCCCTCAAGCTTTGACTCTTCCAAAATGACATAAATATTTCCATGCCGGACAGCACTATGACATCAGTGGCCCGCAGGATGTCAGCCAATAGTGTGCACTGATGTAGTTGGTGGCATGGCTGCTTTATATGGACAGATATATGTTTTTTTTGTGCCCATACCAGCTGTCCATTGCTTACAAAAGGCCATGGGTGCAGTCAGAGCTGAAGCTACAGGGCTCAAAACTGTTTGTGAATTTATAGACCGGTTTGTGCCTGTGCCAGTTGAGGGCTGCCAGGCGGCTGAATGTGTAAACAGTATGGAAAGAGGAAAGTTTACTGAAGGTTGGAAGAAAGTTTGTTATTCATTTCGACTGGTGCTCTTACTTACCTCGGTTAAAACTTGTTGCAGTTGTGTGTTCCACATGATTGGCTGTGGAGCTGCTTATCAAAAGAAGAAAGGCAACAGATAAAGGTAGGAAAGGAGAACTCCCACTTCCCTTGCAGGAGAGCGCCCACTCCCCTCCCTCACACCTCTTTGGAAATGGCAACAAACCGTATTTATTCCTGTGGTGCCACAACAAGATGCACTAACAAATGAGGAAACAATCAAACAAAACACTGCCAAGAGTTCTCAGACTCCTGGCTGCCTTTTATCACTGCTGTTTTACAGAGTTCCCACCTGAAAAACAGCTGGTGCTCTGTTAAATACCTGAGAGTTGTTGGTACGCAGTGAGCGGCTTCTGCTCTGTCGGAAAAAAGGAGGGAATTGATTTAAAACTGGATTCTGCATACACAGTACATGATGAGAATAAATTTGGAGGAGTTATGGCAGATATAAATCATATGTTTATTTGCAGCCCCTATCCATTACCTCAACTGGAGGTGGAAAAAAAAGACAGAGTGGATTCAGTGAAGTTCAGCGAGGCATTTATTAAAAAGGAAATCATTCATTTCCTTATTTGCCTCAAACCATTGTTGCTATCTATTCCAAGGTCAAACTCTATCTCTTTTAAGCACTTGTTTAGCTATTTATACAATACATACAAACCTAAAAACAGAACATTAAAATTCTGTAGTTGTCAAGGATTTTAAGCTCACACAGGAACACATTTTTATGATTTTTGGTTTACTTCTGTAGCCTGATCATGAGACTATGAGTAAAAGCCATGGGAGACAGATTTGAGGAAATGATGTGTGAAAGTGCACCTGACCCCCTGTCGATGCTCTACACCTCTGAAGCACTGCAGCTTTCACATAAAGACAATCCTCAGGTGAATATTATTTGTATTTGTATTAAGGATAACACTTCTTCATCTTTATCCACAGATTATGTACAGTCGTGATAACATCCCACTCACGCTAAAACCATTAGAATACATTTTACGTAATGTTCTAGATTAATGTTGCTGGAATTGTTACTGAGAACAATTAACAGCAAAATTAATTATGAGCATAGTTTAAGTCATTAAGTAACAAAGAGCATATGAAAGTATATGTTAACCATGGCACCTGGATATGGTGTATTGGAAGCAAGTGACCATTTTGTCCGAACGTCGTGACAGCCATCTGATTAGTAATAACACTTTTCTACATGTAATGAAGGAGCCTACATTATCTTGTGTTGCATAACAAGTGTAAACAAACAGGAACAAAGAAACTACTATTTCATTTCTTCATGTATACTTTTGTATTTTGAGCTTTTGATGTTCATTGCATTTATGACATCCATCTATGACAGTGGATGGACAAGGATTATCAGAAAACAAGGGAAAAACAGGGTCAAAGTGTAGAAAAGGCTCAAGCTAGAAAGTAAACCCAGGAACAAGTGGTACTGTATGTACAGCATATCAGCCACCAATGCAGCACTGCTTTTATACTTGTTTGACATATGCACAATACAGTACCAGTTGACATAATGCTAAGGTAGGTTAATGCTAATGTAATTGCTGAAATTTTGTTTTTAGTGCTTTAAAATGCTTAGGCAGTCCACATTATTATTTCAGCCCTTGTTATGTAAAATCTTATTGGTGGCTCTAAGTTGCCCATAGTAACGCGATGTGAGTGTGAAAGGTTGAATGAATGTAAAATTTAAAGTGTACAAAATTGTTCTATGCAGAATAACCAAGAAGAAGTGCATTTAAAACGGTTACAAAAAAATCACAAAAATTTGCAGACATCCCCTAGTTTCTTATTCCCTTCTTTCCTATTCCACTTCTCAGTGACCTGAACATGTCAGTTATCATCACTAACAACACTCTGGAGACTGCACTGGAAAACAAACCCCACATACTGGCTGCTTCTTTGCGCTACCTCACCCACATTGCCCTGTAATCATCTAGCTATCGAACGGCTGTTTTCCTGGCCTTCTTGTGGCATGAATAATAAATGGAAGTCATTTCTGGTTGTTCTTTACTCACCGGTTACAGTGGGGAAATGAGACACTGGGGGCTTTTTCCTTCCTAACCCTACACTGTGAATACAATTTCAATAAGATTAAGTAAATCTATGATTGGCTTTGAGGGAAGCTTGTTTTGGTTTGAGCAGACAGTCTTTGAGGTGAGTAAGTCATGAGCTATGTGTCAAGCTCACTGAAAAGAACACAAAGAAAAGTGAAGCAGATATATCCTTTGTAACCTAAAAAGGCCTCATAAGCCTCATAAAAAAGTCATCATGTCTTGGAGGAATTTTAAAAGTTTTATGCTTTATTTAAAGATTACATCTGTATAAAGCACACAGGCACAGGAGGAAATGCTGGTTGCAGGATGCTTTGCCACCCACTGACAAGGTGTGAATGGAGAACATAGTCCATGAGTGGGATAGATGTTGTCACTGTGCACAATCTCTGAATGTCAGCATTTCTGTCCCACTGCCTTGTTCCTTTAAGGTATTTCCTCAACGTTGTATTTTTCAAATCTCAGTGTAATGATGCGGTCAGCGCTATATTTGGAAGAGGGCCTGATGGCAGAGTTATGTGTATCACAGTGTAGTCTATGTTTTGTTTTTTACGCTGCAGATTCTGACTCAGTTCAGTGTTTTTTATTATCTGATCACATGTGGCCATTACAAATCGACATCCATCTTCCTATGTCCATATTATCAAGTGTCTTGTTCTTTGACAAAAAAAACAAAAAAACAAAGAAAAGTTTTTTTATGTACAAAAAAGGCCTTTTCTCTGTCCAAAGTGTTAGTGAGCACTTCCCCTTTGCCGAGATAATCCATCCACCTCATAGGTGTGGCATATCAGGATGCTGATTAGAGAGCATGATTATTGCACAAGTGTGCCTTAGACTGGCCACAATAAAAGGCCACTCTAAAATGTGCAGTTTATTACACAGCACAATGCCACAGATGTCGCAGGTTTTGAGGGAGCGTACAATTAGCATGCTGACTGCAGGAATTTCCACCATTGCTGTTGCCCATAAGCCGTCTCCAAAGGCGTTTCAGAGAATTTGGCCATACATCCAACCGGCCTCACAACCACAGCCCACGTGTAACCACACCAGCCCAGGACCTCCACATCCAGCATCTTCAACTCCCAAGATCCTCTGAGACCAGCCACCCGGACAGCTGCTGCAACGATTGGTTTGCATAATCAAAGAATTTCTGCTCAAACTGTCAGAAACCGTCTCAGGAAAGCTCATCTGCACTCCTTGTCCTTATCGGGGTCTCGACCTGACTGCAGTTTGTTGACGGAGTGGGCCAACATTCCATAGGCCACAATCAACAACCTGATCAACTCTATGCAAAGGAGATGTGTTGCACTGCGTGAGGCAAATGGTGGTCACACCAGATACTGACTTTTTTTTAGCCCCCTAACTCCCTTCACAAACACAGATTTAGACAGATCTGTGAACAATTTATGAGAGAAATAGGCCTTTTGTGTAAATCTTTTGATTTCAGCTAAAGAAAAATGGGGCAAAAACAAAAGTATTGCATTTAAGCTTTTGTTCAGTATACACTACATGGATGTAGGTTGTGCCATGTTAGCCATTCATTTTCAGTTTATATATTGAATCTAAAAGTAGATAATGCCACACTGTCAGAAGAAGAGCAAGGCAAGGCAAGGCAATTTTATTTATATAGCACAATTCATACACTGGGTAACTCAAAGTGCTTTACAGGAATAAAAGACAATTTACAAGATTTATATTAAGAAGCATAAGAAAAAATTAAAAACATTTTAAAAAGAAGAGTGCAGATAAAAGAAAAAATACTTTAGGTTGTAGTGTAGGCGGAGCTAAAGAGGAAGGTTTTTAACCTCCCCTTGAACATTGTTAAAGTTGAGGCTTGTTTTACTTCATCTGGGAGGCTGTTCCAGGTTTTTGCTGCATGAAACTTAAACGTTGCTTCACCCTGTTTAGTTCTAACTCTGGGCACGAGCAGAAGGCCTGTCCCAGATGTTCTCAGAGTCCGAGGAGGTTCATAAGTAACTAGCATGTCAGAGATATATTCTGGTGCTAAACCATTTAGAGACTTGTAAACCAGACGTGCTGTTTTAAAGTCTATTCTCTGAGCAACAGGAAGCCAGTGCAGAGATTTTAAAACTGGCGTAATGTGGTTTTACTTCCTGGTTTTGGTTAGAACCCGAGCAGCCGCGTTCTGAATAAGCTGCAGCTGTCTTAACCCTCGATTTGAGAGACCAGTGAGCAGACCGTTACAGTAATCTAACCTGCTGGAGATAAAAGCATGGATAAGTTTCTCTAAGTCCGGTTGAGACATCATCCCTTTCACTCTGGAAATGCTTTTAAGGTGATAAAATGCAGATGATGTAATTGACTTAATGTGACTGTGGAAATTCAAGTCTGAGTCCATGATGACCCCTAGATTTCTAACCTGTTTTTTAGATTTTAGAGAAAGAGACTCGAGGTGGCTGCTGACACTTTCTCTTTGTTTCCAAAGATGATTAGTTCAGTCTTGTTTCTGTTCAGTTGGAGAAAATTATTTTGCATTCACGTGTCAATCTGTTCGATGCAGTGACACAGTGAATGGATTAGTCCATTTTCACCTGCTGTGAGTGAAATGTAAATCTGAGTGTCATCTGCATAATTATGGTAGGATACGCCACAGCTGCGTATTAACTGGCCTAAAGGAAGCATGTAGAGATTGAATAATAGAAGTCCCAAGATAGACCCCTGTGGAACCCCACATGTCAGTGACATTTGGTCTGATACACAGGTACCAACCGAAACAAAGTACTTCCTGTTTTCAAGATAGGACTGAAACCATTTAAGGGCAGTTCCAGTGATACCTATCCATTCCTCTGATCTTTGTGACAGGATTTAATGGTCCACTGTAACAAACGCAGCACTCAAGTCCAACAGAACTAAGACAGAGACTTTGCCTGCGTCAGTGTTCATACGGATGTCATTTGTGACTTTGATAAGTGCAGTCTCAGTGCTGTGATGGGGCCTGAATCCTGACTGAAAAGGATCAAAGCAGTTGTTAAGTAATAGAAAGTCATTAAGTTGTTGATATACAACTTTTTCAATGACTTTCCTAAAAATGGCAGGTTTGATATGGGCCGATAGTTGTTGAGCACTGCACTATGACTGTACTATGACTATAGCTGAGGCAATGCATGGTTCAGTAAACATCCAGTGCTAGGAGGATGAAAGCATGCAAGTTGTCAATCAAAGTCACAACATGCAGCACTTTAGTGCTTAATAGACCATAAACATGATCATGATCAAAAAGCAGAAGAGAGTAGATGATGTTGTACCTGAGGAGGTGAAGGCTAATGCAGCTGATATACATTCCCTATTTGTTTCACATTATTTCTGTATTTCCCTTTCACTTACATTTCCACACTATATGGTCTTCACATAAACATATTTTTAATCCATTAACTACAAGTTTTTATGTATTTTCTTTCACCCTTCACTGCGCCTCGCTCTCACATGTGTTCCTCTGACAACTGCGTGCTCCTCCGTGAACACCTGCAAAAACTGTATCTTACAATCTCAATATAGTAATTCTCCAAAGTAATTTTCAATTATGCTTCAGTGGATTCTGCATTAAAGGAGAGATTGTGTGTCAGTCGCCTCAGGTGAAAACATGGTTAGAAGCAGCTGCATCATATGCTTTGGAAGTTTGTATAAGAGTGAGTGTTGATTCTACTGATAAACTCCTTGACAGCGTGTACATTATGATTACCCACACTGAGATATGCTCTGCTGATGGTAGCAGTGATTATTAAAAACTGCTGGCTGTGCACTGCCTTCAACTAAAGACATGGAGCAACACATTTATCATGTTTTTTTCCACCGCTTTAAATCTCATGTAACATTAGTAATGTTATGTTGTACATTTAATGCACACCAATAAAACGTCCCTTTTTATATCTATATATGTTTACTAGTATTTTAGTCAACATAACATGGACCATGACCAAGAGATGACTTAATCTTAATGGAAAAAAAGACCAATAATACATTTATAAAATAATGACTAGGTGACCAAAATAAGCCAATTATGTCTCTAACTGCTGTAAATACAGTATTTATTTTTCTGCAGTGAAGGAGTCTCATTAATACAGTTTGATTTTACCCAGTATTTTCTTGTAAACATGTTTTCTGCCAACTTAATTAGGGTAACTTCATTACATGAAACCATTTATAGACCTCTAATTAGTGCCAAATAGTGTAACACTGGTGAACCTAATTTATTTTTGCTTCTTTTTCTGTGTTTGGATGGGTCATGATGAAGAAGATCGTCATGGAAGAAATAAAAATAGAAAACTGAACAGGGACACTAAAACATTTTGAGTTATTGCCTTAGTCCGACCATATTCCAACTTCACAAATGCTAATCCTTAATACAGTATGGCTACATATTATATATTGATAACCAAGCTACTGAAGGTAAAATTGTAACTGAGATAAGGTTGGGCTAAGCACTTTCTGCATGTTATCCTGTTCTCTCCTACAATGTGTAGGTCATAGTGCCTTCATGTGCTCGTTGTCTGTAGTTTTAAGTTCACCACGTTGTTTTCCTTCTTCGGTGCTCACTGGTTGGTGTTGCTTTAGATGTTTGTGCAGACTTAAAAGAAATAACATGAGGTACTATTGAAGCTTAGGGCTTTCTCTCAGTTAACGTCATAAGTCAACAGAACATTCAAATTTAAAGAAAAAATAACTGACTAAAAGCCTTTTTCTTGGCATTGGTTTTGAAAAATATCCATTAACTTTTTCTTAGTGCAATTTTTACTGTTTAAATGTTATTAAAATGGGCTTTCAATCTGTCAAATTTTATTCATTTGGTGATTTTGTGTTCACCAAAATTGGATTCTCAAAGCCCTCGACTTAGTCCTTATTCTCCCCTTAAGATAAGTGCTGCATGTTAATGTTTTAATTTTGTCTTTTATAATTTTGACTAAAATCTCATTTTTTTATTTTGTGGGTGAACTTTAAGTGCTTTGCTCTGGTGATGTTTCCCTTTCGCTTTTTTTCCAGTTTTCCAGTTGGCTTGTGTCCAGAGAGTGGTCTTGTGTCAATGACCTGTGGCTCCCACAGAATTGTCTGGAGTCTGCTCTTGGTACCAAATACTGCAGCAATTCAGACAAATGTGGCGAAATGTCTGTGATGCATTGAGGCATCTCTACCTTTGACCCTAGTGGTTGGGTTCACTAGAGCTCAGAATATTTCTCAGTCAGAGAGTGTAGTGGTCTAACCTAATCATCTCAAAAAATCTTTGCATCTCTATTCCTTTTTTTACCAGGAATGTCCCACAGAGAATTACAAATCTTATTTCCAGGGTGGTCCTGGCCCAAAAGTGCATGTTTTTGTCAAATATTGACAAAAACATTGATTGTGTGTTTTCTGTTCAGATTGTATCTTTTTGCTAATATACAGATTTTTGAATTGCACAGAGCTTGAGTCAGGCTTACAATAGAGAGTGTCAGATAAGAAATCTCTTGTTTTACTCAGAACAAAATTGCAGCAGAAAATGAATTTTCTTTAATTGCCCATGCTTTAGGTAATGTGCAATGTTGGTGTAGACCAAGAAGACTCACTTGATGATTAACTTGGTGTTTTCATCCTTCAGTCTTTGAAGTGAGAGGCTTTTTCACAGTGTCTCCCGAGGGCATGGTCAACTGTGTTGTTCACCAATGTTGAATTGTTCTGCTTTACTGGCAGCCATCTGGCAAAACCTCATAGGCATAGACTAAGGCAATAGCTGTTTGTCTTTTTTTCTTTTTGTTTTTTTAATCATTTGATGTTCACACAAAGGAGAGACTCTCCTCTGACTCAGAAGAATGTATGATTGATTTTGATAAAGCAAAACAAAAAAGAACATTTTTGCAGAAACACAAATTCCAATGTACTATATTTCCATCCATTTCTGAAACCTGTTAGGTTAACAGTATTCAAATTGATGCAGGCACATTTATTATGTAATCCAGCTCTTATTAAAGACCATACTATGGCATTGCTTGTGTTTTAAGTCTGTTTCACGGTGCTTCTCTAAGTGATGTGATGTGACATCCACAGACAAATCTGCCTTAAACGTCTTTACTGATAGACACAAGCGTATTTTCTGGCTTTTTCACTATGAGGCAATAAAGCTGTAATTCTATACAAACAGCTCTTTAAGCAGGTCCTATTGCCCAAAATTATATTGAGGTTGTGATTGAAATATGAATGTGTACAACAACCAAGACGCTATATTTCTTTATCTCTGCATTCGTTTTTGACACTCACACAAACACATGACCTACATTTCTTTTCTCCTGATGACCAGACAAAACAAGAGCGTCTCAGTGGATGCCACCAATTGTGAGGAAATTACTGGAAAACATAACAATTGAACTGATGCCAATGACTGAATAGTACAACTTGGATAAACACAGCAATCAAATGCTGATTATAATAATAATTGTTCCTCTGCAGACGTTCATTAAACATAATACATTACAGAAGAGGGAGTTATGCAGTGCAGTTTTTCATAACAAATGGCAGGAGACAACTTTGTGACGAGGCTAAAGACATGGGTGGGAATTGAACCTGTGACCATTAAATATTTCTCAGTTTAAAGACTCTCACCACTTCCACTACACTACAGAGTAGTGTTTGTATGTTCTATTCATTCATTTTCTAAGATAAACTAAAATGAGCAGGTTTTCCGCTGTCAGTGATTAGGCCCGTCGCCATGGCAACAGCGGTAGAGAACGTACACAGGAGCGTAATACAAATGCATTTTCTAATACTTAAAGTGAACAAAAAAACAAATGCAACGTCACAACCTCACCACAAAGTGTTTTAAGCACTTAAACCGTATCTTTTATTTTATGGATTTTGCAACTTTTTTCTACTTTTAATCTAAGAATTCTGACTTTAATATCAGAACTCTACTCATTCTCATCTACTCTCGTTTTCATTGAGTGCCACAGAATACCTGTTGATGTTGCTGTAAAATGCAAGGCAATAGTGAATTTTAATAGTCACTTAATAAAATCCATATACAGATATTCTATTTAGCATGGGTAAGAATGTTAAGTTGCCTCCACTATAATTTTCCTAAAGATGCTCATAAGGAACAATTTCATACAATGTGTTTAATCTAAAGCATGGTATCACTTACTTTTTTTCAATAACCAGTTTTTACTCGAACACACGACCACAATGAGTTGAAACACAGCTGCGCTATACCTACATCTATGGTACTTTTCCACAGATGCCATCACAAAAGCTACTGCTAGCTACCGACCAGAGGTTGCATTAACCAAATATTTTCCGTCATTGATGTTTTTTTTAGCAGTGATGGAAAAATCTGAATGCCAACCGTCATTTTGACGGATTATTCTGAGGGTGGTCTATTGTAATTCCTACTCTTGACCAGTTGGTGGCACATTTATATATCAATTAGCAATTATCTTGAATCGTGTCGTCTTTGTCACGCTGCATTCAGTGCAAAAATGTCCTGGCAGCTGAGTGTGAGTAGTTTTTTCAAACCGCCAAATAGTTCTGATATTGAACACTGAGCAGTCACCGACAGCTGTTATGGGTCAATAAAGCGGCAAAAAGGAGGTCAAGAAGAGGGAGTATTGTGTTCAGTGGGAACAAGTGTTTACGTGGCGGAGGTGGGAAGGAGGAAAAATGCAACATCTGTAGAAAAGCTAACACGAGTAACGGATTTGTCAGGGGGTGCAATATACTGCGTTCTCTATAGTTCAAGCACAAAATATCCTTCCACTTCTGTTGTTCATAAATAAAACAAATAATCTGTCCTCTATACTTGTCTTGAAATATCTTAAAATGTGAGTAAAACGAAAAGCCATTATAAGTATTATTACAGTATGAAAATTTAAAATGACAGGTAATAATAGACTAGGACGGAAATTTTATGACTCTGTCCGTCAAAAAGATGGAGAGTGAGAAAGTCTAGTCCGGCCTCTGCTACTGACTAATATTTTCTACCCACTTACTGACATCACTTTATCTTGTTTATGTAGAAATTCCAATTGTTGACTACTTATACCTTTGCATTCAAAGGAAATGTATTGTCATCCTTGCTTAAATTATTATTTTTTATTATTATTTTTTTATTTTTGTTTGAAAACTGTAAAAGTGTGCCAAGTCAAACAGTTTTAAATGTTGTAACACATTACTTGTTTTTAATTTAATTAATTGTTTTTGTGATGTAATGTTTGTATTTCCATATTCTGAAAAGATGTATAAAAATAGATCTGTGTGTTGTCTTCTGTAAAATATTTTCAACATCTTTTAGTCAACAGGGCTGACACCAAATTTGATTCAGAACATAAAAATGTGTACAGCACAAATACCATGTAGGCGGCCTCTTTGTCATTTTGACATTTCCCATAAAATCAGCCCATTTCACTTCCCATATTGATTAGCTCTCTTGTGCTGAGAGTGCAAAAGTTCACCTTAGTCCACACACAGGGGCAGACATTGGGCTAAACGTATCACTGCTGCCTTTTAAAGACACCCAGGAATGTGCATTACACTGACTAAATGATGAAGGCTGTAAGGGAAAAGGCGATAGTGCCTACGCATGTCATGACTGGCACAACATATGTTTCTGTGTTATTTATGAAGTCAGCACTCAGAGGCTTTGACAGTTAAGTTCACTGCTGAATGAAGCGGCTTAAGGTTACTCACCTCAAAACTAGTCTCCAAGAATTTTCATTAATACTGTTTTCTGTTTCCGGGGTATTTTTGTGAAGATGACATGTAGTATACAGTTCAAAAAAATGCAATGGGGGGATAAATTGTCAAAGCTCCACAGAATCCAGTAGATAGATTATTACTTCCTGTTTCTTCCTGAAAGTAAGGTCTTACCTTTTGTTTTTTTACATGTCCCTGCTGGACTACCGTAGGTGCTCACCACCACATACTGCACTGAACTGTACTGAATAATTGTTAGGCTATTATAGTTGGTTATTTATCATTTTTTGTGGTCAGTTTATATTTTACATAAATGTCTAATCTCTTTCTCCAACCTTAATTAGATAATAAATAACCATATAGAAGTATTTGTTACAACATTTATTTTGTACATAAGGAGGGCACGTTTTCTGTGCCTCCATTTTAAAACACTTTCTGCCTAACTCATTACTGGGCTTTGTAATCATGGCAACGGCAGAATCTCTCTGAGGCATTCGGGGACTCAGTTGGAATAAAATAAATCTCTTTGCAATTTCACCGTTTCCACTGAAGGAGAACAAGCAGCTGGTTTATCTAAAAAGGAATGGCAATAGGTATAATCTTGACTTTCCTCATAAAACCATGAAGTATCCTGCAAATCCAAATAGGCCTTGTGCCATGGATGTGGGGGCCTTCCTCCAAGAGCAAAATGTTTGAAAATGAACATGGCTTTGATAGGAAAAAATAAGGCAAAGGCGAGTAGTCTGTTGTAAATGCTGAGATATTCTACTTGAAAGTGGATTTGGTAGTTACTAGTGATGATGAATTAATGTGGAGTTTCTTGGGACTAGACTGGCTAACAGGCTCATTCCCACTGTTCAATTATTAACACCCGTGAGTCCAGGAACATCCACATGTTTTTGCACTTGTCATATTTTATTTCATATTAGTCACTGGTGGATATTGAATTATTTACAGTCTTCAGTCCCCAAACACTTTCGAATGTAGCATTAGCAGCTACAGATGATTGGTTAACCTGCTTGTTAAATTGGTTTCAGTGCAGCTCACAGTAACTGTATATACACTATGCCATACCTACCATTTGCCGTGTGCCTGTAGTGTGGTATTGCTTTTGTATTTATTGCTGCAAAACAAATATTAACCAGCTTAAATCATGCAGTGTCCCAGTATTTCTAAGTCTGTTTGTTTGCTAGATTTTACAGCAAACATTCAGGGCCTTTGTCAAGGTTTCAGCATTTGAAATCATTTTCCTCTTCTTCCATCTAGATCCACTGACTACGGCTCCACATATGAGAGAATGAATGACAAAGTGGGGTCAAAGACAGTTCTGAGTTATCTCTATGTCTGTCCAACTAACAAGAGAAAGGTAAGGAGCTATAAGATGTTTGTTTTTCAGTATGTGACCATTGTTTAGTGGAGGATAAGGCATTCTTCCACTGACTTTTATCTTTTTTATCTGTACAGTATGCAAAAGAGCAGCGTCTGCTATGTCAACAGTGATACAACTGTGTTTGTCAATAGAATGTACTCAAGTTTAATGCAGCATAGACAGTAAACACAATGTTTTTGATTTATAAAGCAATAGGGTGCCCCACTGCTGGAACCATAAGCTGAAGGGTTGCCAAAGTAGTTTACTAGTAGTGTGCTGTTATTTGGAACGTTTTGTACTCCATTTGACAATGCAACTGACCTAAACAATGATGCTCCAGGCATTTTGAACACAACCAAAATGGAAAAACAGGTCCCAAAGCTTTTAAATCTGCAGATGTTGTGGAGTGTTGTTTGTCTGCAAGGGTGAGTACAAACCAAAAGTTGTACAGAAGTAAATTAATTGATGGGGACATACTTAATCTACAAATCCAATTAAAAGGGACTAATGCCAACACCTTGGTGCCAAATCCCATAGCTTTCCAATTGTTTGACCTGAGGGGTGTTCCATAAAACTCGCTCACAAAAGCACTTTTAGTCTGAATTCTAGCTGCATTAGTGTAAACATATCAGTTGAGTCTTAGTCTGTTCCATAAAGACCACTCCGGGCTCACACAGCCAGGTTAACCCCAGTCTCACTTGATAAGAGATGGTAACACTGGCAGAACATTGAAGTCAAGCATTGATTCAATCGAGTCTCAATGGAAAACTAGAGGAAACGCCCACCTCCTAAATATTCCTTTAACAAACGAAGTAAACGAAGACAAGAGAGGAGCGGGGAAACTAACACAGGTATACGCTTTTCACTTCAGTGACGGAGCTGTAGCGTGAACAAGAGAACTGAGACTTACCAAAGTCTGAAAGCACACTTGTGAACTACACAAGAATAACACAACACAGATATATTTTAATCTGTTAACGATGACTATTATATAAATATTTATTTGATGGTTCTAGTGGTTAGTGAAGTTAATCAATATGATAAAAAACATTAAGTGTTTTTATACTTACTTTGTGATTCATTAAATGTTTGGCCTAAGCCTGACCTTAAACCTGCTCCGGACCAGGCTGCCTGAATATGTTTTCATAGTGATTGAACGAGGATGAGCCTGAAACAGAAATGACAACAAAATAACACTCCAAATAAGCCTACCTTATTGGATTAGATTTTTTGTGCCAAAAGTTTGTTAACAACAATATAATGGCATGTTGCAGCGTAGATTCCTGAGAAAATACATAAATTTGAGGGCAATGTTGTGAACTCAAATATATTACAATGCAGAATCCTCTCTGTAATCTGTCTAAACATAATCTTTGAACTTGCAATTTATTCCTACTGAACATTACTTTTGTCATCAATATTATGTGCTCTATGTGTTTTTCTCTCACCCCTCCTATAATTCTCTTTTCCCTTCACAAATTCCATGCACTAGTTGTTCCACTGATGCAGTTTTTTTAAAAGGTCAACACTTTCCTGAAGTTCAAAAAACATCTCACCAATTGAAAGTATATTATAAAATAACTTCTGTTAGTGCAGTGAAATGACTGCTTCAGGAATAGATATTGTTGGCAACTACAGAAATATGACCCTAACATCTATCATAATAAAACATATTTATCCAGAAAAATTCAATCCTTATAAAGGGCCTGTTTCTGCACACAAATAATTTTGGCAATATTGGAGTTATATAGATGCATGAGAAAACTAGGTAACACTCAATAATAACAACACACTATTAAACATTAAGTATTAGTTAAGCATTGATTACAACTCTTACATTATATCTACTGTTAAGCCATAAACATTGTTTAGTAATGTTTTATTCCTGAATAATAAGCTCATGTATAGTTTTATACAAATCCTACTTTAGCATCTATACATAGTTTATTCATTCATTTATCATTAATTACATATCTGTTAATGCTATTTGTTAATAGTGTGTAGTTATTACAGTGTAATAACTGTGTTACCAAAAAACTATTGCTTTCTGTGTGGTATTTTCCTTTTCTTCATGAATAAGGATTCTCCAGCACACTCCAATAAATATTTCTAGTTGAAGGCCACATAAAAGAATTATATAAACTGCTGCAAAATGAAACACTAACAGCTGCCAGCCCTCTGCCAATGTCTTTAATGCCTGTCACTTTTAGGAACTAAGTTAAGTAACAGTGGTTATTTCTTACCATCTGCCTCAATTTGGAGTAAATTCAATTTAAAGAAAAATAGTGGACACATTTTCTCAGGCTATATTCAACAGAGCAGGTAAATGATCGGCCAAAAGAAAGCGCTCATAAACACATATGGAGGCTCCTCTCACAGAGTCAGGCAGTAAATGGGGTTTGCCCTGGTGTGGTGAACTCCACTTGTCCTCAGCTGTGAGTCACGCTTTGACAGACAGGCAGATTCGTAGCCAAGAGGTCAGAACAGAGCAAATACTTCTGTTACGGTGGGAGTGGGACTCTTTCTGTATCGGCGTATGGAGAAAAATGTTCTGAGTCAACAATATAGAACAAAGAAATGTGGTATAAAAACAAAACTAATTAAACCAGCTTCTTATCACTGTTAATGATATCAGATTTTGTGAGCCAAAACAAATTCACACAAGTGTTTGTTGTTTGTACAAAGCACAATAATCGTAAAAAGCAAACGACCAAGAAAGATACCCAACACTAAATTAGGTAGACAGTAATAACAAATATTTATAAAGGACTTTCATTAGTTGCAGCCATCAACAAATATTGTGTTGTGTACTTTAAACGTTTTTGTTTGAGGTCATTTGCCAAGTTGACATTTTTTTAGCAGATTTAAAACAGTATGATAAAAACATCTAATGTTATTTCCTAAAGAAATCCATAAATTTTATTTCTGAGACGGGTGTAAACTTTACTAAACTTTGTTGCACTGAAATACTGAAGCCTCACTAAAATGCTCAATAAAAATATTTGCATTTGAGAGGAAATGAGAGGAAAGGAATGATTGTTTTGCTTTCAAATCCAAGAGCATCCAAACAATTGTTGAAAACCTGTAACACTGTTGCCTAGTAGATTTAAAAAGTGTTGAGGTTGTTTGGTTGCTTATTTAGCATGTGTTTGAAATGTTTAACAATTGAAGCAATGAATAAAGTTTGAGTAATGGTCAACTATGGAATTTGGATAAATAATAGTAGCATAATAGTAGGCTAGGGCTAAAGAATTCAATTGTAAAATCAAATGAGACCCAAACTATTTCCTCCTTCTGGTGCACTCAACACTGTAAAGTGTGTTTGTGTAACATGCCATGTACTTGTTAATTTATCCAAATGAGCCATATTTAATTTAGCTTTGATAAAGCACCGTATGTGTTTTTTACCAGTACCTTCTGTGGCATACATACATATTACACTGCACCACTAGGCTTCACAGACAGAAAAGAAGGTTTGATTGCAAAGTACCATATTTTCAGTGTGTTCTGCAGAAGAATGACTATTGTATTGCTCCAGTCGCAGCCCTAAAACTAAAAGGCAGCAAACATAGACTGTCTCAAAAGTTACTCCACATCAGCTACTTTGTTATTATTGTTCTGTGTTGGCTTTGCACATATAAAGGAAATCAATAGTTCTAATATATACTTCAAGCATAAAATCTTTACTATAGTTCATGCATTGAAACAAACAGACCGGATCTTGCCCTGTTCTAGTCAGTCAAATGTTTCCTCTGCATCTAATGAGAAAATAACACAGGATATTTTGACCTTGAGAAATCTATAGTACAAACCAAGCAGAGCAACCTAATGCTAGTCTAGATTTAATAAAAAAACAGTCTGATCATGTTGGACCAGAAGGGGTAGTCACTGTAGCCTGAACCTAGTATGGAGTTTAATTTCACACTTGAGGAGACTTAACCGCCCATAACGGTTGGATGTTTGTCCTTCCTCAGTAAAACAGAAATAACAACATAAAAGACAGTGGAAAATAACATGCTACTCAACTAAAGAAAAGCCTATTCATTAAATGTTGATGTGCAAACTGGCATCCATGGGTCTTTGTTAAACACTGAGTATGCTTTATGAATATAAGGTCTAAAGACTTGCTGTAAGTTCAGGGCCGGCCTTTTTACCACAGTTTCAATACTCTTAGAAATTTCAATGCAATTTCATGTAAAGCCTACTATTTCTGATGCACTCACTCTTCATTATTTATGTCTCTAATACAGTGTAATTCTCAGAGTTTTAAAACCAGCAAGCTATATCTATGAATACTATATATGTTTGTAATTTTTTAATATGTGTACAATTTATGCAATAAATATGTTCCGCAGTTATTCATTTGTATACATAATTCTGAAAAAGCAATGTATAGGAAATGTAGTACAAGCAGTGGTACTCTACACTGGTCTTGGTCTTCGGGCTACTTTTTAACTGTGTATAATCACTTGGTCGTTTCTTGGTCCCAAACATAAATGTTTTAGTATGTATTTTAGATTATTTATTTATTTATTTATGAGTGACTAAGCTTTATGTTGTTTGTTTGTCTTTGATCTGTCTCATGTACCGGTGAGCCAAAGGAAAATTTCCTACTTTGGTGGACAATAAAGTTCTATTCACTTCTAATCCACATTTGTAATATTTTTGTAGTTTATAACAGTTGATCTAATTAACAGTTGAATTTATTTTATTTTTATTTTATTTAGTCTTACTTTATTTGAAAACTGAGATTCAAAAATTCATGGACCTGTTAAAATTTCAAGTTATAGGGCATCCCAATAATGAAGTCTTGAAGAGCATGGCATGTTCACTGGAATTGTGTTGAGTTGAGTTGTGCATTTTACCTCCAGGTTATGACAGGTGTTGTGAGCGTGAAAATAATCACTTTGTTCATAGTTGTGACCTGGTCGGTCAAACAGACATGAGCTGGGTTAGGGGTGTCAACACAACACAAAGTAAAGCATGACTCTACTGTGTGACGAATGTGTAGTTGTGGAGGTGTCCGGCTTCATGAGGCTCACTTTGGCAAGGCCGCACCAAGGTACTGACCCTGAATATGCTAGCATGGCGCTGGACTTAATAGGATCTTGGGACGGTGGAGCTAAACCAGGTCAGGGCAAGGAACAGATCACAGCCAGCACTGATTACTCCTCGTGACTCACTCCTCCTGCCTTTTTTATGCGAGAGATTTAATTCTGCATCAAGGGCAGAGCAGGAATACAGTCCCCTAGGTGCTCTCTGTTCCTGATGTGCCATCTTTTTTTTTTTTTTTATTATTTCAGCTGTATAAGTTTAGATAAACTTTATTACTGCCCCCAGAAGAGAAGCAAGAAGCCGTTGAATTGCACAGTTTGTGGGATGTAAATAACACTAAGGTGAAATCCAAGCCTCTCTTATGGAACCCCTTAAAAGATCCTCGAGTAAGGGCACCATCATACAGCATTTTACAGCGATATACAGCAATATACTGCCGTCCACCAGAGGGCAGGCTCCAAAAGCAGAAATACTGTATAAGGCAAAACCCAATGGCGACTTTTTTACAAGAGTAAAAATCATGTTTACAGCCTGGTACAAAAGATCTCTGGAGCTCTGGTTTCTAGAGCTATGTTTTTACTAGATGACAACTCTGTGTTGCTGACTTCCCCGTTCTAACCAGATCATTAGGCTCATAGGCACAGACCTACGGATTGTGATTTATAAGTTTGGTTAACTGTGAATGGATGAAAGTTTTTCTTTAATAGGACTGAATTTCAACATGGCCTCTAATTAATTGATGATAACAATGATATGTTGCATTCTAGTCACCTCCTCTTGTTGCTGTAAAATAAATGGGGTGATGAGATGTTGCCCTGTCTACAGAGGGAGAATGTTATACAGCCTGGTCATTATTGTTATTGCCTCAATCAAGTCAGACAAACTCTAGCAACTTGGAAATAATTAGCTCTATTTGATATATGTGAAATGCATGGTGTGCTATTTGTCAGATTAGCAATGCTTAACAGAGGGACAATTGTGGTATTGATATGGCCTTTCTGTGTGGAGTCTGAATGTCTTTTTTGTGCTACCATGGGTTCTTTTTAAGGCACTTCAGGTCCCTTTACTTCACTGTCCAAAGACATGCATGTAGAATTGGTGGCTCTAAAATGTCTATATCAAATATCTGTCTCTTGGTATTAGCTCTATAATTACCTAGCGATTGCCCACAATGCAACTCGCTTCACCTCCTAAGCAGCTGGGATTGGCTCCAGGCCACTTTAAAACGGTAAATCGCTGCATTTATATTTTATTTTTTGAGGAATTTTGGCACTCAAAACACTTTCAGTGTATACTCACCCATTCATTCTCCCAAACATACAAATGAAAACACCAAAGCCACAGACACTTTTTTGTCAATAGGTAAAGAGCAGGTAGAGGGTATGAACGCTCTATACTTTGACACTCAAGAGCAGGGCTTTCAAAACAGATCCACACAGAACTCGTAAAGTGGTTAGTGTTGTTCTTTGTAATAAATGTAAGGTAAATGTTTTGTCTGAAAGAAAGGCTGTCACATGTATCTGTATTTTTTTGAAAATGTAAAACCTTTGATTTTAAATACTTGATAAATACCGCTTTTCATAAATCTTTTTTACATTGTAATTCACTGCAGCCATTGTATTATTTAGAACAGATACAGTATTTTAGTCATAATAATTTCCAGAGGTTGATTTAACTAACAACATTTTTTCAGGAGAAGTTTTTTTTCTATTCTATTTTTCTATTCTTGTTAAAGATTATAAACATTTCTTCAATGCAGCCCTCCACTTCTTTCTCCTCTGTTTCCAAGAACTTTACTAAGTATCTACCTATTTCTTCTTTACATGAAGCCTATGCATGACTGTCGGATGTAATTATATGATGCTGCCCTTAACGGTACCAGTGTTATAGTGAGTCACCAGTTTTTGAGTCCAAGTCACTTTCAAGTCTTCAGTGTTTGAGTTTGAGTCCAAGCCCAAGTCACAAAAAGTGAGTTACAAATCTGAAAACTGACTAATTGATTGAGGTTTTAGTTTTGTATGAAACTATTTCCTGACAAGACATTTAATGGAGTTTTGATTATGGCATATTAATTAAGTGTAGCCTATATAGGCCTATATATATATATATATATATTTTTTATTTAGGCTTAACTTCTGGGTCAGATTTAAGGGGTGGGAGTTAAATGCGAGCAGCTTGCCCTGCTGTGACCACATGCAACAGGCAGAGGTTGTGTGGTGTTGTTGTCGCTGAGCGTGACCTGCGAGTCCTTTTTGCTCAAGTCTGAATCTAAGTCATCAGTTCTCAAGTCCGATTCGAGTCATGAGCCATAAAAAAAAAAACAGTCCAAGTCCGAGTCAAGTCATTAAGGCTTACCTTAATGTCGCGAGTCACAAAAATGAGCCCGATAACTCGATTTGAGTCCGAGTCCTGGACTCAAATACTCCATCTCTGACATCTACATTAAATGAGGATATACTATATGCACTATGCGGTACGTTCTAAAGCATGTAGAATATTTTCTGATGTGCAAGAGAAAAAGTGAAGGTGTGACCTTTAGAGTGTCAAATTATAGATTTGAATGATAGTAATGGCATTTAGCGCTAAGCCTCTAAAGATGACACCTCCCATGAATCTTCTCTGCTATTTTCTCATGTATTTTTCCTCACTGGCCATGGACTTGAGTCCTTGAATGGCTTGATTGAATCCCTGATAAATGAGCTTAATTTTAAAATAGACATTCACTGTAAAAAATCCCACACAAGAGGGTAGACAGTGGGAACGTGATAGCTACATGTGGGTGATTAAGTCTTGATCCATGCCTAATGAGCATATTGCCGTGACAAGTCTCTGTTTAAACCTTTCCTCAAAGACAGACTAAGCCCAATTGATTTGCCATGACATGATTTATTTGCTGCCTGGTGTCTCTTTCCTCACATTCCTTCACTTACCTGATGATCCGACAACTAGCGGCTTCTATCTCGGCGCTCCAGCTTATGCACAGCTCGACATCAGGCTGATAAAGCACAAAGGTTATCCCTCCAACCTCTATTGATTTAGAATTGTTACCCTCTCACTCGCGTCTTTTCTCACAAAGCCTGAGCGGAGTCTGTGAGTGAAATCTTAATCACCCTCTTACCAAAGCTATCACTGTCACTGTGATTATGGAATTTAGTAATTACAAATTGTGGTTATCTATAAGGTTGTCGCACGCCCTGGCTAAACATTTTCAGATCATTTTTATAAAGGCACATCTTTCTCAGCATATGGCCTTCTTGTCGACATGCAAACTTTGAGTTTTCAACCGCATAAAGGGAGATCTTCAAAAATGCCAGATACACATGCTTATTGTTGTTTTCTGCATTTGCATATTTATGATAACAACATAATCTGTAATTGGGGCCAGGGTTTTAGAGACTAACCGACACATTCACCATATCACTTGTCCATACACATTAATTAAAAACCTCAAAATCAGACTGATGTTCTCCCATACTACACTGTTGTTTAGTCTTTCTTTTAGGTTCATGTAATGTTACCTGTTCCTAGAAGTCTAAGCACGTTGGACACTTGCAATTCAAGGGCATTATGTCACAGAATGTTGACAATAACCATATATTACACTACAGTTAAAGCTAAATCTAGTTATAGAAAGTTAAAACAAGACAAAATGAGGCGGTAAAGTGGTTTTAAGTCCAGTCTCGAGTACTACAGCTGAGTGATTTAATGTATTCACATTTTCAAGGCACATGCTATAATTCTTTGGCTTAAACAGACTGCACCTAATATATTTTTTTAATGGATTAGAACCTGTACTCAGGATTGGAAAACCTTGGCCAATCAAATCTTGCAAATCCACAGGCTCGAAAAAGGACCACTCCCATTGGTCTACACTGGCTTGTCATATGACCTTCCAGGAAGTTTAATTGTTGCCGATAAAGTGTATATTTTCAATGTTGAATAGGTCTTTTAACAGCGAAACAGCTTAAAAAAAAAAAAAAAAGCATCAACAGAGAAAAGGGAGGCAATGTAAAATGCAGATAAATACTGTCACTTTAAACACTTTACCACGGTGGAGATAATTTGGATAACAGTTCTTACGCTAAAGTTGCAGTTAAGCTAATGCTAACTAACTAAACTCTAAACTGCACTTTGGTGTAATGTATTAGTATTTTGTGGAGGAAGAATTGGTATAGTTTATTTATTTTTTTATTAAAAGAGAAGCAGGAGAGGTCCCTAGGCTACAGAGTGGAATCTGAGACATTCTGATTGTAAACCCAAAATAATGCACTGTAAGATTTTATTTCCTCTTCATAATAGACTTGCCTGCTCACCATTGTACCACAGAATATGAGTATGGCTTAAAACTGTAAATTACATCTGACAAATAGCATAAAAATGTGGCACTTGTCAGCAGGCCTTGGCATTGTATGATGACAGGTAATGGATTGCGAGATCAGCAAGCACAAGCCAATGAGCAATCCGGGTTGAGAATGTGCTGCCTGTTTATTGGTGCCTAATGAAAAACAATTTATCTAAATCACCCACAGGGAGGGTTTCTGGTTAAAGCTCTGGAAAGAGGGCTAGTATTTTTGGCAGTGACAAATGTGCTTGTGTTTTTCCAATTGAAACTGAATTGACAAAAGAAAACACAGCTATTCAGACCACAAGCAGAGATGCGATCAGGGATTCCACCGTTTCATAGTTTTAACCAAATGAAGAGAGCTACAGTTACAGGCTTTTTTCCTCCATGTAAATATTTTAAGTGGTATGGTAGCTATTGCTTAGAATAATTAATTTAGCATGTGCACATTGGGACCTATACATATTATATTGACGGCTTTTACATATATTGACATAGTATAATGTATAAGTTTATGTGCTTAAGCCTTTTTCTAAGCCATATTCTGATTTCTAAGAATACATTACTGTAACATATTTCACAGCTATTCAAAGCCCCTTCTCTTTATCTTTTCCGACAAAGACAAATGTCATTAGCTGAATACCGTTGTGGAATTCCTTCTATTATTGAATTCAGTAATAACTCTGATAGCTCCAGCAGAAACATCTCAAGCATGAAATTAGGACTTCTAACACTGTAGTGGTGGTAAATTTGAATTTGGTGTTTTATTGCAGGGGTATAGTCAGGGAAATGACATGGGGAGGGGAGAGCTGATAAAGAAAATAGCATAGTGTGGAGTTGGGCATGACTGCCTAATACCTTGTTTGACAGCTGTAAGTAAATGTAACCTGTAACTATTCTACAGGTGCATGCCTTTATTACTATACTAATTGTAAGAAATCATGGATCTGTATTCCATGAATGTTTTTGAAGTATCAATCAAACCAACCAACATTTACATTTATTCATTTAGCTAACGCTTTTATCCAAAACGACTTACTTATTGAGCTTCTAATTACCAGTGTTACAGTCACTGGGTTAAGTGTCTTGCCCAAGGACACAACGACAGTATGAACTGTGGGAGCCCTTCCGATTGAAGGGCGACCACTGAGCCACTGCGCCCCAACACATCTCAAGTTGCAATATGGTATCCACTACAGCAGCAGGGAGTCTTGTGTTGATGTACAGTAAGCAACCCCAAGAGTACACTCACTGTCATTAGGATCAATCTTTGGCACAGAGAAGAAAAAGGAGTCCTGGAAGTGATGGTCTGGGACACACAGAGCCCTGAACTCCACATTACATAAAGAGACCGACGGATCGGCTAAGTTCCTTCAAAAACGGTCCTCAAATAAGAAAAATGGGAATGGGTTGGTCATGTCGTGTGATGTAGATTGTAATTCTGTCAACTGACTTTGCAATTTATGAACTGATAAAAACAGAACAATTATTTGTCATTTTTGGAAGCATTAATTTCTGCCTAAAAACATTTGCATAGTAGTGTATATTGTCATTAGATACTTTAAAAGCATATGTTTGTGATACTTGTGGCTCTTGTTTTTGGCACTTGTTTTTTTTTTTTTTCCACATCTGAAAAATGCATTGAACGGTGATTGGATTAGTGTCTTTGTGTTTACATAAGCATGTAGTAAATTATCACAACACGGAGACACTGTCAGTGAATTAGACAGGCTCATCTGGTTCATGACCACTGGTCCTGTTGCTGTGAACAGCCATGATCTTATTGTTGATCTGTTGATGAAAAGCCTTTATGCAAAGAAAAGACACAGAGCCATGGCAACAGAAATATACCAGTCACATTCCTGAAATGAAGTTGAAAATATAGTGGAGCTGTTTGCCAAGCACACTTCTGACATGTGCCAAAAGCTAAGCCTTTTCTGCTGACACTGCTGCTGCCTCCAACAACTCTCTTCTTCTCATTTTGTCTCTCTTTACTCCACTGAATCTTTTATTTCAAAAACCTCCTCATGTGTACACTCTTGTTTGCTCTTTTTCAGATAATGGTATTGACCGATCCCGAGTTTGAAAGCAGTGTTCTCATCAGTTCTGACGAAGGAGCCAGTTTCCAGAAGTACAGACTCACTTTTTACGTCCTCAGTCTGTTGTTCCATCACACCGAAGAGGACTGGGCTCTGGCATACAGTCACGACCAGAAGGTGAGCCTCTGCCTTGGGTCATCTGTTTACAAGCCTCACTGATTATCTGCATGTCATTTACGTAGAAAAGTCACTGCTCTCATTATTGCTAAAGACTGGTTACTAATGTGTTTTTCACCTGATGGTAGAGAACTCATTTTCTTTAATCTTCAATAATGATGCCTTGGACATTTTTATTTTTAACCAACAATAGAACCTTTGTTTGGGAGCTACTTTCTACTGTTTTTGAAGACATGCATTATTATAATTTTCCAAATCCATCGGACCATCTTGCTGTGACACATTTCCTTCACTACTGGGTCACATTAGGTTCGATTTGGTAGGTTTGATCACTTCATTTGAACCAGCGAGGAAAATAAATATCAATTGAGGTAATATTTTTGTTTATGTTATGTATAGTAATATTTCCATGGTCAGAATATTTTAAACAGTTTTATATGCACTAAGATTTTCCTAAGACATTAAATAGAGTTATTGTTGTATGACATGTGGTGGTCAAAACTATATTTTCATTAGGGTATACTCTCATCAAAATAACACTCCTTGCATTCAACAGTGTTGGAAGAATATACTTTTAAAGCTCCAAAACCCTAGAGGAAGTTAGATTACTTATTTTTGCTGCATCAGTTTTGTCACCAAAAACACAATCAATAACCAGCCTTTCTGTTTGTTTGTTTGTTTTTACAAAATTTCAGGTTTTTGCTTTGTGCTCACATTTTGTCTTTCAAGAATCAAACAAATCTGCAAAACACAGAAACCCTCAAAAGTCATTGACATTCTAACTTAAAGCTGAACTTCACTGACTTCAAATTAAACCTTGCGTGAAACCTCTATATTCAGCACTGGCTATTTTGGAATAATTATTAACATAAACATAGTAGCCAAGTTGAAAAAGTTCAAAATTAAAGTCTGAGTTGAAGTTAAAGGTTAAAAAAGAGGTACTGTCTTCCTTCTGTACCTGAAACCTGGACAAGAATATTACTGTTTCATGTTTACAAACAATAAAAAAAAAAAAACACTCATTAGAGGGCACTGTTGTATGTATACAAAAAAATAAAGAAAAGGGTATTTGCTAATAGTAATCAGCCTTCAGCAGGAAATAAAAAATAATTTAAATACAAAATATGAGGCATGCCTGTTGTGCTCATGAAATAGTCTCACGAGATCAATGGAAGTCATAGCGATTGATTTCTCTGATTAAATACATCTCAGTCGTGGGCACAGTGCAGCAGAGATCAACAAAATGTCTGACGCACAGTTTATTTGAAAATAAGGCATGTTTCTCATTATGTACTGTATATTATGCTCATCTTCAACTCCAGCCAATTCCTAATGCAATCTTTTACTGTTATGTTTACAGAAAGAGCAAGGTATGAGCCTGTCCAGCAATGTAAGCTTCTAGCTTTGTGTAATTCTTTGTTTATCTGGTATTACAGTATGTTTGTCTAAGTAGTTTATATCTTTGTCAAGATTGTGCACTCTTATGGTTGTAATTGCCCGCTGTTCTCAAATTGGTTGTTACAGAGCCAGTTGAATCTTTATCTGTGCTCTGTAAGCTAGAATTACAACTGGAATCTCCAGAGACTAGACTAATTCTATCTAAAACAAAATATCTGTTAAATCTTATTGTATATTGTAATACAATACAACTTCTACCAGATGAAAGTTTTATGTTGTTTACATAGCTTAATACAGGAATTACAATGCTTTTGGAGCCAGCCTTATGTGGTCATTGGTGGAACTGCAACCTCAGTTCTCAGATTTTCTTGTTGCTGCTTGAGCCAGACATGATTACAGCTTATCACACCCCCTAATGAGTTCAACAAGGTTTACAGAGCTGATCTTAGTGGATGCTTCATTTGACCTGATTCCCCCCAGCAGCTTGAGCACTTCATCTTTAATATGCTCATTTTCAGCTTGTAACGGGCTAATAGTCTCCAGATTGGGTCACTCTGGATTTAATCAGCTGTAAGTTGCTGCTTAGCCGTGGTTAAGTGCGGCCCCAGGACTTCACTTTGAGGCAGGAGAACTACTCTTTAGTGAGACATCTAAATTTGTGGCAGTACAAATAGGCTGGGGTGAAGTGTTTGTCGTAATTTCTGATTCTCTTTATGACTTTGTTCAAATTAACATTCAGGTCACTCGGTCCCTCCTCGAGTAAATGGAGGTATTTTTAGATTGAGAACTGGCTGTGACCTTTCCAGACTCTTATCTCGTGTCTGTAAGGCCTTTGTGGAGACAATTACTCATTGATGTAGTCCCAAGTTGGCGTCGGAGAATAAGGCCAATGTTGCTGCTGCCAAGTGAGTGAGTTATGTAAACAGGCAGACACAAAACAACAGTGGCAAGACAAAGTTACACACGTTGAATAAATTGGAGAAATTAAGCTTCAAGTAGACAGGGCATTAGGACATCTTGCCTAAATCCAATTTTTCTAATTTTCTTGAACAAGTCCAGAATCAGACCAGTCCTTAATAAAGTACTTCTTCTCTCTTGAACACTTATTAAATTTCATGCATGTACCTCTACTTTGTCCTCTAAAACTGCACATTTCTTACTTATCAGTGTTTCTCTAAATATAATTATACATTTAATTTAGAAGACTGGATTTAATTTACACTGAAATTGTGGTTCTATAAATAGCTGCTTTCTCATCAAGACAATGAATATTACAACCGTGCCTCAGTAAATTTGAGAGACAAGGCCGTGACTCTTTAATGGGCTGTGTAGTGATTAACTCATCCACTAACTGCATCGCAGACAAGTGCACTGCTAATCGACACTTGTTTTACAGCCATCTATTTCCATGTGTGACTCGACGACCTTTGATGGGCTGGACTCATTTTCTAGTTAATATCTATGTCATTAATTACTATTGTCTTTATGGCTGCTGTTACAGTGCTCCATATCCAAGTTGATTTTGAGAGAGTAATCTAGACTCTTTTTCTGTAATTAGGTTTTTGGCCGAACTGTTATTGGTGCAATGTTGTAACTGTGGAAGTTTAGATAGTAGGCCTATTGTAATGATAATATAAGTACACACAATTATCTGAGGTTTCTGCAGGTTTGTCTTTCTGAATAATCTATAATAATCTAACTTTAACTCTTCAGGATCAGGATCAGGTCTGTGCCAGTTGTCTTAGCAATAACAACAAAAGCAGAGGTATTTAACTCAATCACAGAGTTGCAATAGTTACGGCAATATTAACCAATTGGAAAAGATCAACAGTCTTATCTGTAACTCAACACTGATTGGTCCATTTACGTACTTAAGCGTGCTGCTGTAGCTACGCGTCCCTTCTCCAGGTTTCACCATTTCAGTCTGTCATCAGCCAGAAAGCTTACTAACAAGCTCAAGGAACAATACGTCTGTTTGCTTTAATGAAAACACATATTTGTTACAGGTTAATATAGTAAAAATAATGTTACTCAATGCAATCAATTTATGTTTTTTTTTGTGTTTACTGATGGTATATTGATTTTGCGCAGCATTTATCATTAAGGAATTTCTGTTAAGGTGCTGACCTTTGCTTTGTGTTTATAAAATTAAAGTGTCCCAGTTTTGAGGTTTGAAAATGTTATGATAGTGTTAATGTTCTCTACCCATTCACTGACAGCACACACATGTTGTCTGTCAGTTGTCTATTTATTTTCTGATCATATAGATTTCCCTTTCATTGATGGAAAATATGTTGTGGTCTGTCTAACTCCCAAATTGTACTCATATACAGTAGTTTTAAATCCATAAAAGGCTATCAAGAAATTTGTATGGTGCTTGTTTTGACGGCCCAGTTAGCATACACTAATTATGTCTGTTGTAAATTAGGTTTGGACATTTTCTTAAAATACAGAGGAAACAACAATAATTTCATATTCATTCCATTTTAAATTATTTATTTGCAGCTATTTCACAAACAAGTCCATGAGTGGCATATTTATGTTGTTTTTATCTAAAATTGGCCATGTCAGGCTCCCGTCGTGACTTCAGAATCTACTTCAGCAGCACAAAACACACCTTTTTACTGTACTTATGGTAATGTTTTGTGCTGGCTTTTTACAATCTGCTGAGCACCTCACATTAAGTAAAATAGTGACAGTATTCAATCCCCAGTCCTCTTTTTTATTTGACTCCAAAAAGCCTTTAGAAACTAACAGTGCCACTGGTGAGTACTTACTCTGAGTTTAACGAGGATTAAGGCATTTATGGTCCAGCCCAAACCTCATAAAGAGCTGTCCACATGGAAATACAGTGAGTTTTCACATTGCTTTGTAATTATATCACCCTAAGATTTTACAATGAGCCTCAGTCTAAGCAAACATTTCATTTGTGGTTCACCTGAGGCATGGCAATTCATTTGTGTGTGTGACAAAACTATTGTCTCAACAGCAACAGCAGCTATATTACTGTGTCTGATCTGCTATACGTATGGGATTTTACCATCTCCATGGCACTGACTTGGCAGCTGACTCCAGATTGAAGGATTAATGTTATTAGTTAAGTGATGAATGGCTCAGAGTGAAAGTGTAATAACACAATAGATCATGACTAAATGATCATAGTGGGAGCTGTCTTTGGCGCTTCCTTTCCTGACAGTAAAGGCTGTTTTAGGTTTGAGATGAAAAAGATATACAGGGTCATTAGAGGTTTGTGGAAACACCGTGCCCTGATATTCAGCATGCGTTGTTTAAAACAATGGATCACAAAAACATCATTACAAGCACCAGACTTTATGAGACTGTGTGGGAGATGAATTTCAAAAGCAGCAAACTTTCACTCAAACACTGTGTAAGCAGTTCATTTGTACTGTTTATATAATGACAAAAATAACTTACTTCTGTTAGTTTCTCTTCTGACTTTATATCAAAGTTCCTTAGCATGTATCGGGTTTGGTCCTCCAGAACATCCCATTTTATTTTTTCTGGAGTTTAGACCGCACTGTATATTGTACTGTCCTACTTTCTCTTCTGTTTTAAAACATTCCTCATGGGGGAGGTCAATCATTTCATGTCGTCTCCTTTGTAATCCTTTAGTTTATTCTTGTCCACACTTTTTTTGTTATCCAACCATGCAGTTGTTTTAGTGAATATCCAGATGATTGTTAAAATGTATTTGTCATATCCACTTGTTGTTGGTTGTTGACAGTCAGAATCTGCATTTGTATCTATGCAGTGTACCATATGTCTAGTTTAGCTTGGACTGATAAAAAGGTTAGTATGTTACAAGCTAAATGTCTTATTGTCTCTCTTATCAGATCATTAAGTGAAGACTGCCTCCAAAATAGGACAACATTAGCACTAACCACCCATTACAACTGCTTATCAGAAACTGAGTTGGCAACAAATAAAAGCACAAGTGAAGACCTCACTTCTTTTGAGCACTACACCACAATAATGTTCAGAACAGTACAGCAAAGAACAAGTGACAGCAATGTCCTTATGTGTTGGGTTTCAACAATCCTTTAGTGCTTGCTGTTCTGTGTGAACCTGAAAAAATAAAATAAAATAGGATATGATACAGAGAAAGAACACTAAGTAAAATGTGGCCTGGCTTCTGAAGAAATGTTTGATTGTGGTTTTGTTGGGTCTGCTACAATAAAACAGGCAAAGATCTGAAATCAAAGGGAAATTATGGATACAGAGAAGGCAGCGACGGCTCCATGGCACCAAGAGGCAGAAAGAACAGATGGAGGAGCACATTCTGATGGAAGAGCAGATATGTGTTGTCAGTCCGTTGTCATAACAGCAGATGGAGGTGTGCTGCCAAGTCCATGGTGAAGCAGATCATCAGCAATGAGCAGAAAGTTTTCTGTGACTTGGTACCCACTAAATAATCCTCTACAGTCTTTATTTATAGCTCTTTGGTAATGCATACTTTTGGGCACTGCTCTCTGCTTTGGTTTTCTCTTGTCAAGTGTTTTTGTCTGAGTTTAACTAATAGTCTTTAAGTAAGAAGAAATTATGACTTACAGTACAGTATCAGCTGAGCCAAATCTTTCTGGGTCGATTAACTGGGCCTAACAACATTTAGCATCTTGGAGATTAGTTAGAAGGCTAAATCTGATTCTATCCATGTAGCGTTATTTTCAGACAAATATTACACAATATCCCCAAAGGACATGGGTATTATGGGTATTGCAACAAAGAAAATGCTGAAAGGTCCAGAAAGCATTGTTTTTTCTTGGGGTCAAACATGTTCTAGTCACTATAGAGAAATACCTTTCTTTTACTAGATCTGTGCCTAGTTTTTTACATGGATTTTATATTGAGTCCTGATTTAGAAGAAGACATTTTAAACACCCATAAAACTGAAAGAGAATTGCAAAATTGCAAAATTAATACTGAAAATGACAAATTTACCTCAAAACAGGAACAAATGTGCCCCAAAACACCAAAAATAAACCACAGAAAAACGTTGCTTTAGTCCAGAAAATCACCAAACATACTTAAAAACAAGTGATGTACATTGATATACTGCAATGTTTTTGTGTTGTAAGGAGGGAAAACACAGACTTTTACTACAAAGCCTGATGCCACTGAAGTTGAGTTATAAAAAGCCACAAAGCTGCTTTAATCTAGAGTTTAAGTCTAGGTAGGTCTTTTAAAATTTTTTTTTTTTTTTTTTTTTTTACTTCTAGGGCCCTGGGAGCTTATTGAATAATAAGACTGCACAAGGGTTAAAATAAATGTATTTTATCTTAAACTCTCTGATTATTTTAAATGAAATATTTCAGTATGGCATCAGCACCCATCCTGATGAGACTTAGCCCCAGTCTGGATCAGTTGATGAAACACAAACTGCGTAATGACAAACATGAAAATGATATGATAAATTTTGTCATGTTTTAATATTACAGTTGTGTGCATTGTCCAGCTGGTGTTTTCAAGGCAACTTAAAATAATGTTCAACAATACTTTTAACTTGAAATACAAGCTTTTGGTGCAATTCAAGAGGAAGACTGTTGTGAGTGAGAATTGTTATTATTGTTAAATGGCTTTTCTTTGTATGGCTTCTTAGTATTCACTGTGTAATCTTAGCCTGGAGTCAAACAGAAATGTGGAGTCTGAGTGTCTGACTTAAAAGAAGTTTGAATTGAACACATTTTTCACTTTCTCTGATCTTTTGACATGGGCTCACATGGTGTTTTCTCAGTCGTAGAAGACTTCATTCTGGTCTTTGCACTTATAATACCTTTCACCCGTGACCCGTGTTGTTGATCATATTAATTATGTCCAGTCATCAAGTAAGGGTCATTTTCTTGATTCCTCTTTTATTTAGAGGTAAGGCTGTGAATGTTTTATTGTCTACCGCAACCTTTAGATTAGTTTTTCTGTGGCAGTAAACACAACTGTCAGCTTAAAATGGTGGATAAGAGGTTGAAGGTGCAGAAATGTGTGGGAGCTAAAGATATGGCTGCAAAAACAGATGGAAAAAAATCAACCAATAAATAAGAAAACAAAGATTGATGGATCATGCTTGAATTCTTATTAAATTCATCAATTTAACTCATTCTTTTGTGCCACGGAGCTTCCCTGACATCTTTGGTTAGCGTGACAACAGATGAATAGATATATGTTGATCTGTTTGCCGGCTTGTTTATCAGTTTCCTAACAGGCCTGCGGCATATTCCCTTCTTGAATGTGCGGCTGACGTTGCTACCGATCCCCAGTATGACACACAATGTTAAAATCACTTGTTCAAATCAATCCCACCTCCTTTTTTCACTGCAACAGAGGCAAAGGTAAACATGCTTTAACTATTTGCATATGTTTGCTCACATTCAGGTAAAAGTTCTACCTAGAATGTGAGACACAGGAAAGATGATTTTTCATATTCAAAGGCAAAGAAAAGTTAAAGCAAAAAATAAAGCAAAAAAGCTTGACAATTGTAAATAGTGGTTAATACTAAACACTGCACAACTAAACCACACAGACAGTGCAGCTGCTAAGAGGCTCATGAAAGACAGGAAACAATATTTAAAAAGCATGTACAACACTAAAATGAACTGATCAGTGGTTAGTAATAAGAGTTAAGACAGTAGCTCCTCTGTGGTGGAGAGGTTAGTGCACCTGGTTAGGGTGGGCTCAAATCCCATTGGGGAGCAACTCCAGCCACAATCTATCTGTGCCGGTCCCAAGCCCGGGCAAATGGAGACAGTTGCGTCAGGAAGGGCCGGAAGGCATTTTCTATTGCAAGTTAAGGCAGTATAGTTATTTGGTTTTGGTAGGCTAAGAAGGTTAGTTACGGTCATAGGGTTCCTTTTTAGTATTTTTTATAGTTATGACACTTATCTTGGGGCTATCTGCTGACTTTAAGAAAAGTATTTTCAGTCCATAACAACCATCCATTATTGCATATCCCAACAGAAGGATTAGCTCTCGTTTCTGTTGTCAGTCAACAGGGTGCTTGTAATGTCAGAAATTACAACGTGTTTAATAAGAATTGAAGGCTTAGAGATGACTGATGTGAGCTGTGTGGGCATTGATTGGCATCTGTGATTGATACCTGACTCAGCTGCTTTTCACTTCAATTTGAGAAGTCGCAGTGAGTCAACTTCTCTCGTCTTCTTTTTATAGTACAAGCAGCAGCTAATTTCCACACAGCGTTACTAGAGCTGTAGTTAAGGACTTACACTAAAAATGTGATCCCAGTTAGAGGTTATTGAACAAAAAATCATGAACCATTAACATCAACAACTTTGGCTCGACTGAGGCTAACTGATAGCATCCAGTCAATGTTTTGGAAAACATTTGCTTTTCTGAAGGGACTTCTGTTAAAAACATTGGACAACAACACTGATGTGAGATGTGAGTAGAATAATTGATGTAGATTTCAGAAATAAGTAGATTGGCAGTATTATTGGTGACTGATGACCAGTGTGGATGAGTGCTGCAGTAGCTCATGACTCCATCTAGTGGTAGAAAGGGAAACAGGTCCATCAAAACCATCTTTGGGTCTCTCGGTCTTTAGAATGTAATTTTACTTTCACATTTTCACTTCTCAAACAAATCAACAAATGACAGTCCCTTAAACAGTGGCTGACTGGTTATGTTAGCATCCAGTCAATGTGCTCAGTGGCAAATATTGGGCGATAGGTAACTATATTTAAAAAGCTCAGAAGATGCTCACTTAAGAGTTCACAGTACTTTAACGGTGGCTAACTGATCATAATAGCATCTAGGTGTCTGTGGTTTGCCAAATGCATGTTATTCTTAAAATAACAATATTGGCCAATATCTGTAATGCAACTCTTTTTTGTTCAAGACAGATTCTGTTTGAAACTACCTCATTTTGCAAACATTTTACATGCCCAGACATAACCCAGAATTTTGACAAATTGGGTTTACAGATTACATTTTACAATTTTGTTTCTTGTCACTTTACACATTGTTTTAAAGAAATATGCATTTTTTTACGTCTGGGGCTGAATGCTGCTGGCGCTCTAGTGACAGAAGTCTTGTAATCTTTGTATTCATTGAGAATGCTGTCAAGACTAGTATTTCTAAACTCTCCAAGGATATCTTTAACTGAATAAACAAATGCTTTAGTCTTTTTCATTGAAATGGTTAACATAAATCATGCATATTTTACTTCCCCTTTAACAAGCAGTGGCTGAAAAAAAACAGAGTAACTCTCTGGGGTGTCCTCAGTGCAATAAAATGACTATTTCTGAATACACCCCAGGTAACATAAAAAGCAAATGTTTCTGTTGGTTTAAATCTAATATGCAAAATGAATTATTCATTGTGTTCCCAAAGCCTAAGCCCTTGCTTTGTTTTAGTGGTGGAGAGAATTTGCTGAGGTTGTGCAGCATTGCAGAGAAACCAACTTATTGACATAAGCTTAGAGGCATCATAAAAAAAGTAATAATCATTAGAGTACTGTTTAATTAAATAGCTTTTATAATCACTCTAGTTTATTTTGGATTATTTAACTATTCACAATATGAAACAAATAAACCAAGTTTATAAAGCTTGCAAATTGTATTTCTACCACTTTCCCTTGGGATGCGACTTGTTTGTTTTCCACCAGCCCAGGACTTCATTTCAGGACAGCGTTAGTAATTTACTAATTGGAGTGTGAAATTATAGGGAGTCTTCTATTATAAAATACTATTGCAAATAAGGAGGGGATGATCAAAGATTTATAGTTAAAAAGTGCTGTGTTACCAGAAAAAAATAGAAAAAGAAGCCTAGTGTAATTTCCACCTCCTCCGAAGCCCATATAGTCTCAACCCCATTTCCCCTTTCCTTTCACTATCCCCCTAATGATCGTAACACGCCTTGGAGCCCATAAATCTGAACAGTAGGGAAACTAAGTGTCTCATCATTATGCAGCCTCCACCTTTTCATTGGAAGTGCGTCCATGTAAGGCTCCTAGGACAGCTGCAGCGCTGGTTTAAATCCAATCTCATTTTAGTGATCTCTTCATCACTTTTCTCCCCTCCCTCCTGGACCTAATGACGTCCTGGTACCATATTGTTGTCTTATGTGTAATGGGCATAAGCTGAATTACTCTTCTGCTTGACTAATGGTGATGACTGACTTCAGTTGACAGAGTCATTTTAACTTGAGGTAATGTTGCCGTAGATTGTTCCCTGAACAAGTTACGGTCTTCCAGGAGTCTTCATTTGGATGCACATCTTCTTGGCATAACTCAAGTCATGTGTGCATCTGCCCATTTGTACATAGACAGGTGCATGAGACTCATTTCTGTTACATGACAGTGTTGAGCCAAATGAGTCACAGCACTGCCCGTGAAATAAAAGCATTCATTGTGCCCATTTGAATAAATAAAGTGTTGGTGCTGCCTGTTGTATCATGTTCAACGGAGAGTTTAAAGATACTACATCAAAAAAGAGATGCCTGATGGTTGTTGACTTTAACAACTTGCATTCACTGACATTTTTTTTTTTACAAAAGGTGGCTTTGTAACCCAACATTAAAAGGCTGTGCGATGTGGAAATGTTTTTCATAATAATGATGGTCATTAAGAAAACTGCTCACATTAACAAGTGTGAAAAATGGTTGCTTTCCAAGTCATAGGCTTAAAATATTGTTGGTTTTAATAAAAACAGTATAATTTGGGTTCATTTGAGGACTTTTCTTTTTATTTCAACATCACCATAAACTGATTGGAGCAGATTTATAAACATTAAATCAATAGAAGTGTTTATGTTCACAGGGATCTAGAGCAACAAAATTGTATTTCTATTGTATCTATGGTATTGTAATGAAATACAGGTGCAGGCACATCTGGCTTGTTTGTCCCGGTGCTTGAGAGTGAAGATGAGATTTTTTAGCTGCAGTCTGGAGTTGTCAGCATTAGCCTGGCTGTGGAAAATGCTCCTCTGAGAAAAATACAGTTGTTTATCTGCATGAAAAGTGACTAGAAAAGGCTTAAGCACACTATAGAGCTGTAACTACATTGGGCAAGTACTTTAAATTGACTAACTGGCTGGTGTTTGGATTTATCATCTGTGATTAACCTCAGTTTTATCCAAGTAGAGCAACGCCATGATGTTATTGTTTAGTTAAAACGGTAAAACAGTCGCTACATCTTCAAACCTAAAACACAGCCATACCTGTCAGTACTGCCACATCTTTGGTCACAACACAAGCCGGTTTGGACACAGATATTTTGCTTGGAGCAGTTTAAGATGGAATTTTTAAACACACAAATTTCATAAGAATAAAAATTGCATTGCAAGGTAACTAACATGACATGATTTGGTTTTAAATCCAAACAAGCAAAACTTCCTAAATACAGTATTTGATTTAAAAATTCCATCCTTTCTTTTAAATAATTAAAAAAACATAACCACTTCCAAAGTTAAATGTCAAATATATCTCACAACACCTGTCCATCTTCCAAAGCGTCTCCTTGCAACCTAACAATGAGCAGTTTTTTAATGTAAAACATCATATATACTATAAAATGAATAAATTGGCAGCTCACTGATTAAAGGAGTGCCTCTGTCAGAGCCACCTAGTATCTTCAATCCTTCAGTATGCAAACATTGTTTAACTTAATCCACTAATGATGCAAATTTATGCTGTTAATTATTTTGAGTTGAATCATATCCTGGCTAAACATTTTCAGAAATGCAGTGGGGACACCAAAGTGTTCAGAGAGTGAGGTAAAGCTATTATTCAGGATTACTTTTTTCCTCTTTTCATTTCTTTTTTCATTTGCATCAACTCCATAAAAGGAATTAGCATTTTCCATTCGGTTCTATTAATGTGGCTGATATTGATGACACTGAAGAGCCTTTTAGATAAGCTCTCCTAATTCAAACTTATTTCATTGAAGGCAGACTTTATATGTTAGAGTGGTTTGCTTTTAGTGTGATTCTATGGCACTACAATCCTCAGCTGACACCTATTGTTCTACTGGAAAAGCAGTGAAAATTCAGACTAAGCTTTGTGTTACATTGGAGTGCTTTACACAGAGGTACATGCTTTTAAAAAACAGTCAACTAAAATGCTGCTGGGCTGAAAGCCAGCATTATCCCTTGATTCTCTAGATTTATCTGCACATTTTTGTTGTTCATTGACAGATTGCCCATAGTATTAGAACAATACTGTCATTTGAAGTTTATCAATCATTCACACACACACACACACTGTCAAAAACCTGCTAAATAGAGAATTGTATTAAAAATCCATACACTATATGTATTTATTGGGTCATCTTTATAAAGAATTTACTGGAATATCTGAATTATTTGATATACAGTATTTAAGTATGGCTTCTGCAGCCAAGTGTGTTTTTCCTTAACAGAATAATGACCATTACAAGCTGTTATTTTACAATAGCATAATGACAACCATGTGTCCAGTTGATTACTGTTTTCTGAAATGTTATTGACATACAACTGCCATCAATCCTATTTAAAGGCTTCAGTAGAAAACACATGCATTTTATGCTTCATCTAATCCCCAAATAATGGTCTTTTTGGCCAGTCATCCAGAGCAGATGTGGCACTAACTCTTTCCACAAACACATTGGACCAATCTATCACAGTGTATTTTTGCAGTGCTCCACTTGCTCCTCCTTGCCCTCGTCCTAAACCTGACGTTGATTCCTGGCCAAAAAGCCTCATCTGCTGCTGCAGTGCATTTCTCATGCGGCTGCCTCTCCAGATGGCAGGTATCTTTAGTGCTCAGCTCCTTGTACAGGGCTGCGACATCTATGCCGTGCTCCATCAGGTTGCAGCCGGCCCGCCCTCCGAGGGAGCACTTAATGGACTTTAATAGGAAACGCATGATCAGGACAATAGAGACAGGCATAATGGCTGCAATACGACCTCTTCTCGTGTTTATGGGAATGGCAGTCACAGCTTAATTATCACTGAGTAGAAAAAGGGATTCCTGAAGGGTCATGATTTAGAGAAAAACATAACAACACAATATGTATTAGATATTATAATGGTTTGAGATGATTGACCAATAGCTCGTAAGGAACAATGCTTATAAATATAACATTTTATGAGTGGTAATGTTAGAAAAGCACATGTAAGTCTGCAAAATATAAATACTGGGCAATACAGTTTTATAATAAATACAGTTATTAAACTATATTAAAAGTGGTGTGTTTTCTGTTTTGAATATGATAAAACCACAGATAAATGTAACAAACGCTTCAGTTGTCTGCATAATCTGCATGCTTCCAATTGGGGCTGGGCAATATATCAATATATTTTTGTGCAAGATCTGAGATAAATTTGGCGTTAATAGAGCCACCGCACTAATTTGTCTCCTGCATCCCACTCACTGCCTTCCCCTGTTCCCCCTGAGCAGCAGCTCGGTTCGCATCTGAAACAGTTAATTCTGTTTTTGTAGGTTTTTTTTTTACACTTGCTCTGTTATGGCATGGTCTGTGTCTTGATGTGTGACAAGATGGCTCAAAAAGTGCACAGCCATCTTTAGGAAAGTAAGCAATAATGTAGACATGGCATTGATGAAAGTGGCAGACTGTCCACAGAGATCTGAGGCTCAGCTTATGTTTGGTGATTTCAGAAAAAGGTGTTTACTCACAGCGGCGATAGCTCTGCTCACCTCTCTCTGACGGTGCTGTCGACAGGACGGAGTGGCTCAGTGGTAGAGCAGTCATCCTATAACCGGAAGGTTGGCAGTTCGATTTCCGCACTGCCCTGTTCATACTTTCGTTGTGTCCTTGGGCAAGACACTTAACCCACCTTGCCTCCAGTGTCCGTAGCACTGGTGTATGAATGTGTGACTGTAGAGGTGTGTTTGGTGGTGGTCGGAGAAGGTTGAGCGCCGTGTGTATGGCAGCCCCCATCTCTGTCTGCCCCAGGTGTGAATGTGTGTGAATGGGGTGAGTGGAAGCACGATGTAAAGCGCTTTGGGTGCCCGAGAAGGGTGCAAAAAAGCGCTATATAAATGCATGCCATTTACCATTTTTGTTATGCATTGATTTGAAGAGCGGACTCCTAAACTTAAGCCTCCAGTGGTTGAAGTAAAAGTCTGGTCTGTTGTGACTGTAAAGTCCTAGGTTTCACATCCCATCCACTGCCTCAGCCCACTGTAATAACCTTGGACAACATCTCACTCAAATGTCTAAGTCCAGCACTAATGCAGGTGTGAGCTGTGTTTTCACAACATCACCAGAAAGAAATTGTGGTCAAATTACGACATTATGTCTTGAAATAAAAGCACACTGTGTTTAGTGAGAGACTGTAATATGTGACGAGACTCAACTTAAATATACTTATTATTATTATTTAACTTAATATATCACTTGTGTAGTTGATGAGCTGCCATCTGATTACATGGAGCCAGAGAGGTGTGTGTCCTGCTAAATGTCGATATAGGGTGGTCAGTAGGTGGACCAGGACTCTGTGATTCTTTTCACAAGATGCAATGCAGTGTTGAAATAAGCACAAAACCTGGGGGAAACCATTTGTTTGACCTGACTGCTCTTACACTGATAATCACACAAGATAATGTTTTAATTTGTTCCACTTGTACCAGCAAGAGCTGGCTTAGACCGTTCATAGGTGATATGTTGTGTAATAAGAAGCCAATTACCAAATGCAGAATTTAAAGTCAGTCAAAAGATAATGACAACTAATGTGGTAAACTAAGTTGGTAAGTGTTGTAACAAGTTTTATGCAACAAAGTGATTAGCAAAATGTCTTATGCTACCTTGTATACAGTACACTTAATATGATAAATCGGCTGAAATCTGTTTGTATCAGAAAACTAAGACTAAGTATCTGGATAAAACTTCACTTTATTTATGCTGTGTCCATCTTTAATATACAGTTTTGAGCATGGGTCATGTAATGCATGTTCATGTTTGAAAAGTACAATGCAGACTCTTCTGTTCAGAGAGTGTTTATGTAGAGTTGATTCTAAATCATGTGATATAAATCTACAAAAGACTAAAATATAGTCAACATTTCTAAAACCCCATTGTGGAAAGTGATTCCATTCTACCTTGTTACACATTAGTACGGAAGCAGCAATGCCATTTGGCTTAATGTGTTGGTGCATCCCAGATAGAATTCAACACTAAATATCTCTTTCCAATGCATAGCTGTTATCCTTTTTATATCTCTGCCGCAATCAATAGGACAGTCAAATTGTGGAATCCTTGCAGCCTCTCATCCAGAACAATCCAGTCGTTTCATTTGCATACAGGCCTTTCCATAGTAGCATCCCCACTGCTGTGTACTTTGCAGGCTTCATAAATCCCGGATATAAAACCAGTGCTCCCCTTCTCTCACTTATAGAAAGTCATGCCAACAGAGGCAGTTTGATTTACAGCACTGTACATAGATGCATCAAGAATTTATAGGAGACTTAATTAGGAGTTGTAAAAGTGACTTATAGTAATTGTCAGGGACACAGTGGCCTATAATGTGGCCGTTATCATTTCCATAACTCCCAAGTCTTGATTTTCTTCTCAGAACTTTTATGTGTTGCCGGAGCTGTTTGTGCTTTGATGTTATTGCACAAAGCTTTTTTGGGGATGGCTGAGTGTTGCCTCTGCAATTCTGCAGAAGGAGCTGTGCCAATGAAAAAAGACCAGAAAGAAGCTTCTATACTTGCCTTTTTCTGTTATTGCAGTGTGTCATAGCAAAAAAATGTTATTCAACTTTAAACACATTATTCCAACATCAGGGCAAAACCATGACAGAAATGAACAGTGCTTTTGAAGCTTGGAGAAAGATGGGGAAAATATATCTCTGGAAAAAGAAGTAAATTGGAGTGTGCACAGTTTGGTGGCATTTTTTTCTGTGGTTTACTTTACTGAGTCAGAACAATGGTTGAAATTTGACAACATGTGAAAAGGTCAAGGCAGGCTAAACCATCTCGCGTAGATATGGGGCTGTTGTATCTTTTATCTCTGTTCTCGTACACGATTACATTTCTGTTGGTCATTCTGATTTTATAAACCTTGTGGCTTTGACAAGTTTCAGTTTATGTCTCACTTGAAAAAACATTTAAAAAAAACATGCCTTTAATAATCCTTTTGCTCCCAGCAAACCTTCACAGAGTGTTCTTATTTACAAAAGAAATGATCATATTTTTAGCTGGTAATGGACAAACAATTTCATGAGCAACAAATCTATGTGAGAACCTCATATAATAACAAACAAACAGAATTATTGTTTGCCTTTTGTTTCCCCTCAACCTACAATTGAGCTGGGATGAAAAGTGAAAGAACTCTAAGGATAATTGTCGGTTCTGGTTGTGACAATAGCTGAATGTTGTGAATGAAGTGTTTTTGAAGGAGAAAGAAGCAGAGGCATTGGGTCATTGCTGCTTTGTGGCCTTTTTCAGACACAGCACTCTCATGTCAGGATGTCTGCAGGAGACACATCTGAACCAACCACCCCTATGCCCTTTTCAAACGACTGTGCATTTCAGTCTCTGTGCACAGGCAAGATCAACTTTATTTTCTTATCTTCGGTTTAGCGTAACCAGTGATCACGGCATATTTTGTGAAAACACAGGTTCTCTCTTGATTTCTTTACTGTCTGAAGACACGCATTACTGAAATAAAAACTGTAAATTGCCCAATGGAATGAGTGTAAGTAGGTGTCTCTATGTGTATAGACAGTATACTGTATATAGATTACATGTTCTGAACAAGAATACAGTGTTACAGGTGTTACAGTAAAACATCACAAGACACAGACAGACTCTATATTTGCTTGGGATTTTTTTCTTTTACAATTTGAATTTGTAAATTTATTTCCTGCAAGAAAGGCATCAATCCTAAAAGTGGACAACCAAATTTAGATCAATATATGCGAAGGGCTTTGTTCATTAAACATAAGTAGACAATCCAGGTATATCTTGAGTTGCTAGGCTAAGAGTGGCCCTTGTTATTATGCTTGTGCACCTGCAGCCTGCTACAGATTGTTTGATGCCTAAATGTGATAAAACCAGTCCTGGCTGAAATGGATTTCTTGTGAGACATGGCCCTCGAAGACCATCTCTGGGATCTCAAGCACAGAATGAGACATTCTTTTAAGCTTTGACACTCCACTTTTTGTGTAAACAAGCTTTTGAGTGGGTTTCATTGTGTCTCGATTAACATGAATAATTCCTTAGATAAGAAAGCCTGCTCCACTGTGAACTAGCCTTTTAGACCAGTAGTTGTTTTTGTATTATGCATTTGTTGCTTTATTATTTATGTACGCTACATACTGTGCTGTCAAAACACAAGAATGTGCAAGTGTGTACTTTAATGTGTTTTACACTAGGAGTTGATTTAAAATTGAATATATATGGCTAAAACTAAAAAGCATGACAGTTATGTTGTTTTATAGCATATTATTATTTATATCAGGATTTATTTCAGTTATTCTTTCTTTTCCATGTCAGAGAAGGACAAATGACAAAATTAATTTTAAATGTTTTAGTCTTTGTAATATATGATTAAAAAGTTACAGTGATGCTTTGTATAGGTGGCTGATATTATTTAGATATATTATATAGATATTATAAGGGTAAAGGTCTGTGTGCAGTTTTAATGCCACAATCTTTAAATCCAGGAAATGACATTTTATCTTTTTGATAAAGAAAGATGCTGTTGAAATGTTTCACACTGAGGTTTCCATATATAAAATGATATGGCTAGAGTATGAATAATTCACATGTGGTATTTGCTGATAAACACGATAAGTTGCTGAACTGATAGCTGGCTCCACTGCTCCTTTGACTGAATGCTGATCTTCAGTCTGATCCATGTTAAGTCAAGCCGAAAGACTTCCACACCCATCATAACCACCAAACCATGAGTTTAACTAACTCGCTCTGTGCAATTTCTCAATCACTGCTTGAGTTCCCGCTGTGTGTCGACTCCTTCAGTTGTCAGTGACTCCATCGCTGGCGCGGCAGCTGGCTGGCCACACTTTTGATTTATTGAAGCGACTGGGAAACTATGAAGCTTATTTTGTGACAGCGTCGATGCTTTGAAATTTAAGATGTCATTGAACTGATGAATGAAGAGAGACGAGGCTGAGGCTGCCTGCTGCCGTCATATGTCACTGTCCAAAGTGATGAGACCCGTTACACCGACCCAACACTACACCGGGCAACCTTAGAATCAAATGTTCTACCGCAAAAAAGCCTGTGGGTATATATTAAAAGTATTCACATTCATTGAGTTGTTTGCTTCCAGCTGATGTTGAATCCAGGCCTAAACCACACACAGGAGACAAAGACGAATTATTCTTTGGTCTCTTGCCATGGCCTGTCACATTCAAGCACTCCAAAGAGACACAGTCTTCAAGTGACAATAACATGATGGATGGGTTGTATGACAGATATCAACACCCATGTGTGGCATCCAAGCAACGCTACAGACTACAAATGAGATGCACAAGCTCCAATGTTTGAACTGTTTAAGGTTCAATAAAAATTTGAAGCAGCTACATGGACTTAGATCCTTTTCCTTTCTCCCATAACTGTCACAGAAATTTACAGCAGATGACAAATTTGCATCCTTTTATTCGAGTAAGTGTCAGGTTTGCATTGTGATAAAAGGCAACAAGTAGGATCATTAGTATCCTGCTAAACTGGAGCTTCCAAAAACTAACAATACACCGACTGCAAGATATAAGGAACTGTTCCTACAACATCAATCAATAGACTGCTCACAAATGCACCAGGGCTATTAATTGTTTCAGCACAAGAAAATGTAATTAGTACATAGAAATTGGGGCACTGGCTGCATGTTGTACACCTTTATGTCAAAGGGGCTATACATCATTCCTGGCATTTTGTTTCCATAAGCTTGTTCTGCAAGACCTACGATTTGTTTGCAAGGAAAAATTAGGAAACTAGATATTATGGTAAAAATGTTTTGTCAACAAGTGGCTACATTAATATCAATGGTTCTACAGATAAAACAATAATAACCTATAAATATCATTGAAATTATTTAATTTAAACATAGAATTTTATCATACCTGGCTTGCAAAATACCTTAAAATAGACATTATAGGTTCTACTCTACTATTTTTTCAGTGCAACTTCTGTAATAAAATGCTAACGTTAGTAAAAGGCCACACCATTATAAAACTGTGGGGAAAAAAACTACTTGGAACCAAATTAAACCAAATCTTTAAAATGAAAATAAAAATTAAAATCAGTATTTTTGTACTTTGTGTAATGGACCTACAGTAGTTGTGAGTTATAAACCACTTATTTCACCACCATGATTGTGTGAAACATTGGAGCAATATCTAATAACTAGTGAAAGACTATCTTACAATAATAGCCAGACAAGTTTAAAAGTTGTCTGATTTGCAAATAACATAGCTATAGTTTCTAATGGGGAATGGTACAGAGATGGCCTATTTCTGTGACAACATTTTAAATGGCCGGCCTGTAATGATCACAGTTCAGCACTATGTCAGCTCTATCTCAGTATAATGCCTTTTAGCTCCAGACTAACCTCCATCTGTGGATTTATTCAGCCATGTCTCACACTCGCCCGTCACTGTTTCGACTTCTGAATCAGCTGCTCTAATTAGAAGCCGGACCAGTGTTGAAACATACATTCATCTTGCTAACAAGACTTTCTCCTCTTCTCATCTCTTGCAGCTGTACAGCTCAGTGGACTTCGGGAGGAAATGGCAGCTCGTCCACGAACACGTCACGCCCAACAGATTCTACTGGTGAGTCATTCCTTACACACAGTTTTCTTTAACGTTATTGCAAATGTATGTGATTTAGGGTCAGAGCTCTGAAAAATTTACAAAATTTACAAAATTTACAAAAATAATTATATTAAGAACATTTCAAAGAAAGATAAATAGAGCAACTCTCTTTCTTTATAATGTCAGTAATTTACAGTGTTTACTGTCAATGTTAGTGACTGACAACATCAAACCAGAAGCAGTACTTTGTTTTTGTATATTGTATAAAATCTGTGCTGTGCTGTCTCGAGGAGCAGATGAGTAACAATGTGGCTTAGCTACACATACTGTATATCTCAGGCCATACAGACAGTCTAGCTCCAACAAGACAATCACAAGATGGATAAATTCTCAAATGGGTATATTTGTATGTAGGAATATAGTAAAAATATAGCACTCAAAAGTGTAAAATAAAGTTCTGTACATACAACTGAATGGGTTACAGGACTGACCTGTAAGTTATACAGTCATTCAGTCACAGCTGTTTACTGCTTCTATGTTCTATAGGGTAATACTTATGTATACATGTACTTGTACTACAAAAATAAAAAAAACAAAACCAACACTTTTCATTTTAGTTTACTCAGGAATGCAGAAAGTGTTGGTGTTCTGATCCACTGAGCTGGTGATATTAATGGCTGGAAACAAAGTGTATGACTGACTGGTGATGCTGCAAAAGCTGCACATTTTCTGTGTGCTGATAAAATCAGGCAGAGATTAATCTTCTCCTGCAGGATGCACTTTGCATTCAGCTTCAGAGGGCATGTTGCATTCCACTTCATTTCTCGCCACAGTCTCCTCATATCACTCATATTGCACATGAATACTAAATGATTATTTTTATCTGTCAAAAAAAAAGGTTTTCTCCTGATGCCTACTTTCAGATAAAACGTACTGTATTAAAGGCTATGACTAATAATGGATCTGGGACGTCCCTGTCACTTCTCATCCACTCACTGTACATTCCCTGCAGTAAAAGTCTGAAAGTGCCCACTCATCACAAACATAGGAGCAGATCTATTCCAGTTTATTGCTTTCCATCAGGTGACCAGGGTATTCCAAGGATCGCCTTTGGCTTTATCCTCTTTAACATGCAGAAATTTCAAACTTCAGTGCCATTGTGGTATGATCCTGAATTATCTACATAATTCTTTGCTAGCATAGCCCTTGTAGTCGAAGCCCCTTTAAGGACATCTAAATACTGGTTGGCTAACACTGGTGTCCAGGCTGGTTTCCAGTTGGCTGCATTAAGACAATGGCTTCATCATCCTCCAAGGGATGTATGAAATATCGCAACAATGGAAAACCGGAATGTATCCTACCTAATCCACAAGCCGCAAGATGGACATGACAAGCAAGATTTTAGTCTGAGATATTGTCACAGTCGGGGAGCATGTGACCCTGCACTGCTCAGTCCTGATGAGAAGACACTGTTAACTGAAACTGTCTCTCTGCAGACATGCATAAATCTCCAACTCTACTCTTATAAAGTGTCAAACCAGAATACCTGTGTTCATGAATAAATATTGTTGGTCATTTTATGCATTTTTTACTGCTCTTTTCTGTTCTCTAGTGGCAACAACAAGTGAGGAAGATGTCATTTATTGTGTCAACTGTCCATGCACATGCCACAACATGAGAGAGTGATCTAATAAAATATTAGAATGAATTTTTCTTAAAATAACATTGTATAACTTTTAGATAGTGGCATTGGGTAAGTTTATATTCAAAAATATACATTCTTGTTTTGATTTAATGACATGCTAGAATCATATCTAATTTGCTGACACAGTACCATCACAGGGACAGAAAACTCTGATATAAATGATTTACAATCCCATGTCACGGTGACGGGCAGACCTTTCCTGACTCGGCATGCTTAGCAGCAAGCAAACAGAGAGCAGAAATAGGCCGATAGATTGGACCCTAGCAGTGTTTTATTTGTACAAATTGCACTAAAATGACCCTACCGTTTTAGAAGACATGTTTTTTTCTTCCAAACTTGACAGTTTTAAATAGTTTCCTCTTGAAAACAAACAACAAAAACATTCTATAGCGGGATCTGCGCCCCCTAGTGGCTAAAAGTTAAATAGTGAAACAAGGAAGATTATTAAAGTGTAACTATGTAATTCTAAAGGAAAAACACACTTAAATATATGTAATATATAATTCACAGAGTGAATTAGTTGTTTTAGCAAATGTAGATGTAGTGTAAATGTAGATTCTGTTGCATCCAAATTGTTTAACAAGTGATTATGTAATTAATTAAATTGAATCTTTTGTTGAAAATCTCACTCAAATGAATACCTCTTTGGTACAATCCACCTACGTATGGGTCCTGACCCAGTGTTTAACAATGAACAATTCATTATTTTCTGAAACCACAATATCCCTAGCACCAACAGTTAGTCACCTTCTCTCAGCACTTCCTCTTTATTCCACATCATGTCCCATTCCTTTTGTCACTGGGCTCATGTATTCTTCTCTGGTTTCTTTTTGTCCCTTAGGTCTGTGTTAGGTCTGGACAAGGAATCCGATCTGGTCCATATGGAGGCCCACACTCCAAATGGCAGTGAGTGTCTAATACCAACACACACAGACCAAAGAAACGTGTAATGGATCGGATCAGTCTCTAAAGAGTTGCATTCCTCTTAGAGAGAATGAAACACGTACCCAAGGAAAAGGCGCTAGTACAGCCCTCCAATAAACCCCAGTGCTGATTAACATGGCCTTTATTCCTCCACTGAATGTCAGCTCCATAACTTTGAAAGGCGCCTCACAAGGTCTTCCATTGATGACATAGGTGAAGCTCTTAATACCAGCGAGTGATGCCAGAGAAACAGTATGAGCAGCATGTTTTTCCTGTATAGAAGCAGCGTGATTGACAGGCGGAGAGGCTTATTTGTGGTATCTATACACATGATGAAAGTAAAGCAGCTGCTGCGCGTATCGCAACTTAGTCAGAGGAAATGTCACAAAGACACCCATGCAGCCTTTAATAAGCTGTCCAATGCTAAACGCCATCAAATAAACATAACCTCAGAGTATAAAGTTTCTGATATTCTCCTATATGCCATATGTAGCAGAATGAGTCATAAATCTTTCTTTCTTGTCTTGTTCCTGACAGATGTTCAGTATGTGACATGCCGAGCTCAGATGTGTTCCGAAGCAAACAGGGAGTACCCATTTGTCGGATACATCGACATCAGCTCTTTGATCGTTCAGGATGACTACATTTTTATACAGGTAAAACACATGCCTGGCTAAGCTTAGTACTTCAGAGTTTATTTTGAGTTTTTCTATACATTTCTTAAGCAAGGGTAGGGAATGACAGATGTTGTACACAGGCAGATGTTGTACAGAACTTTGTCAGTAAAGGGTAGTGGACTTGTAAACACAATTTCAGGAAGTGGGGACGCATGGCAGTCAATATGTAAGCAGTTGTTGTAGCTTGTAATGCTAACCATCAAGAAAGTACGACAAAAGTACATATTATAGTATATTGGGTTGAAAACACAGAAACTACAATAATGTAGCAGAAAATCTTTAATATAAGATTGCTCAATATGCTTGGATGTTATGCTAGTCTCAACCAGACCACAAGTAAGTTTTATTAAAGTTGTTTGGCCCAGATAATTAAATCCAAATTAATATTTTACGGTTGTACCTAAATTTCCTCTTTGTCTTAAATATTACAGACTTTAACATTGTGCAAATGAGGTTTCACATTTTTAAAAAGCGAAAGAAAAATAAGCATAATTATAAGATTTTAAAGTATTTTTTTTTCTTATTACTTTACTTTAATTCACCAGAAAATTTTAAAAATGTAAAAAAATAAAAATAAATCACAGTTTTCCTTTTCAGAACTATATAAATATTGTGATTTTTAAGTGCAAATTTTTAAATTAAAACATATATATATGTATTTTTTTTTAGCTTTAAACCATCTAAGTTATGTGGACATCTCTAACACTCTAAATATATTAAAATATCTATACATCATACATCCACTGAACAGCCCATCCTACCTCAAGATCCATTTCTACTGTTTGACCTCCCCCAGGTCTTTCTACTAAACTCACAAGCACTCAACCTAAACATCCCCTTCAATTCAAGCCCCTATACATTTTAACACGTATGCGTCACAGACGAAAGAACCTGATAGGGATGGGGGAAAAAAATCAATCATACCAATTCCTCTTAAAGTTCAAAATGCCTCTGGTTACCCCGTCATCGATTACCCGCTCCTCCACTCGATTGCATGTGGGTCTGTTCTGCTGTGCTCACTGCCGGCCGGCTGGATTTCCTCTCACAATTAGTTTTCCCTCTTTTGATCCATTCATAGCACTTAGATCAGTCAAAGAATTGAACATGTAATACAGCATTAGCACTTATTTTGTTTCTCCTCAAAAGAGCCACAAGTTGGATTTTAAAGTTTTTTTTATAATGCATTTTTTGTCATTGAGGAGTGGTAAAGTGCTTTGGGATTTTGCCATCTCACTTTGCTGTATATGTGGATATGATAGTGTTTGGCTTCCACGTCTACAAAGCTAATGACAATTCTCCACAGCCATCAACCATGTGTTTGGTGCTGCATAAGCTAGCAGCTAATAGCTTAGAGTGTTTGCAAAGGGTGTTGTAGACCAATAAAGGATGACTTTTTCTCAACGGACAGCAGATGAGACTTGGTTAGGCAATGTAAAGATTTCTCTCGACAAAGAATAATGAGACTATTGATTGTCCTACAAGATATTTACCAAAGTCTATTTTGAAACCACTAAGTGCATTGACACCAAAAAGGCCAGTACCCTCCGAATGTGAGCCAAGAAATCTCAATAGATGGACTAGTCCGAGAGGAAAAGAAAATAGATGATCTCCGAAGATGTGTCTTTAATAGAATCAGAAATTATTGTCTTTACAAAATATTATGTAAGGTAAACCTTTGGCCTGTCAATGCTTAAACTGTAATGAATGCAAAGATATATATTGATTATTTATTATAATAAAGACAAAACATTGTGTTTTTCATTAAATTCATCATTTTCATTTAACTTATAGGTTCCTACCTCTGGACGAGCAACCTACTATGTGTCCTACAAAAGAGATTCGTTCATACAAATCAAACTGCCAAAATATTCTCTTCCCAAGGTAAGTTCAGATGAACAAGATGAAATCAAAAATATGATATATAGTCAACTTGGTTTCCCAGTATTTAAACAAAAACTGTTTAATGGGTTATATTTAACAGATAGTAATATTTAAATTAGAGATGTGGGACTTTTAAAAGAAAGCGTGTTTGACAATTAGTTTGAACTTTTGGACTAAATACATATAAATTTACATATTATGTTGTTTTGAAGCTTCTATGGCACATTTTCATAGTCACATTGGAGCATATGCTTCTTGTGCAACCGACTCTTTCCTTTTTTCATTGTATCAAAGTTATACAAGTAAACAGTGCTTCTGTTTGTATATTAATGATAGAGATCCAATGACTCTAGGCTAATCTGTATTATTTTTTTGTTAAAAAAAAAAAGATGAGGAGAATGTGACAACTCACTAGCCACACTCAGTTAAATGTTTTTTGTGGCGTTGTTCGGGCCCTGCATGACAACTTTAGTTAGCTTCCTAGAAAGTAAATGTCACAAATGTCTTAGTTTATACAAATTTGATTAGGAATTTGTGGACTTTTGTGACTAAGGCTGTTTTCACACATGTTGGTGCGGCCTTGGAGAGCACTAGATCACATTGTATCATTTTTCAGTTTGTTTGGCTCGTGTTCACAAGTGTGCTTTTTACAGTTACACAAAAATATGTTACAACTGTTAGTGCTGTCATTGGTCGCTGACAGCACTGACTCCCAAACACCCACACATGTTTTTATGACAACCAGCCTGACGTGAAGCGCTAGCAAAATATGGAAATAAAACAAAGCACGTCTGTTGACCGTGGCGCTGGCCAATAATTTTTATATTTACATTTACATTTATTCATTTAGCTGACGCTTTTATCCAAAGCGACTTACATTGTTCTAATGTAATAACCAGTGTTATAGTCACTGGAGGCAAGGTGGGTTAAGTGTCTTGCCCAAGGACACAACGACAGTATGAACTGTGGGGAGAGTGGGAATCGAACCGCCTACCTTCCGGTTGAAAGACGACCACTCTACCCCGCTACTGTCTGTTATGTTTGTCTTCAAAAAAAGAGAAGAACTTCCTGTAATTGATTTGGTTGGGCAGCTTTCACATCACAGTTGGACCAGACCAGAGTGTGGCTGTTCACACTGACCTAAACAAACCGTACTGGGGCTGAAAACTCCTTTGGGCCAACCTAAACAGTGCCAGTGTGAAAACAGCCTAAAACTTACTAACCGCCATTATGAGCGTCAGAAAAATCCATTGGTGTTGGTTTAAACAAAAATGTTGAAATTCTTGGTGCTGACCTTGCCGGGGATTTTCAGTCTTTTATTGGTGCGCAGAAATGTCTCTACTGTCACTGTCCATGTGTGCCTACCCTATAAGACTGGCCAAAGTGGTTTAAAGCAGGATGCAGACTCAAACGCAGACATAAGCTGCCATCTAAACCTTGATGAGCTGCACAATAGTTTGACTATTAGCACAAAGTTCAGTTTAAACATTATACATGTTTATACATTTTGAAATATTAGACTAATATGCACAACGCTGATGTGCTTTCGGACTAGAGTCATATTATCACTTTTAATCTAATAACATTCTTAAGTATGCCAAATTTTAATGATAGACTCATTAAGTATTTTGGTTTTAGGGTGATTTGGCACTAACTTAGTAGAATAATTTATGTGCATTTATTAAAAAAAAAACATTAAGTCTCAGACATGTTATTAGCATTTTGTATTTCATTACTTGTTAATGGCTGTCCTCACTCTTCCAACACTTACACAGTGTGCAGTAGGCTATGTCAGCTGCCAGTTCGATTCACACTGCAACATTGATCTTATGACTGGTCCCACAGGGTCAGCATGTTGTAATCCGTCACCTCTCTGCCTCCAGCCATAACTCCTCTTAATCTCTCTCCGCTCTCTGATAGGATTTACACATTGTCAGCACTGATGAGAAGCAGGTTTTTGCAGCGGTGCAAGAGTGGAACCAGAACGACACCTACAACCTCTACCTGTCGGACACCAGAGGCATCTACTTCACCTTGGCCATGGAGAACGTCAAAACCACCAGGGGGGTTGGAGGAAACCAAAATCTGGACCTGTATGAGGTAAAATGAGAGTGATCACCCTGGCCTGCAGGCATTCATTCAGGTTTCATTGACTACAAGGATATGGTTATCATAATTTGTCAAAGACCTTATTCTGGCCAAATACCTTTGAGTTACAGTCTCAACCAAGAGACTATTTAAAAAAACATTTGAACAAAACTACGACCTTGCCCATTGTAAAAAGACCTTTTACTGTGTGTTGTTTCTTAAATGTTCCATCACCTCAGTTGTTATCAAGCAGAAAGTCCAAAAATTTAGCCAGGCTTTTCGATCTGGTTCATATCAGGTTTTATTCAGAGATCTGAGTTCAGCCACTCACAGCAGAGACTGCAAGACTGAATGACTGACCCCTCCACAATAAAAGACCAGTCATTATATAACTTCTATCAAACACCATGTGGTTTACATCATTGTTGTCTCTATCTTGATGATAGAGAGAGGGCTCATTTGCCAGGAAGTCTGAACTAAGATAGATGACCATAAGAAACCTACAGTTACCTAACTAATATCCTTATCCCTAAGCAGTGAGGGAGGCCTCTATTGCCAGGAAGCCTGAACTAAGACAGATAACTATAAGAGACCTAAGTTCATGAAAAGGGGTCTTTAATCTTTCCTAGATGGGAGCTAGGAGTCTCTATTCCAAATTACCTGATGTCATCAGTTGAGACCTTTTCACACATGTCCTCTGGAGGTCTTTCCTCCAGACTTGTACATTCACACATTAAAATAAAGAAATAAATTCTGCAGAATGTCTGTTGAACTTGCATTCATAAAGAAGATGGTCTGGGGTTTTACTGAGCAATTAGCTCGGCCATTTACAACACGAGGCTGCAGGATAAATGAGCTAACTCTTTCAAAGTAACGGGATTAATGCACTAATGATATTACATGCTTACAAACATGTAAACAACATAACCAAAAAGAAAGTACAAACAAAATGGAGAGTGATTCTTTGTTGCCAGAATAATTGGCCTTTCACCTTATGTAGTATACTACTTTTCTGAAACACACAGCAGCTATACAAATTATACATTAGTAATAAATATAGAAGAATCACAATGTCTTCAAAAAATGTATTTTTTAATGCACTAGTATACTGTAATGGGTTATGACCTTGCATTTGTTATTATGAAGTAGAAGCAGGATAGAACAATAGTAGCTGGGGCGGCAGTGGCTCAGGTGCTTGAGTGGTCGTGTTAGGAAGCCGAAGGCAGGACCCCAAAGCAGACACAGAAGTAGTGAGATTTAGAAGATGGTTTTATTGTACAATATTGTTATTTATTGTTGAAATCCTGACAAAGGAGTTTGAAGGCAGGCAGAGGAGACTGGAGGTAAAAGCACAAAGAAACAAATTAGAAACTTCCAGGCAAAACATCAACAAAACAAGATCAAAAAACTGTTAGGCCAAAGATTTCTACCACTGAGTACACGGAACAATCTGGCGATGAGTGAAGGAAAACTTAGAAGCTTTACAAGTATATGTGGTTGATGAGTAGATGAGGAATAGCTGCATCTGCCTGTGGGCCACTCCCACCAGCTTTGACCTAAAAATAACATGACCACACGAGAGAGACAAAGACTAGGGACACAAGACAACACACACTGGGCTAGACCATAACAGGTTGTCCTATAACTGGAAGGTTGCCTGCTCTTTCCAGTGCATACTGTTGTTGTGTCCTTGGGCAAGACACTCCACCCACTTTGCCTCCAGTGTCTGTGACACTGGTGAACTCCTGCCACAGTCTATCCATGTCAGTCCCAAGCCCAGTAAATGGAGAGGGATGCGTCAGGAAGGGCATCCCCTTGAAAAAACATTGCCAAATCACCCGAGAGGGTTAATCGGCTTTGGCGACCCCTGCCCAGTGAAAAGCCAGAAGACTGAACTATAGCAGTTGCTTATCACTAATGCATTATAATTATTATCATGAACTTCTGAACTAGACAATGACCTGGGTGAATAAAACAATTTTTCACACATGAGCACTAAGTAAACAGAGATTATGATTGCACTTCTGTTGTTTTGATGGCAGCAGTTACATTATGTTATTTATTAGGTATTTTACCTCAACACACAAACCTGGCAGCTATAGACTCCTTATACTGCAGTGCTGCATCTTGTTGACAGCAGACAACATACTGTATAAGGAGCACACTTAATGGAGCTCTCAGCCATGCACCTCTGGACTTGTAATGACCTTGTTAGCTCACTGACTAGCTGCTAAAGTACATGTTTACATTTGCATTAATTGTAAAAAGTTGAGTTTTTCCTTCCTGACTCTCTGGTGAACCAAGTTTATCATGGCTCCAATGGCAGGTGTGACTGTGAGAGTGAAAGAAGTGAGATATTGGCCAGGAGCGGTGGCAGCACAGTGGTAATTAACAATGCCATTACTTTCCCAACACAGCATGGGGCGTGTGTGCTTCCATGTGTTAGTGTGCTTGTCAGCCTTATTACCATGCAGCAGAAGTTTCGGCTTTCCACTATGCAACGCAAGATGATAAGGCTTTTTAATTGCATTTGTCACTCAGTCACAGCTTCAGTTTTGATCGAAGCCTAAACAAGCGATGGATGATAAAGCTAAACTCAGATACATGCCACACAGCTCATTATTTATTGCTCTTAGTCACTGACATCCTGATTCTCACAGAAAAAAGATACAGCTCAGGGTACAGTATATAAAGTCTTCCTCAAAATCAATCTTTTTCCACACAAATTGCACAATTATCTTCCAAATTAGAGCTATTATTTTATTGTCAATCAGATTGGATTTGTTTAATCATGAGCCTTTTGTTGTGAAAACTCTTTCTGTTGACATCAAGGCTGTTGTACGCCACCTGACAAACTTCCCTTTTTAGCCTTAGAGGTGTTTGAGCAGGTGGCTTTCTGATTGCCCGCAAGTTCACAACATCAGAAATCATCTATTTCTCATTGCCAGCTTGTTATGATAAGCTTGGTGTGATTGATCAGTGGAGTTGTGAAGTGGACTTTTATAGTGTTAAATGAGCTGACGGATGTAGATAGTGGATGATGTGGCAGAACTACAAATACAACAAGGCATTTTTAGAATGAAAACAGTCTTGTAAACCACTTTTAAGAAGGTGATGGTATGTATTATTTCGACTGATGAGATAGATCCAACAACACACAAAAACAGGAATAAAACAGAATTGGTTTGGATAACCCTGGTTTAATTGTGTGGTTTAATTTAGGAGCATAACTATAAAGTATATTTATCTGAAAGTCTTTGCACCATTGTGTTGTGTAGATACAGATCTGATTGGGCATTTGTACCATAAGTGTTTTGTAAATTGTTTTTTTTTTGCAGAAGTCAAGGATACATATAGATTTGTCTAAAATGCAAAACACAGGTCAGAGTGCTTCCATTTGTGTTTTATATGCTGACCAGCAAAGTCACTCCATATTCTTTTCTGTTTTTTTACAAATTCCCTATTGTATGGTAATAGAGTTAACATAGCCGTTCTGAATACAATATCAGCAAGATTATCTTTGTTTACAGTGAATGCTAATGAATTTAAAGTGAGGGGCCATGTACTTTGCCCTTCAATAGATACAAAATATTTAATTTATTTATAAACAGTGAGTATTTGCATAGTATTATTCCAGACTTTGTCCACTTCAATACTAGCCACATTAGCTCCAGAATTTTACATCAAAGTTCATCTTTTTTTTGGTAATGATTTTCTTTTACTCACAATGCATCAGAACTGCTTGAGATATGTCCCACAACACATGACTCTCCCAAAACAGCACCTATTTGCTCAAAACGATCTGCTCTGAGATTAATATCTAGAACTGAGTCTTTCCCGGCGTCAAGAAATCACATTGTTGTCGGTAGGACTGATGGATTTAGAGTAAAACTTTGCTGTTGGGGCTGCTTTTTCTTGTTTTTGCACAGGTTTATGGTATGTGTCTGTGTGCGTGTGATACCAGAGGTGGCATCGATAAATAATTATGGTGGTGATTGATGGGTCGGGTTGGACGAGGACAGGAGGACCTCGTTAGCTGCATCCATCCTGAGCTCCATGTTTCAATGACAATGTCAAATGTGTTGCCTATTAGTGCCACTTATACAGATGTGCTCCTTCAGGAAAAGAAACACGTCCAACTGCCGCCTCTCACTATGGCAACCACTGGAGTGACTGTGTTGTGTCTGTTGCAGATCAGACTTTGGTCTAGTTGAGGGATATGTTTAATCCCCAGGAGAAAACTAGCAGGGACCTTTTTCGGCAAAGGTATGTTTCTATCTGTAAGATCTGGGTTTGCTGTGAGAAAGAAGAATGGCACTTCTTCACCATCATCATTTTGTACTCTCTGGGAAACTCTGACGTGTGAGCATATAATTATAGATAGCAACTGGAAAAGCTGAAAGAAACGCAGGGTAGATGGAGTAATAATTAAGACAGGACATGAGCGGGTCTTAAAGGTCAAATCTCTTAAGGGTAAATCTCTTAAAGGTAAATCTCTTAGTATGTAGTTGTTGAACAAAATAAATCAGCCAAAACAATTTTTTTTTAGTGGTATATAAGATCCTTAAAATAATACTTTTTACACTTTTCCATCATGGAAATTTTGACTTTTAAAGTTCCTCAGAACCTTGTGTAATATTTGTCACTTCCTTTTTTTTTTTTTTTGCTTTGTGGTATCTTGTATTGGCTTCAGTATGCTCTGGGGTTGACCATGACTTTGTTGCTGTGTTTACGTGAGCACTCAATTTCCATTTAACTAAGCATGTGTTGGGAATATTGTTACCTCAATCCGCAGATGATGATGAGAGTAGAGGGTCTACTTTTACATCTGTTACTGGGAGGGCAGCTGTTATGGACATTTTGAAGAGCTGTAAATGCTCCCTATTGGCGCACATTAAGAGATTTAAGACAAAAGTCAATTTGTTTGTCAATTTGTTTCTGTGTGTTTGTGTCCAACAGGTGGCAGGAATCAAAGGAATGTTGATTGCCAACAAGAAGCAGGACAATCAGGTCAAGACGTACATCACGTATAATAAAGGCCGGGACTGGAGACTGCTGCAGGCGCCCTCCTCGGACCTGGATGGAAATGACATCCACTGCATTCTGGTTAGTGCAACTGGACTGTGTCATATTAATGACATTGGACAAAATTCTCTACTACTTATAAGTAATTAACACAGAGGGCAATAAACAATCAATACACTACAGACCGTGTTATGTAAATGTGTGACTTGCTCGAAATGTGCAATGATCAAAAGCATTAATTCATTTGTCAAGGACTATGATCAATATGTTGCTTTTTTCAAAAATCTATAAACTCACTGATATGAGCATTTATAATTGGGTCTTTGAGGGTTAATGGTCTTGTGATGTTTTGAAAAATTCACCTAAAGGTTTCTTTGTTTGACAACCTTTCATATTTTCATTTTTGTTTATTGTCACTGAGTTACTTGCCAAGTTTATTTCAATCTAGAAGTCATCCCAAAAAAATAATAGACAAGCCATTTAATGAGGGTTAAATTGCAACAACCTTTTTTACTCAAAGGCTAAATTCTTAGATGTATCACTTTGCTTAAACTTCAAAATGCTGCTTTTCTCAGTTCAGAGTTTATTAATAGCAAACCGTCAAGAAATAACATGATCCATCATCAAAGTATAATCTGAATAAGAATTTGCTTCAGCAACAACTATCTGATACGATTTCTTACCGTTTACTGATTTGAATTCCTCTCAGCTTGTGTTCAAAAGGCGATACGTGAGTTGCTGTTCAGATAGGTCCAAGTGCATTTGTTTCCGGTGTTTCCTTCCTCATTAGAGCGCTTCCCTGCCTCTCTGGCTTGCAGGCTGGCTGTTAGTGAGAATGATGTTGGAGACATTAGGAGGAACTCACACTGTTTAAGAGGTGAATGTGAAGCCTTGCAGCGGCGCCTCCAGGTTCCTTGTGATTGTGCATTCGTGTGACATTTTAATTACTGCTGTAGATTCCTTTTGATTAGCCTGTTCAGTCCCACTGGCCTTGATGTCCTTACACAGTGACACGCTGTCTGCTGCCGCCGCCATCAAAGCTCATTCACTTGTCTCTGCTGCGAGAACAAATCGAATTGTCTTCTGTTGTCTGCATGCCCTCGAGACTCAGCGTCATACTTTAATGCAAATTTGGTCTCTCTTTGTATTAATGACAGATTAAATGCAATTAACAGAATTTATGAAGGCACAGTTGGTTCTCTTCGGGAGACTAATTAATTTGACATTTTTAATGATTTTGTTTTTGTTCAAGCCATCATTTTCAAATAAAGATTTAGTCTTTTTCTTCAGCCATTGCCTTGTAGCTAAGTACACAACATGATGCACAGCGTGAATAAGAATACATTGCAAATAATTAAATTACAGATATTCACCTTGTACTGTTTGTCCAAGGTGTTTAAATTACAATACGCTAGACTGGGACACACCTGACAATTTCTAATCCCTTAACAATGTAATACATGAGAGAGGACAAGTGTTTCTAACATTAAACAATCAAATAAGACTGCTCACACTGTGATAGGACCAGACCTTGTGGCATAACTCCACCCATCACAGCAGATATGTCCCAAATACATTTAATGGAAACTTGCTATATCAAATAGGTTTTCTTTAATGTTTTAGGCAAATCTGATATCACTGACATGTTTCTTCTGTTTGTTACAATATATGATAATATTAATACTACTACCACTGCTACTACTACTACTACTAATAATAATAATAATAATACTAATAATAATAATAATAATAATGATGGATATGCTGAATGGAATGAATAAGCTGCATGGATATTTTTGTTGTCTGTGAAATGAGACAATTTGTGATCCTGCTCGACCATTGTTTAAATACATTTGCATTCATATGTAACAGTGCTCATCCCCCAGTGACCAACCCACACCTAAACATTCCTGGTGTGTGGACAACCTCAGACAGACATTTCAACTTCTGAAATGAAAGCTCCTACTGACATTGAAGACAAAATGTCAATGGATAAATTCTTGTTCTTTTCTTTTTTTTCTCCTGCAGCCTTTCTGTTCACTCCATCTTCAGCTGCAGATGTCAGAAAACCCCTACTTGTCAGGAGCAATCTCCACCAAGAGCTCTGCTCCGGGGATTATCGTTGCCACAGGTGAGACAAATAACTCAGCGTGAGCACTGCACAGCTAAATCGCACAAAATATGCAGCAGAGGCTGTTTTAGCACATAATCGTTACTCTCTCTAAAAACTGTAACTGGGCCTCTAAGGTAACATTTCCACTGAAGTGTTTTGGATCTTCAGCTACAGTACGTGACTAGTCATTGCTGCAGTTACGTGACCCCTCTATAGCCCCTTACTTAAGCGTACATTTGAATGATTTGTGAAGCTTTACTGGCCACAATGCGCTGGTGAAAGTTTATACAGATGCAAACCTGTTGTGATGAATTAAAAAATAATAGAGGTGTGAAAGGCCACTGTTCTTTTGCTTTTTTTCCCTACCTTAAGACAAAAAATGGAAGACATGGTTTTGCCAGTGTCAGCAAACTTGTACTGTCAAGCCTTACTGTGTGTTTGCCTTCGGATCTGACTGATTTGTCTTTGGTGTGGGAGATTGCTGAATAAACATTGAAGTTTGTTTTGCTGTGCTCACCGAATTGTTTTTAAAATGTCAACCGGCACCAAGATCATCTTAGCAACATGACAAAAGACAGCCAGATCAAACACATGCCTACTTGCTGAGCACCGGCCAAGAGTGTGGAGCGACAGCTAAAGAAGAAGCCACCTCAGTCACGTTCAAGGGTAAAGGCGCAGGAGGCAGTGTGTTGAAACAAGGCAAACTTCGACAGTGGAGCATCCACTTGTCACATTGTGTTGGAATGATGCAAACGTAGCATTCAAATAACTCATGTTTGATCATGTATTATTTACATAGTTTGAGAAACATTGAATTGAGAGTAAAGTCAAAATATGTGGTTGACATCAACTTCATGTTTGTGGTTCAAAACACACTGTACCTAACATTACTGAATACATATGTAATTACTGAGTCCTGAGTTTTATTTTGGCTGTTTCGACTTCTCACATATTATGTCTACTTTTATACTACAGGCAACATTGGCCCAGAGCTGTCCTACAACAACGTGGGCATGTTTATATCTTCTGATGCTGGCAACAGCTGGAGACAGGTGAGCGTCACACTGGGATCAAGCAAATGACATATGCCTCTACCACAGTGTGACAGAATGGTTACGGACGCAGTTAGCTGCGGGCTGTGTAAACTCAAAGTAAACGCAGAACAGATTTATATAAGCCTTTTCCACTCAATAAGTAGATTTTTGCTTCCCTTTACATCCAACTTGAGAAAGTGATGAACCATGCAGCTTGTTAGCATAGCTGAGTCACACAAAGCCTCAGGTGTTCAGCCACTGTGTGTTATTAGGTCAGGTCAGCCATGCATAAGCAGTGTGGAAATGTGATCAGATTAGTACACCATACACTATATTTGCCTTAGGCAGAAAGCATTCAATTGTAATTTTATTTATTTATTTTTTATTAATTTTTGTTCCACTATTGACTGCTCTATTTTTAGTTTACAGATATTAAAACATAATGTCATCTGTCTATACTATATTAGGAGGTAAAAATCAGTTGCTAAAGTGATTGGCGCTGTTTAATTTGGTGACTCAGTCAAGAAAAGATTTTAGTAAAAGATTAATGCACTATTGTGTTATTTGTTTCTAAATAAAACGTGGCTTGATGGATGTTTACAGATTTTTGAAGAAGAGCACAATGTTTGGTTCCTGGACAAAGGAGGGGCACTTGTCGCTGTGAAACAACCATCTGTGCCTACCAGAAACTTGTGGTACGTCCATATGGTGAACCTTTTGTACTCTGCATGGCTTTTTTAATCTAACTCACAATGCTTAAAAAAATTGCCATTTTATATTACACAGATCCATTTATTGATGCACTTTGTGACTCTTTCAAAAGGTCAAAGGCAATCTAATTTGAGAGATGTTTTTTCGAGCCACTTATGATTAAGCGGCAGGACTGTGAGCCTCACTTGTAGTGTTTTCATTAACATGTTTCCTTCCTGCTGCCAAATCGGGAGCCTATGCTCTGCCTCAGTACAGGCTAATCCAAGTGAGACCAGATCTGTTCTCCACTTGCTTTTGCAACAATTTTGAAATTAGCTTTAGAGCCAGTCAAGTGTGGCCTGCTGGGTTTTTGTCTCCCAACCAATTTAAGCCTGATAGTACAGAAAGACTGATAGAAAGGAAGAATCCCTGCAGTGACTGTGCCGCTACAGAAAAGGGTTGTTAAACACTTCTCCCGGCTGAGGTTTATAATGGCTGCATGTCAACGCTTTTTTTCTGTTGTCAGTGCTTTTAGCCAAATGAAAGTAGCAGTGGTGTTTCTGTGGCATTTTATTTTTTTCTTATTGTTGTGCCGTCCGTGCATGGGCCTTAGCAGCATTTCAGTCCATGTCACACTTAGGTAGTCGGAGCAGTTCTCACTTTAGCACCGATGTTGATAAGCTGTCAGAATCGATAGAGCCTCGGCCACAATGATGAAAGCTGTCCAAATGTTTTTTTTTTTTTTTGCTGATTCCCTCTCCCTTTGCAGTTTTGTATTTTTCTATTCTGGTCTTGCTTTTTTTTACCCAGCTCAGCACAGACTTACTCAGGACCCATGACATGCTCTTTTCCATTCGGACACAAAAACATTCCTCTTTTCATGTACACTGAAAGCATATTGGGCCTCTTTGCTTTGATAACCAGACAGACTGTCTCTTAAATATCACTTTAATGCTCAGCCCTTTGATATTTATCCAGAACTACTGTAGCTAATTGCACAGAGACTGGGAAACATTCTGATCTCCACCTAAAGTGCCTCTAAAAGTGAGTTTGTGATGAGAATGCACTGTGACGCTCTCATGCAGGATGAGCTTCGACGAGGGCAGGCAGTGGACGCAGCACAGCTTCTCTTCAGTGCCGCTGTTCGTGGATGGCGTCCTGGTGGAGGCGGGCGCAGACAACCAGATCATGACGTAAGTCCACGACATTAGATGAATAATAATTATGATGAAATGAGTCTGTGAAAGGTGATCATGAATGGGTCCTTTTAGTGGATACACTGAATAGAAAATGTATGAGTCAAAGGTGTTCTGAGAAACTATTGAGTAACATTGTGCAATTGTCATCTGTTTTTCATGAAATAATGTCCAGTTCTGATCTTTCTAACTAAAAGTCAAAGATTTAGTTTGTGTTTTGAATAAGCTATAATGATGTTTTGTCTTGTACTTTGTGCAGACATGTTGATAGCTACGTACATATTCGCATGTAACCATTCCTCCTAAAAAAATGCAATTGAGATGTAGATTAAACAGGCTTTTTATTGTGAGAGTATGAATTAAATTTTTCATGAAACACTTCTCTGTAATACAGTTCCTTGCAAAAGTATTCGGCCCCCTTGAACTTTGCGACCTTTTGCCACATTTCAGGCTTCAAACATAAAGATATGAAACTGTAATTTTTTGTGAAGAATCAACAACAAGTGGGACACAATCTTGAAGTGGAACGAAATTTATTGGTTCTTTCAAACCTTTTTAACAAATAAAAAACTGAACAATTGGGCGTGCAAAATTATTCAGCCCCCTTAACTTAATACTTTGTAGCGCCACCTTTTGCTGCGATTACAGCTGTAAGTCGCTTGGGGTATGTCTCTATCAGTTTTGCAAATCGAGAGACTTTTGCCCATTCCTCCTTCCAAAACAGCTCGAGCTCAGTGAGGTTGGATGGAGAGCATTTGTGAACAGCAGTTTTCAGTTCTTTCCACAGATTCTCGATTGGATTCAGGTCTGGACTTTGACTTGGCCATTCTAACACCTGGATATGTTTATTTGTGAACCATTCCATTGTAGATTTTGCTTTATGTTTTGGATCATTGTCTTGTTGGAAGACAAATCTCCGTCTCAGTCTCAGGTCTTTTGCAGACTCCATCAGGTTTTCTTCCAGAATGGTCCTGTATTTGGCTCCATCCATCTTCCCATCAATTTTAACCATCGTCCCTGTCCCTGCTGAAGAAAAGCAGGCCCAAACCATGATGCTGCCACCACCATGTTTGACAGTGGGGATGGTGTGTTCAGGTGATGAGCTGTGTTGCTTTTATGCCAAACATAATGTTTTGCATTGTTGCCAAAAAGTTCGATTTTGGTTTCATCTGACCAGAGCACCTTCTTCCACATGTTTGCTGTGTCTCCCAGGTGGCTTGTGGCAAACTTTAAACAACACTTTTTATGGATATCTTTAAGAAATGGCTTTCTTCTTGCCACTCTTCCATAAAGGCCAGATTTGTGCAGTATACGACTGATTGTTGTCCTATGGACAGAGTCTCCCACCTCAGCTGTAGATCTCTGCAGTTCATCCAGAGTGATCATGGGCCTCTTGGCTGCATCTCTGATCAGTCTTCTCCTTGTATGAGCTGAAAGTTTAGAGGGACGGCCAGGTCTTGGTAGATTTGCAGTGGTCTGATACTCCTTCCATTTTAATATTTTCGCTTGCACAGTTCTCCTTGGGATTTTTAAAGCTTGGGAAATCTTTTTGTATCTAAATCCGGCTTTAAACCTCTCCACAACAGTATCTCGGACCTGCCTGGTGTGTTCCTTGTTCTTCATGATGCTCTATGCACTTTAAATGGACATCTGAGACTATCACAGTGCAGGTGCATTTATACAGAGACTTGATTACACACAGGTGGATTCCATTTATCATCATTAGTCATTTAGGTCAACATTGGATCATTCAGAGATCCTCACTGAACTTCTGGAGAGAGTTTGCTGCACTGAAAGTAAAGGGGCTGAATAATTTTGCACGCCCAATTTTTCAGTTATTTGTTAAAAAAGTTTGAAATATCCAATAAATTTCGTTCCACTTCATGATTGTGTCCCACTTGTTGTTGATTCTTCACAAAAAATTTGCAAAGTTCAAGGGGGCCGAATACTTTCGCAAGGCACTGTACCTTAAAGGTTGATACCCAAGAAAGCTGCAGATTCTTCTAAATCAGATGTACAGTATGTATGCGTCTATATGATCCGTTTAAAAACAATATCAATAATAACAAATAAGTAACTATCTACTTGGTCACTTGGTCACATGGTCACTCCAGACATAAGCATCCGTGATTAACTGTTCATACTGGTTTATGAAAAAATAATGGCAAATGTCAGGTTTAGGAAAGAACAATACCTGCTTAAATTATGACACAGATGTTACGGGAAAACATATTTAAGAAAAAGTCTGTGAGAAGTGGGAATTAGAATTTCTGCAGTTCCATATTTTAGATTCCACCCACGATGCCTAATTAAAAGTTATATTACTTCAGTCAGATTTTAACAACATTTCTCTTGTCTCCTCAGCTTCTTTGGTCACTTTAGCCACCGTTCAGAGTGGCAGCTCATCAAAATAGACTACAAGTCAATTTTCAGCAGAAAATGTACTGAAGAGGACTATCAAACCTGGCACCTGCACAACCAGGTAAACTCCAAACTCATCTTAAATGTATCTTAACACATCTTAATGTTGTGTGATTAAAAGTTGTGACGTTTTCTCTCATCCTGGCAGGGAGAGCCATGTGTGATGGGCCAAAAGCAGATTTACATGAAGCGCAGGCCTGGGAACTATTGCATGCTGGGAAAAGACTACTCGAGAATCCTTTCGGCTGAGTCTTGTATTTGCAGAGCGCATGATTTTGAATGGTAAGAGGGTGTTTGTGTTTTGACAATAGTTCCTTTCTTTGTAATCGTCAAGGAGGATTATGTACCTCTCCATTGACTGCTACAGGAGCACTTCATTAACAACAGTGTTTATTCTCTGCTGCCACACAACCAGAAGTGCTCGCTTCACAGAACGGGCTTTTGGCAATCATCCTTTCAGCATTTGGACTGAAATGAATGCATTACTTACTTCAAGTGGATCTATTCAACCTTTAGTCTTATCCTTCATTGTAATATCTTTAGCCGTGGGATGGCTAAAAATGAGTGATCTTTTCTTACAGACTTTTTTTGTATCTTTAGTGGAACAATTCATATAAACCACTCAATCAGAAAAAGTAGGGCTTCTGTACAAGGCCAACAACAGAGAGTCTGGCTTGGAGTTTATAATGAAAGATTATTTAGGTGTTTCTAAAGCATAAATCGAGCAAGGCTCTTATGCACCATCCTGCCTCTTTGGTTGGGTGGCCTGTGAAGACATTAACAAGAGTATCTGTTCTATTCTAGCTGAAAGTGCTAACCCAGATGCTATGACGTTACTGACCTGATGCCAACATTTCACTCGAGTTTGATTGGGTGGCAGACGGAGAGATTGCTGTTGTTTAAGTTAAGGCCACAACAAACAATGCAATAGCACTAATGTTTTGGAGTTACAAAGCCCCAGTCTTCAACTACTGTGCTCTCTTATGGATTTTTCTCTTAATAGGTTTTTCACCACAGTTGTTACTAAACTCGCTGAGTGGATGTTTTGAAAAAGCCTGATGGAGGTGTGTATTGCTGCAGCAGAAGGGCACAGACCGACTTATAATGGTACATAAGCATCAACGTACAATGATAGAAAATGCTCCAGGGCCAGGCGCAGAGTTCAGCCAATGCCCCACACTTCAGTAGCAATGATAAAAAAAATATTATAACCAAAACTGATTGTCCTTATCAATTTCCCAAATAGGTGACTTTATGCAGAGCAGTTGATATGTTCTTTAGCTGAATAAGTCTAATCCTCTGATCAGTCTCTTTACTTCAGAACAGCCTTTATTCAAAAGAGTTGTTCAAACTAAAAATACATTTCTATTTATTTACAATATTAAATATGCTATTCATGTCTCTTGTTAATTTGTTTTGTGTTTTCCAATAATCTGATGAGTTTTGGATAATTTTTCCCAATTTGTTCATAACTTCAAAGTGTCTGTTTTTCGACCGTATGAGTCTGTTCAGACAGTGTTTGTGCTGTAAATAGTTTTAATTTGTATGCAAATCCTAAATGGTTGTACTTTTTTATCTTAAAATGACAGAAAAGGAGAAAAAAAACATTCCAATAAACAGCCGTTATGTAAACAATGTTTTGAGGAGGTCAGAAAGTAAATGCTAATTGGTTCTTATTGAACAAGTTGAAAGTTTGATTTATTTTTCTATGTTGAACAAAAATGATATTATGCGTGCTTAAATTTATACACTACACCTGTTTTTATGTTATTTAATGTATAATACACCTTGCATTCACAGATACATGTAAGAGATGTATCTTTTTTTTTTTTTTAAATCAATAAAACCCTCTTTAAAATAGTAAAATTGTTCCAGATGCAGAGAGTCAATCATGGATCTCTTCTTAATACATTATTATAGTGTTATTATTGCATTAAATATAAACTGACAGGCCATAACTTTGTGCCCACTTAACGATCTTGTGACCCATTGTCCTCAAAAGAAAAGGTAAATGCAAAGGAAAGTCCAGAAGCCTTTTCTTCTAGGTGACCTGGATGACTGAGAACCTTCACAGACAATTGCCTCAAAGGCAGCTTTAACTCATTTCAATGTGAACGAGCCTAGGCAGTCCTAGGGTACCCATTCTTCTGTCTCTGTAAAATGGGTCTGGAACCCCTTCACTGCTTTCCACTCAGAAATCCTGTTGACCAATAGTAACAGTTTACCTAAAGTGAGGTGTGTCTTTCTTGTCAAAGTTTCTTACTTTCTAATTTTCTACATTACTCACATCACCTTCAATTATCAAAAGTTACCTTGTTTTAAAGGTTCCTACCCACTGCCTGTAACTGTAAACCAGTTAATCAATTTTATTTATTTTAATGTGTGATTAATTACTGCTTAAGATCTTTTCAATACAATTGTAGTGCTATTTATTTATTTAATGGTAACTGTGTTTTTATAGAGGGTATTTTAACTGTAACATCTAACCATTGAGAACCATTGAGTCCTACCTTCCCCTCTTAGAACTGCCTACACGTCCCACTAATGATGGACAGTTTGCACTCTTTGCAACCATGACGGCTTGGTAATGAAAAATTCACAGCTGTATAATCACACAATACAAGTCAATGAGCCAGCCATGGGGCTGTCGGCTGTTATGTGTTCTGCACTAATAATTAATTGATAAATCAACGACAGGAGCGTTATTACAACAGGCACTTGCTTACCTTGCTTTGTGAGATGTAAATCATGTCCTGGTTGTCCTGAAATGCTATTGGACAAGTCCTGGTTAGTCTTCCTTGTAAACAGAAGCTAACACTACCCCTCCTTTTCCTCCTTAAGGCACACTCTCATACCCACGGCTTTAGTCTCCTCTGGAGCATGTGTCATCAGTGACCTTAATCAATACATAATAATGATGCATCTGAGTGCCAGACAGGCCTCTGGACAACTGGTCTAAAAACACAACACCCAGATAAGGCCTGCTGACAATATGTCCTTTTTCACATGCTGATATTGATCAGGTGCTGTGTGGATGTGTTTGCTCTGATAGTGATTATGGATATGAGCGGCGCGAAGATGGAAACTGCAGGCCTGCCTTCTGGTTCAATCCCTCCACTGTGTCTCGAAGCTGCAGCCACGGCCAGAACTACCTCAACAGCACAGGGTAAGGTCACAACAGGGAAAATATAGTCTAAACCAATCATTCAACAGTATATAGTATTATTGTGATAAAGCAGACGATATGCCTTGAGCCCCGTTTCCACTGGAGCAGTACAATACAGGTCTGGTCAACATGTTAACTGTTTGTGTCTTTTTCCCCCAAAACAAAGCTAGCATTTATTAGCAACAGCTATTTCAGGTTTTAAACAGAGATAGAGACATTTATACTGTATTTTAAAGCTATAGATTTGGATGATCCTGCACAAAAGCCTCACAGCCCCATCTTGACTGCAGAAGAAACTAGAGTTAATTCTAAACTTCCTTAGAATAGAAAGACACAATAAAAGAAATATAATATGGTTTCAAAAAAGTTTTTTTTTTTTTCTTTGCCCGACCACATCCAGCTGAGCTTTTTCTGCACAAAGCAGGATCTTTTCTGAATGTTCAGAATTAATCGGATAAACAAGCCTCATCACGATTTAACTATGTCTTTGTTATAGTTCTTAATCTATTTTCATCCCTTAATATTACTTTACTGAAATAATGTCAGTCTCCACATTTACAGAATATCAGAAAATAGTCTAAGATTAGACAAGTGCAGAAAATAACAAGCCTTCCTGGTCACAGTGTTGTAATATTTTCTGTAATTCCATCAGTTTTTTTTCCCTCCCAGGGGGAGTCTTCGGTGTTGGTTTTCAAGGCACCCCAGGGGACAGACACCTTGTGAAGCTTAATCACAGTGGGAGTGTTTTATTCACTCGTGCTGTGATTAAACTTTGCAAGGTGTCACAGCCTCCGACACAGCTTGTGTTGTCAGTTGTCATCTACTTTGCTTTTATACGTTAGTGCTGTTCAGACACAGAAGCTGCACAGCTAAACATGGCTCATCTCAACAAAAGCTTTAATGAATTACAGTCTTATTTTCAAATCTTTCTGTGTGTGTGACTCTTTCCAAAGGTATCGTAAAGTGGTGCTGAACAATTGCACTAAAGGAGTTAAAGAAATGTACACTGCTAGAAAACAACAGTGCCCCAACAGACCCCCGAAGGGACTTCAGGTGACCACGAAAGATGGTAAACTCACTGCAAACCTGGGCAGCAATGTGACCTTTGTGGTTCATCTGGACGAGGTAAGAATACAAGCAACACATTAATAGTTGAAGTTTTATATCTATGTAATACCTTTAGGCTTTTCATTGGTTCAAAAGAGAAAAATGACACTTATGATGAATATTTTGTCAAGTTTTGCATGTTTTAGAAATATTTGTACATTATTTTTTTCTGTTTTTAGCACTATCTGGGTCTTGCTGACTACTTGAATTAAATAACAGTCTTTTCTGCTCAGTTTCGCTGTGCTTTTGGGAACAAGTTCACCTTGAAGACATTTTATCAGAAAGATTACGTTGCAGAAACAGTTTGGAGTTTCTGTGATTGTATTAAGGGGAACATTGCTCCAGTTTGAGAGTGTTTTCTGGATTATGCCAAATATGCCACTATGGAGACTAAACTTGAAACTAAGTGTAATATTTTCATCCTTGACTGGGCTAAGGCAATACAAAGTGCAGAATATCTGTGACTGGATTAAAACTATTTGTTCTCAGAGCCAGAGCATTCCTACGTCAGTACAGCATCAGTTTTAGACACTTTCGCAACACAATCTTTCAAATGTAACATCATTAATATATTATTTTTAGAACCAAATAATATGTTATATTTATTTACTGTGGGTTTATCAGAATCAGAATCAGAATTACTTTTATTCATCCCCAAGGGGAAATTCTTTTTGTTACAAACATGCAACTGACAGATGCAAGAAATAGAAGTTTCTTTTTAAAGTAGAGAGTAGTATAACTTAACTATAAACTATGATATCCCTAACAAACAATCTATTTACATATTCACATGATACATATTCACATATTACATATTCACATGATGTACAGTTTACAAGTGGACTTAATATTGTACAGCAGGCAGAATATTGCACAGTGACTCTACAGAGGATTTACAGAGTTCAGAAGTTTGATTGGTGACTGGCAGGAATGATTTCCTGTGTCTCTCGGTGGAGCAGCGTGGCACTAACAGCCTATTGCTAAACGAGCTCTTGCAGCTGACCAGTACTTTGTGGAGCGGGTGGGAGGGAAAGTCCAGAATAGTCCGGATTTTGGACAACATCCTCCTCTCCGACACAACAGTCAGAGAGTCCAGCTCCTCCCCTACAACATGTCCGGCCTTCTTGATGATCTTGTCAAGTCTATTAGTGTCCCTCACGCGCAGACTGCTGCCCCAGCAGACCACAGCGTACATGATGGCACTGGCCACCATAGACTCGTAGAACATCTTGAGCATAGTCCTGCTGATGTCAATGGACCTCAGCCGCCTCAGAAAGTAGAGTCGGCTCTGGCCCTTCTTGTAGACAGTGTCCACGTTCTTTCCCCAGTCCAGTTTATTGTCCAAATACACACCCAAGTATTTGTACTCCTCCACCACATCCACACTAACCCCCTTAATAGAGATGGGGGTCACAGCAGCTTTAGTCCTCCTCAGGTCCACCGACACTTCCTTAGTCTTTGTCACATTGAGCTGGAGGTGGTTCTTCTCGCTCCAGGTGACAAAGTTATCCACAACAGTCCTGTACTCCTTCTCGTCACCACCGCTGATGCAGTTACAAATTATTAACTGAATGCTATTAAATAGTTCTAGTTAATGTACCTGAATCTTGTGCATTAGATGCTATACTTTATCAGTAGCTTTTTTAATCCAGGTCACTCCAAAATAGGTAACAACTAATCTCAATACCATCTTATAAACTGTTTTTAAGACAAGAAATCATGGTTCAATTTTCAAATGATTAAAACATTTTCTCTGCTGCCAGCCATGTTGATGATGTGTATGACGTCAAGTCTGAAAGTCAGGTGATACATTTTAACCCTAGTTTACAAGTTGTTTTTGGAACATGAGGAGGCGTGCATATATACTTTGTTCCGGAGGACCACCTGGACGCAGCTTTATATCGCTAAAAGGGGAGTTGTTGTGCAGTAAATACTAGACTATAAACAGGCAGTGAGTCTGAGGTTGACAGATCAGTTGGAAAAGTTTGCCTGTTGTCTCTCACCAACAAAGTAACCTTTTTCAAAAAACTGTCTAAAGTTTAATAAAGTTAAATGTCTCCCGGTCGCCCACACAATGCCAAAGCTGTGAGCTAGAAGCAGAAGTAGCAGACCTCAGTGGAGACCCTGTTAGTGAGTTCAGTGCCAGGGCTGTCAGGCTTCATGGTCACAGTGCCCACACGGTTCGCAACAGAGTATAATCTATTCATGTTGTCTTCAGGCTGTAGTGTGTTAACAACAGAAAGTTTTCACTGCATTCGCTCAAGGTGTGTGTTCCCCAGGGGCTGTGTCTAGGCCCACTTGTCACATTACTGAGTGATGAGATGAGGAATTGAGGCCAGTTTGTCTCATTAAAAAGTGGATAGTCTTACGTAGAGATGTTGAGTAAAAAGAGGAAACAAAAAGATGAAGTTAAGAATCCATGTGGCATCAGGACTATTTGTGAAAATACTCCAGAAGTTTAATTTATATTCATGAAGGCTGTATTTCTTGGAGAAAGCAAATAGCCATAAATACTTGATGCATTGAAAAAACCTGCGGCACAGACTCACTCTTTTAACTCAGATTGAAAAGGGAACGATATTGATGTGTTACAAAATTATGCGCGCTTCCTAACTATGTGGGTTAAGGTTCTTTGGCAGTTGCAGTAATTGTTGCTACAGAGTTATTGTGAAATAAGTTTGCTTGGCAGAGAAGCGATTTATTTGTACCTAAATTACATTTTTGCATCTCAAACAGTGTTTTAACAGCTTTATCAAAGGCAGGGAATAAAAAGACATTGTATGGGAAACAGCCTATGTACTTTATGCATATGAAGTCTGTTGTGGGGGTGGATTGTAAATTTATGTACAAATATTTTCTTGTATTCAATATGGTGTTTAAATCTCAAGGCTGACCTTTCTTTTAGCATTCAAATTACTCAAATACATTAAAATATTTATAGAAAGAGCATTTATACAAACCAACAGTTTAGTGTTATACTTTTGCAGTACTTTTTAAGAGCTATAGTAAAAATTGACTGAGTACTGTTCCTCAGTAAATTTTGACTAAAGCTCTCCAGTGAATAGTACAATCAACAGTCTACTTAGTGACGATAGGAGTTGTATACCCACACTGATCATACTGTATGTATCCATAATAATATAGCGGAATGTAAAATAACAACAGCTAAACAAAGTAACATTTGTAACATAAAAAGTACAATGGATCTGACTTCCACTGCTCCCCGATTGACCGCCCCATCTCAGTTCGTCTCAGTATGTGGCTAACCCTGTCTAACCCGTCACCTCTGACCCGTTTGCCCTGGAAAAGCCCTGGTAGAAGCAGTTTTCCCCCAGAAGAGCTAGAATAGGTTTATAGAGAGAGGAAGTATCTCTGCTTAGACTGCTGCCTCCGCAACTGGCCTCCAGTGAAGCAGACCAAGATGTATTGACACATCCATCACACGTCTATTGCCACATTTATTTCCATATAGTGTGTGGCTAGTGCTACATTATTCTCAGGTTTCCGTCCATCACTCCCCAGTATTTTGCTCTTGGTTAATATAATGTAAGTTCCCTATGATCTGCCTAACTACGACTATGTCAGTTTGAATTAGTATCAGATCCCTCTCTGTTTCACACTCTTGTCACATTTGGGAGAAAATGTTCAGCAGTTGTTCTTGCTCTTGTTATCTTTTTGTGAAACTTATTCCTGCCCCAGTGGAGGAGCGAGATGGAGTCTCCTGTCGGCCAATAGTGTGATTGAACATGACAGGCTCGACTACTGTGGGCTTCCAGCTAAAACATTAACTACAATATTCATTTTCATACACAATGGAATACAACAACCTTAGGAGAATTTGGCCAGTCATCTTGTAGTGTAGTCACTGCATTTAACCCAGTTACGACAATGTGTCTTATTTAATAGTATTACTCTATGCTAAAGATCATATTTGGTACGGCTTGAAAAGCAGATGAGTTATGACCTAATTAGGGACACAGCAAAAAACTAATGCAACAAAAGGAGGAGCTTGGGTGGAGGTGTTAACTGAAAAACCTACTGAATATTGGTGGGGTCTTATCAGAACTATAACTATTTGAATTTAACAAAAGCATAATAAAAGCATGCACATCCCAATGTACGTTTTTGACCACATCCACAACACAAAAGATGCTTCAATGCCTACTGTCTCCAAAACAGATTTGAGCAGCACCTGAACAAATGATTGCATTGTGTTACTAAACCATAACAAGCCACGCAGCTTTGATTCCACACCAGCGCCAATGTCAGTGGCTCAGAGCTCCAGCCGTGATGTGATGTTTGGATGTGCTCACTCCTGAGAGATACCGCGCACAAAGAGTGACATTTAGAAAGACAGGTCAGTGTCAGTCTCATGCAGATGAACTGGTCCCACTGAGGCTGATATAGAGAGCTAGCGTAAACACAAAATGGACAGCAATGCCACAAAGGGCTGAGTGACATTGTCGCCACCATGCCTGCCCTGTGTTACTCATGCCAGCTCATTACAGCTCCTAACAATGCCCACACTGTCAATCTTTGTCCTTAGCCATTCTCAGCCCTCCTCGGCCACTTATCATAGCTCTAATTTTACAGGCAAAGTGACATAAAATATTCTCAAGATCCTCCTCATGCATGCCAGCAAACCCCTTGCGTTTTCACACTCAACAGCGCACAATGAATGCTCCATAGTGAGAGGTGGAAGAAGCAAAAGAGCAGTAAAGAAGAGAGAACAACAGGTATTTATTCAGGTCTCTTGTCCGTCTTAGCAGTGCAGCCGTGCTAATGCACTGTTATGAAGATCCCAGTTGTATTGTGTTGCCATGTGTCAAAAGGATGCTGGGAGTTTGCCTTGTAGGCCTAAGGGGATGAGAGCTGATTCAGTCACCACAGCAGCTGTAGCCAACAACACTCATGTTCTGATCCGATCCTCTGATGGCGCCAGATGTGAGTCCCAGAGGAAAGAGTGCCTAAGCCAGATGAAAACTCACACACCATGCAAAGGCAAATACAAAGGACTGGCTGCTTATGCACAAAAACAAAATGCACACACAGCTCCTACATGTATTCCCTAAGTATAAATATACATTTCTAAGGCTACATTTATACCACTGGGAAAGTATATTTATAAGGGCCTGTTCACATTGACAGGATCATATCAGTACTCACCAAATCAGTCCCAAAGCAGTCTTTTAATCATTTTTTTTTTATAAATATTTACTATATGGAATGTTCTCTCATTTAAAAAGGTTATAGCATGGCACATATTCGCACAAGGTAACTATTACCTCTACTAATGACCACCAGTGTTAATATTTTTGTTCTGAAGAATTGAAAAAGCACTTGTAACCATTAAACTATGTAATTATATCCATGTTGCATGATAGTACTGCATAACTCCAGATGAAAAATGTTCATGTTACCAAAGAGGAACTTAAGGGCACGCTATTAATCAGAAAAGTATTTTGTAATATTTTATTCAACGGTAGTTCAAAAGAATGATTAGAAAATAGGAGTTAGTCACTTACATTTATTATTCAAACACATCACATATTTGTGATAAAGAAGTGTTTTCTTGGCAATTCCCAACAAACTTCTGGACAAAAGTAAAATGTTTCTTGAACTCATTAATAGCTTATTCATTCCAAGTGGGTTGCATACATTCAAGTGACTCTTTAATGGATTGTGCAACTTGCCAGGTGTGGACTACATTAATGTATATCACATATCAATCCAACAAAGCACTAATGCATGTTTAAGTGGCTCATTGGGTGGGCTGAACTTGGCTCGAAATAGAGTTTTGAATTTATGTATGAACCTCCCAATCAGCCAGATGCCCATTTTATGACTCGGTTTAGAGATTTCAGATGAGTGGTCTAGAATAACAAAAACCTTTCACCAGTGTTTTAATTTGCAAATAAATACAATATTTAAATCAAGTAAATAGCCGACTGTTATAATGAATTTCCCTGCCTGAATATTTCTCGCTTATTCTCTACTTCTCTCAATCAAAGCCAACTCTTCATTACAGTGGCTTCTCATTAGATTCTGGCAAAAATATTCCAGTTTTTTGGGAATAATCGTAAACATTAATCAAGCTCCTCCAGTCATTTCTTTTCTCTAAGACCAGGGATTTAAATGTATGTATGTTGCACTTTACAGTTTTGTAAGTCCACTTGTATGATGAAGTGGGAGCTTAATGCTTGTCTTTGTCCCAGGGCGACTCATTGCGGACCAACATCCAGCTGGACTTTGGTGATGGTACGGCTGTGTCCTACTCCAACCTGAGCTGGACGGAGGAGGGCATCAAACACGTATACAAGTCGGCCGGGATTTTCCGCGTGACAGCTTTGGCCGAGAACACTCTGGGCTATGACTCCACAACGCTCTACCTGCACATCACATGTATGTATCTGATTTCACTTCAGACTGCTCTAATGTCATATAAAATTATTTAAAATTAGATCAACCTATGTCAGGGTAAAGCCAGTTAGTGCCACATAGTACTGCCATACCACTCTCTCCCAGGCATGACACCCACATCTCCTAATCCTCCTTAGTTCCTGGGGAATATGAGTTTATTCTTGGACAACACCACAACAAAAATCAACCTCAGACCTTGGGCAAACCATGCAATACAAATTAAACATGGTAGCAAGTGAGTTAAAAAAGATAGGATACCTCATGTCATTTATCTCTATAATGTTTAAAATGTTCCAGAAAGTTAAATAAATAAGTGATTGATTTAAACAATAGCAGAAGGGAAGCTTATTCTATTAAAAACATGTTTGTTCTGCTGAACAAAGCTTTGTGCTGTCCAGTACTGGAAATTAAACTGCACTTTTGGTGGATATAATGTGCATTTTTTTATTCTGCAGTTATAATGTTGCCTATTGCAAGTAGCTTCAACCCATTTTAGTCAATGTCTGTTGATTCATGCCAGAAACCATCAGAAGTGAACTACAGTGACCTTTACATGTGCTTGTGTAATAGAGCAGCTGTGATAAACAAGCTACTTACGGCAACAGTTGTTTGTTTGAACAAACTTGCTTATGCAAGGTTTGACTGTGGGCACAAACTGAAAAATAGACCTCTAAAGCGGCTGCAGTGGTAAATTGCCAGTTTTCTAAGGATTTAGACGCAGGACAATAGCTTACTTTAAAAAAGTACAGTGGATTTACAAAGGAGCTCATAGTGTTGTCATCGTTCAGGCTTTGTTCAGTTGACATTAAAATGCACAGTTTTTTTCCTGAGGGTACTATATAGGCACCTTTCACTGTGTAGTAAATCTCTTTATGTCCTTCATTGATTTTTTCACTATGATTTAATACAGCCTATTGACTTACTTACATTATTCATATATCTCGCCCCCTTTTATGTCACAGTGTAGTGCTACTTTTACGTGAATAGCTAACATCTACTACAATGATGCTTTCGTTAAGCAAATATAACACTAAATTATCCATCCTCTGACTCTTGCACATTCACACACACGGCATCTCAAAGTGGGGATAAAGATTAGTTCTGGTTAAAGAGGATGAGCGCGAACACAAGCAGTGGCTAGACTTGACACAAACCGTTCACTGGAGCCGTTCCATGAAAGCAGAGTATTACAAGTGTCTGTGGCATCAGACTCCATCCTGAGATTAGTGTAAGGCAACCCGTCCCCCATCAGGTCCCATTAGGGTTGCAGTGAAATATTACCCACCAATGCACCATGGTGTTAGTCTAATTAAACTGTAAAGTTAAAGATACAATATGCAGCATTTTATTAAAAAGTAAATTCTCACACACGGGACATCCAATTTGCTCCACACTCATGGTCCTCTATAGTAACATGATGGGGAGTCCATTATTTGCCATCATCATTTCATTGTTAACATCCCATTTTGGCAAGTTTGGGAAGTTGCAAGCTTTGAGGTAGCTTTAACATGACTCTAGAGTGAAAGAAAAGAAAGTACCATGAATCTAAATTTTAAAAATATAACGTATTTTGTTACAAACTCTAAAGAATGGCTTTATTACCCTTACAAATGACTCAGACATTACAGGAATAGTTCACACTATTTGTGCAATCTCAGTAGGTAAACGAAGCAACAGGCATGGACTTATTTTTTTCTGTTTGTCCACTAGAGGAGTGCAGAAGTACAGGGGCAATATGGACAGTTAGTCATTCTCCATAACTCCAGCCTAAAGGATTTTCCAAACATGACTATTGGAGATTCTGCTCTTTTACCACGTAAATTAAGTGGTAGCCTTACAATCTTTGCTGTGTTTGTTGGTAGTATTACAACTCAGGACAAGTTGTAATAATAACTAGTGTGTTGAAGGTTTGGACTCATGAGGAGGTAGTGGCAAATCTTACATACAGTATTTAAATCTTGGAGGATATTCAGTTTGTATTGATAGGTTCAGAATGCTACACTCTAGAAAAAATATTGTAAGGTTGGGTTGTAAATTGTAAACTTATTTATCCAATCAGATAACGACTTTCAGTTGTTATGTTCTATATGAAGCTAAATACAGTTTATTGAACAACCTCACTTTCATCTATTTAAAAAAAAAGCTTTGAAAAGACTCCTCTTTTCTATTTTTATGTGTACATGAGCTGTAGAGAGATAGAGAGACAGAAAGCATTAAGTGCACCTGCATTTAACATGGCTCAGTTTGAGAAGTGGTTTCTTCCTAAAGCTTCACGGACCATAGACCCCGGGTTTGTGATCTTGCCAATTGGCTTTTTATTATTTGAATGAAACACATTGTTAGAAGTGTCTGTGTATTTTATAAACACTTTGGCTTTTCCGACCTAGGTCCAGTGGAGCATGTCCAGCTGCTCGCACCCTTTGTGGTCATTAGGAACAAGGAGGTGAACATCACAGCGGTCGTCTTACCCAGTCACTCCCGCACCGTCACCTACTTCTGGTGGCTCGGCAACAACACTGAGGTAATATCACATGAAAGCTTTACACTGCACTTGACAACAATTAATAACCGTGTAACATATTTTAGATAAATTACATCATGGTGAGTACATATACTTTTCCTTTCACAAAGGGATTATAGTCTGAATCGTTAAAATGTTCAACTTTTTTGTCTGTTTTATCCCCTGAAAAGCCATGTCACTGATCTTGTTAAGTTGAACTGACATCTCCTCCTTTTCTTATAAAATCTGCTTCAGTGGATAAGAAAATGCTGCTGAACCCAAGATGGTTTTTACTCTTTTTTAAGTTTCATGCAAGTTTTTTTTTTTTTTTTATTGCACATATTAACGTTGCACATTTCAGAAAATCCAATATACTCATGCTAACTTACCAGATGAATAGAAAAACACAAAGGATGGCCAGATACTTTTTCCAAGGACAAGTAAATAAAGTTGTGTACTCAATGATACCAAATACAAATAAAGTACTTAATATTTATGAACATACACACATTTCTAAGATGTTTTATCCAGTGACTCCAGTAAGTTTTTGTCTCTCTAGACTTAAACAGCAAATATTTTTATGCAAAAATATTTCCAAGCAGTGCTTTAAGAGAAAAGCTGAATACTTATATGGCAGTATCAGAAAAGGTCAGATGAGTACGAGTACAAAAGGCCCCCTATTCTAATGTGTAGTACAGACTGGAATCTGTGTCTGGACAACCCTAAAAATGTCCGCATAGCACAATATTTTGGATGTATCAAAATAATTTTCACAAACCAGGGTCTAAGTTAAGTTTTGAGGTGCACAAAGATTGTAGTTATAAAGCAAAGATCTAGTGATTTACAATTTACAAATGATTTGTTTGGTTCTGCAGAGACTGTGGTTTGATTCATATATTGACATATGCACAATAGAGTCATGTTAAATTCCTTTACCTTTTTACTTACATATATATATAAGTATGTGTTACTAGAAGTTTTTATATATATTTTTTTATTTATTTATTTAGTTGTGAATACGTGTTCATTAACTATAAATTACAGACCAAAAGAGTTTAGGCTGATTTTAATTTATAACAAAAACAGCAAAACAAGAAAACATAATAAATAAATAATTACAATAAGCCACATTTACAAAACAGACAGAAAAAAACAGATACCACTCCCACCATTACCAGTACCTATTTTAATTATCATTAATTAATTGTATTAATTATATTTTTAAGTCAAATTATTTGATTAGTCATTTCAATAATTTTACTTTATTATAATATACTTTATATTTAAGATTTGTTATTAGTGAAAGGGAGTATTTATTAAAGATATAAATTGTATATTGTTATTTTAATTTTGTTAACGTTGCTGCACCTTAAATACATTTATGTATTTATATACTATTTGTTTGTACAAGACTTCTGTGTAGCTCTCTGAACCAAAATATTGTCCATCAATTAACAACAAACTGTGGAAATAATCTATATTGACCTCACAGACACTAAACCCACCTTGCCTCCAGTGACTGTAACACTGGTAATTACATTAGATACAATCCATGTAAGTCGCTGTTTCTCCAAAAGCGTCAGCTAAATGAATAAATGTAAAAAAAACTGTGGAAATAAATCTATAATCATGTAATAGAATCTTATTTACAAAATATTTATTTTTGTATTGTGTGTGGGTAACAAAAGAAAAATATAGATTACTTTCAATACATGTATACAGTATGATAGGCAACCCTGTATATGAATAATAAATAAGTGACATAATGACCCTGGTATTTGTCCTTGTTAACTTTAGATATGAATCTTATGATTAACTGGGACTTTTATAATAGTTTAAACAGGTTATTGGGGGACATGAACCCTTAAAGTGGGCATAAAGGAGGCTTCTGCAACAGCAGTAGCTTTTTATGGAATCGCATGTAGCTTAGTTTTGTTATTTTTACATTACCGCCTTTGTTGTATAGCTGTGGTGTATAAAAGTTGAGTGAACCCATAGAAACTCCACAGGATGCCTGAGTTGAAACACACCCACATCCCCAGCTTCATAGCTTTCTATAAATCTTTTCTCCACATCAGTGTTCCCATGGCCCTTATAAAACAGGAAAACAACCACATTAGAGCCCAAAAGAGTGCCATGAATAAAGCATAAGGTTGTGGAGAACAGGTGTGCGATGTATTCAAACAGAGTAATCCGATTGTGGGCTGTGACTTCTTGTGCTTCAGCCGGTGATAACGTTGGAGGGGAGTATATCGTACACGTTTACCACTGAGGGAATGCACAGCGTCACGGTGCAAGTGGCTGCAGCCAACTCCATACTGCAGGACACCAGACCCGTCGCAGTCAAAGGTCAGAAGAACTTTTTGTCTTGTTATAGTCCAATTAGACTCTAAATAAGATGTAGTGTTCCTGAAGAATGTAAATTTTTTCTAATATATAATTGTTAAATGAGGCATGGCGTTTTTTTTTCACTTTTTTAATACAATCCAAAAGTGTTTATACAAAGGGTAGCATAAAAAATGGTACAGTTTATTGATGATAATAACAGGTGTGCGACCAGCTGAGTATTTATACACAGATTTTACTGTATATTTCCAGATTGCAATGATTTGAGGTTGATATCATGCCCCTGAAAATAAAATACATTTCATAGATTCATAATCCAACAATGGGTTAATCATAAAAAGAATCAACATGTTGATTTCCCAACCCAAGAATGGTGGGTCCATGATAACCTACAGCTGTATTTGTGTGTATATAAGCCATGCCAGGGTCAGTTATGTGATCCTGTGAACTTATAAAACTGCAAAACTATTTTCACCAAATATAAATGCATCCTTCCACAATCCAAGATGTTTAAAATCAACCACATTATGAATCAAAAGTAAGTGTTATGACAGGATACCATCTACTGTGTCTTTTCTGTGGTTAAACACAAACAAGCTAAGAATTTGCTTAGCATTTGGTGAGATCCTTGTAAAATAAAATGCAACTACTTGACTAAAATATTCCTATTTCTGTTCCCCTCTCCGAAGAATATGTCTTCATTTGATATGAAGTAGTTCCGAATCTGATTTATTACCAGATGATGGGTTTGGGTAAAGCTGTGACATTTTCTAATTATCTGAAAGTGCATCTTTAGCCAAAAGCGAAGTGCAGGGGGATGTGGGGGACACCTCTTCTTGGTTTCATCAAGTGTTAACTACCTGAGACTCAGTGAAATGACAGTTGGCACAGCTTCTTGAGAATAATGCCCCTGGATGTGAATGTATTAATGGCTGATTTTCTTCTTTCTTCAACAGAATTCTTCAAATCACTACTTTTATCTTTCTCACCCAATATGGACGAGTTCAACCCCGACATACCCGAGTGGAGGCATGATGTGAGCAGAGTAATTAAGAAGGCTCTGCTTCAAGTGAGTGATTTTCATTTTCTTTGTCCTTCTGTGTCTCTTCTGCCTTCTTTTTTTTTGTCTTTTCATCTCATATTTTCACCCTTCTCAATTATTTCCCATATCCCTATTACCTCCGCTGGCCATACTCCTTGCTCATTGGTGCGTTTCGAGAGCGCCCCAGGGCCATAGTGTGATTCATCAGCCGACAGGTGCCGAAACGCCTCTGCTTCCCTTCCCTCTCAAGATGGCTTCCCTCATTTTCAAAGTCGCACATAATATTATCTTGACGCCCAGATCCTGATCGCTGTCACTGTTGTGGGTGTGTGTGCCTGTGAGTTTGTGTGATGGTGTAGGTGGGGGCGAGTGCACTCCACCTATCGTTGTTAAGTGCTACTCATCACTCTATTCTCAGCTGATGAGGCGCAAACTGCTTTATGCTTTAAAATGACTCTGTTAGATGGTTTCTGTTATTGAATGAAAGTTTAGACACAAATTATTAATAGTGACATCCTAAATGTGTAAATTATTTGGTAAATATATTTTTTTATTTCTTGTGACTCCTATTTTCTTCAGTAATGATCCGTCTTTTAGAGTTATTTATAGTTGTTATGTCCCGCTAACAGTTTCATTATTGTCCCAAAGAAGAATGGTTGGTTTCGTTGTAACCCATGTTCTCTGAGGAGAGCCTAGAAACGCAACAGAATCGACAGTCCCAAAAATGATATGATCTGAAAAATGATATTTTCAAACTTATAAAACCGGGAGATACAATTTTACCACAGATTCAATGACAGCATCTTAACAAATACAAATGATGCAGAAAATTAGTACAACACCAGTAAAATAATCTGATCTGAAAGCATTATCAATAAAACAGTTTTACAGTCTACAAAACGCAGCATATTTATTACAATGTTGTAGACTACTTTTCTAGTACAGTTGTATTGTATTGTTCATTAATTTCATTAGTAATCGGCGACTTTATTTTTGGTTGATGACAGAATGAAACAGTAAAAGAAGAAGAGAAGAGACACTTTACGCTTAGCTGAACTCTCATGCTGGACCAAGTCCAGTTATGTCTGTTGAGTTACAGACATGTGGAACACTGTTGATCTTTTCCAATTGGTTAATATTGCTGTAACCATGGCAACTGGCAAATGATAGCTTTGGCTTTATGATTGGCATTGATGGATTGATATTGCCCTGGACACAGAATAGGGGGCTTAAATATTTATAATTATTTATTTTAATGAATATGTTTAGTATTTTATGTAGTTCCAATACCATCACTTCCCACACTTTTCATAACCCTGCTCATGTAACAAATCTTTACATCCATAAAGTATTTTTGAGAAGTACAAAAATGGTAGGGCCTCCTATAATAATGTTGACATCCCAGACTCGTCTTAGATTATTCCATTTACCAGATTGTAATCAAATAAGCATATTATTTCATAAAATACAAGTGAGAAGTCTTCAGTTAAGTTATTTATAGCCAATCGATGCTTGCAGCCGACTTGCTTTTGTTTATGTGTGATCCCATTGGATCCAAGCAGTAAATTTTCGTCTTAAATTAATTACCAGGGTTATTGGTGCATTCTCTCAAAGGCTGATGTACTTCACTGACGAGAAATCACAGAGGTTTTATTTCAAAGAGCTGGCAGCGACTGAGCATTAGAAGGTATTTGATTCCACTCTTGAAACATAAAGTCATGTGAATGTTTCTGAAATTTATACGTAGGCTCCAATTCTGAGCACAAAGGAGACTGTGGCATCAAATAACATGGGTTTTCAAATGTTTTTAACCACATTTCTTCTAATAAAAAACAATTCTACTGCCAAGTTTAAAGCCTTACATCAAGTTTACTGTAAGTTACTTTTGCTCAGGGGCGTTGCAATAAAGTTAGGCCATCAAATTCAATACTTTATTGCCAAACAACTGACTTTTTAGGAATTTGTTTGGTGTGATCCACGTAATTACATTCATACACTCACCACAACAATAAGTTAAAAGGAAAATACAAAAAAGCATCATAAATATTAATAAACCTAATCAATAACCCATTAATGGGTAAGACCTGCATACAATGTCGTGTCTGTTACTACCCCCAGCCCTCAGCACGTTTGTATGCAACAACTCATGAACACAAAACCAGTTCAATGCCATAGAGTCTTTATTGTAACGACAACAAACAACCCGAGTAGACTATCCCCAGCTCTACTAAAGGTCTGCAAATGAACTTGGGCTTATATACAGTTTTCACATGACAGGTTACATATTTATGAGCACTCTTCAGTGGCGGTAAAGGACCCCCTCCTTCTAACCTTTGTCCTAGTTCCCCAATAACCTCTTTGGTACCAGGCACCTATGTCTCTATCTTTAACCAGATCTTCCCTGTGTGTGTGTATTAAACTAATTAAGTTTTAAAGCCATACACTCTGACATTATGTTTTCTCTTTTCTATTAATATAACTACCCATACTTGATTATAAACCATACAAAAGTATAAACCATAAGGCACATAATAAAAACTTATACATAAATGAATACCTCAATAAGTTCACAGAAATAATACACATAACATCCAAAACACCACAACATAACATAGCTGGTCTAAAGTGCAAGTCAAAGTGTTAAGGAGACGGGCAGCGCTGGGATCTAGTTGTTTTAGTCTTTATGCTCCTCAGTCTTTTGTGAGAGGGCAGAGGATTGAAAAGGCAGTGTGACAAGTGAGTCTCTTCTAAAAAATGAAGGCACAAGTTCAGCATGGTCTTAGTGGTGTTAGAAGTGCCGTCCACTTAGATTAAAGCATACATTGGGGTGTTTAATGCATATTCTTATATATGATCACCATTTTTATAGTGCACAGTAATGTTACTGTTTAACAGTTTTGACACACAAACTCACAATGTTAAATATACTTTAAGAGATACTGTAATTACATACTAAATTTTATTAAAACTGCTCTTTTTGTGACCTGCAGTTTATAAACTCAAGATTTGTTTCAAGCCACTTCATCAAGTCATCATGCTTTTGTTGTGAAGTTTGAATACATTGATATTAGAATTTTAGTCAGAATTACATTTACATTAATAAGTTACAGTGCTCTTTCTTCTGCTTTATTCAAACATACTGTAGAGCTGGATGTGCTCATACTGTCCTCAACCAATTTCACTGCAGAATAGCACTGGTTACAAACATAACCTCTGCTCCACTCTTTAATAGAACAGCAGTGGGTATGCTGACAATACCACTCTGCTTTTTTCAGATGAGTATTTGTCTCTGATTCCGAGAGTGGTCCCACTGTGTTTATTGAGCAGAAGTTCATTTTCATGCAAACACGCTGTGAAAAGACGAGGTTATTTTTCTTGGTTTGGTTCGGGTTGAGGAGTCAGAGCCCGGGCCAGAAGTGATGGCCCCTCCGCAGTAAACAGCTCCCTAACAATAAAGCGGCAGATGAGAGAGGCACCGACTCGCAATTAAAGCCAGGGTCCATTTAACTGAGCTGTCGTTCTGTGGAGAAACAATGGTGAATTTTTCACATCATGACTTTGCACTCTTCACCCAGAATCCTCTCTGCTCATTCACTATTGGAGCATTTAATTTAGTGTTTTCTGTCTGCTTCACTCATCTTTATCAAATACAGCTTTTCTCAAATCAAAATGTCTGAGCTGTCCACACCCTCCTTCAGGATTTAATGCACGCCATTAACTTCTCATTCTCTCTACAAAAGCACTTTTTCAAATATGACCAAGGAGTTTTCAATCACTTGCAGTAGAGGTATAACACCATCTTTTCACTCAATTAAGCAGCTGTAGTGTTGATTGTTTACTCTCAAATAACTGCATATGGATCTGAGATATATTATTCCACTCATAATATCCTCTTATTTAATGATATTGTGGAATTATTCAAAGATATTACATTTTGCCAAACATTTAGGCCAAAAAAGATCTGTTCCGCGACATTGCAGATTGCAAATCCACACTTTACACCCCTCCTTTCCACAACCTCTAAGCAGCTACGGTAACCCTGAAGGGACATGTCCGTTCAGGGCAGCAGTAGGAAAAGGAAGTAATGGAATTAGTAAATACTTTTTCTTGGTTCAAATCAACTTTAAATGAGCTTTAAAGCTTATTTGCCTTTTTGTTTTACCATGGACTTTGCAAAAGTGTCTTCTTTTGTCCAGTTACAGTCCAGGCTTTTCAATCATTGTAATGATTCATTGCAAATCCTGTATTGCTTCATGAAATATATGGTTCATTGTTTGATCCCTTATTCCATTTTATTTCATTGTCCAACCTTCCACAATTAAATGTGGTAGGTCATTAGTTTATTAAGCTAAAGTGAGATGATTTTGCACATACTGTATCTTGCATGTCTCAGTCTTATGTATGATCAGTGTTAAAATAATTATTGGGTTCGGATCACAAACGAGACGACGGAGACCGTACATGGTAAATTTAGGAATGGAAGACCGGTTTAATTCTTGCAAGAATTAAACAAATCAGATAACATGCAACAATGGCACATGGTGATTTGCTTAACATGTTTACAACAAATGAAGTTTTTATAGGTGTACATTATGCCCGCCTCTCAGCACTGGAGCAACTGGAGTGAGAGCATATAGTAATATATAATATATAAAATACTAATAACTACAATCAGTTAAAGGCTACAACAGTACAAGGGACAAATTCAATAAATTCTATGCCTCACTTAATTTGGTTTCTACATCCCATTGCATTAATCAGAAAACACCAAAAAAATCCTAAACACACCAGTTTGACATAAAATTGGATCCTCTGTGAAGGCCTAACCCAATCTTTATCAGCTCATTGTATTCAGTATTAAATGTGAAGGGCTTCAGAAAAGAGAGCTGTCGAGGAGCTTTTTAAACTAATGACTAATTGCATTGAGGACAAACATGTTCCAAGTGTATTGATTTTTTCTCTAGGGTCTGTTGCCTCTTCTGTCACCCCATTCCCCGACTATCATTTGTTCACTACTTTGTGCCTCAAATAGCCCAGCCGTTTCTGCACTTGATAACTGATGTGCTCTGGCTTTATTGCTCTGGACACAAAAACACTAGAGCAGCTGAAATAAAGAATGATGACCACACAGACCCTGCTCCCACTGCTTTATAAAACCTATAAAGGCTTAGAGCTTAAAAGCTAAAGTGTGTTGTAGCAACCAAAATATCAGACTCACCTCAGGTTTAGAAAAACAAAAAACAATGATACACAGATTACATTTTGGGGTATTTTAAGGACTTGATGCAGCTTATAAAACCAATGCAGTGCAAATAGGTCAGTAGATATAATAATAATAATAATAATAATAATAATAATAATAATAATAATAATAATAATAATAATAATAAACTCTATTTTTTAAAGCCCCTTTAAAGGCAACTTCTCAAAGTGCTATACAAAAACAAGCAATACAAAGCTCAAACAATAAAAGTAACATCAACAATCAAATGCTAATTTAAAAAAATAAGTCTTAAGTGTACCTTTAAAAATGTCGTAGCCCTGTGCTTCCCTAAGATCAGGAGGCAGAGAATTCCAAAGGACAGGAGCATATGAAGAAAAGGCCCTGTCACCCATAGATCGTAGGCGTGTTTGAGGAACAGCCAACAAGTTGGATTGTGAAGAACACAGTCTCCGAGTTGGGGTATAGGAAGTTAACAACTCAGATAAATAATAAGGGGCCAACCCATGCAATGCTTTATATGTCAGCATCATAATTTTAAAATCTACTCTGAATCACTCACTGGGAACCAGTGTAAAGACTCCAAAACTGGAGTGATGTGATTGCATACACTAGACCCAGTCAGTATCCTGGCGGCCGAGTTTTGTACATATTGTAGTTTGTTAAGTGTGGATTTAGAGACTCCGGCTAGAAGGGCGTTACAGTAATCTATCCTAGAGATAACAAAGCAATTCATCAGCTTTTTAGCTACTGAGAAATTTAGCATAGGACGTAATCTAGCTATATTTCTGAGGTGAAAAAAGGATGATTTAACTGTAATCTGGACAAAAGAATCAAATGAAAGCCTGGTATCAAATTCATTCATAAAATAATCATTATAGTTATTTTAATGAATTATCTGCCTGCAATGTTGTATGTCCAAAAGGAAACATGAATGTGCTTCTCGTCCTGCAACAGTTACTTTATCTGCTCTGGACTCTGTCTGCCCAATTTGGTTCTATTGAGCTTAAAATGTCTTAAAATGTTTTTTGTTTTTTCTGAAACACACAAATGTTAGAACATATGAAGAATTCTCAGTCTTATAGATAAGAAAAGAACTGGGGTGGTAACACAACACAGCTGGTTGAGGTTTTGTCACAGGCCAATGCTCTGTGTGAAATTGTTGGTGGTAGTTGTGTGTTATTATACTTTTTAAATCCTTATTTCATTTGCTTTTCTTAATCACCTCTCTCCTCACAGCAGTAGTTGGAGATTACTGTCAACATGTTTATGATCCCTGTCTGAATTGCTGTTGCCTTTTCTGGCTGAAGAACTGAGACTGTACACAAGCACTTAGCTTCCAGCAGGGACTCACCAGCAGCCAATTAGATCTCAAAGGAATAGATCTAAACATAATATAGACTCAATAAGTGTCATTTCATATGGCAAATTTACAGAATTGCATATAGAAGATCCATCACCAGATACATAATATTTCTATGTGCACACAGACATTTATTGGAACAAGTTCTGACAAAGTGTCAGTTTGTAATAATGACTTGTCACTGGTGCTGGACTCTTGAGTTATGTTTCTGTCTCACTCCAGGTTTCAGACTTCCCAGAAGAGCAGCTCTTGGTAGCTGTATTCCCAGGAGTCCCAACTGCTGCAGAGCTCTTCCTATTGCCGCGCAAGAACCAATCAGAGACCAGGAAGAAGACGGAGGAGGAGCTGGAAAAGGTATGATAATTTTGTGATGATTTAGCATAATTCTTCTTCAGAGGAGCTTTATGTTACTGCTTTTGTGCCTGATTTATAATTTTCAAAATTAGAACTTTTTTGAGGATCAAGGTACAGGTTGAAATGAGAATGTCCTGAGACCAGAGTTTTTGAGTCTTATGGTGGTTAGATTCAGGCAAAAAATCCTATTTATTTCAATGTTGTAGTCAACACTACATCACTAAGACCAAATTTAACAAGACCAAGACTTTTGAGAGTTGAGACTGGGTCAGGACAAAAGCTATGACAAGACTAACTGTCCAAAGTCCAGTGTTAAGTCTAAAATCATGGGATCAGGGAGGTTTTTGAGAGATTGAGATTCTACACAATTCTTGCAGAAATGTGTAGAAATGAGCCATAAGAGTTGAACTTTTTTAACACTAATGATGTAAAGGAATGACCTATGTGGTCTTTGTCAGTCTTAAGTTTAAATCGCTCTTTTTTTTTATTTAGCTTTTCCACCTAGTGGAACTCAAAGCGCTTTACCAGTGTTACAGCTGACCACTGGAGGCAAGGTGGGTTATGTGTCTTGCCCAAGGACACAATGACAGTATGTGGGAGAGCGGGATGTTATGATGTTTTGGGATGTTTCGAGCAGGGATCGAATCGCCCACCCGCCGGTCGAAGGACGGCCGCTCTACCCACTGAGCTCTTGCCGCCCAAGACCTTGATGCCCAGACAAAGACCAAAAACAAATAAAAATGTGTCCAAAATCTCATATACATCTCAAGACTAATTTGGTTAAGTTTAGATGAAAACAACATTGTAAAATAATACAACAATTATGCAAAACATAAACGCTAAAGGGCACCTCACACATCATTAAAGGATAAGATGGCCCATTGAGTGAACATCTGTTTATTACGCCTTGGGAATAAGAATGGGTGGGATTCTTCAACGATGTCTTCAATTTGTTAAACAGGCATCTGATGTCATCGTAAGTGCCCTGAACCAGAACCTGGTGGAGTTCGAGCTGAAGCCTGGTGTGCGGGTGATTGTCTACAACACACAGTTGACACTAGGTGAGATAATCCTCTCTTTACCATTACACTGGCATGCACATGAATTTAATTATGACAAAAGCGTCAAAGATTGTTTGAAAACTTTTTTTTTTTTCTGACAAAAATAATTTCTGTCAGTGTGTCAGCATTGTCAGCTGAGGTACACAGGGGACTTTGGGAGAGAGTTGATTTCAAGAGGTGCTCCTTGAGATGGGGATCTTTTATGCCTTTCATCAAAAGTCGAACATCTGTTCTATTTCTTTTACAGCCATTCAACCACAAAATGAATGTTAAACTGAGTATAATTATGTAGATTATTTAGTCCTTGAGAAAGAACACTGTAAAATTTAAGGCCAGATGCTAAAATCATATTTATGAACATTCTGTGACACCTGAGACTTTCAAATGCGCTTCCCAACCTAAATGACTACAGGCTTAGTTCTTGTAGTCAGTCAGACAGGGCTGTGTCCTGAGACTGCAAGTCTAGTTATTTAACAGTTTAAGTTTCTTGTTGTCTACAACTTCAACTGAGAAACAACAAAAACAACAAATAGGTCCCCATGTTTTGAGGGGAAAATCTACAAACTATAAACCATATTGCTCTATTATATCTATTGTTTACCAAAAGGCAGGTCACTGAACACCAACAAAAGGGCCATCAAAGTTTCTGTGTGCTTTCAGATAATCACCCTTGCAAATAATTAATGTAGAGTGAAATTTAGTTTGAGGCCTAGCTTAGTTATAGGCTATTTTTCACTATTCTTTACAAAATATTTTTTTTATATATTTCTTTGCTCTAGCCTAATATTATTACATGACTTATTTCAATCTAATACACTGAAAAACAGATGTAAAAACCTGAATCAGTGGTGTACGATCATAGTATCAGAAAGCTTATATTTACTGATATTGCAGTCAGTCTCGTGTCCTGTTGCCGGGCAGAGTGTACCTTGTAGTTTATCCTTGGCTGGTTTTATTTGGCCCACAGTCTCAGAGGGCACACTTCCATAAGTTGTTGCACCATTAAGTTGTTGCTCAAAGTGCGAGGTATTAACAGGCTGCTGCGTGCTGTTCGGTGACGTTCTGCACTGTGCTGCACTCCAGTGACATTGGAGGTGTACTCAGCTGGATCCCTCTTTATGTTTTACCTCCCAAGTAAAGGTCTAAAGAGCCTTCAAGCTGCTCGAGAAAGGTCAGCATCAAACGCAGCTCCGACTCCTGACTGAAAGGCTGAGGAGGATTGAATGTGGAAGAGAAAATACAATGTGATTTCACCACAATGACGGACACTAATGCAAAAATATACAATTTAAGGTTGAAGACTTATGGGTGAATTCTTGTAGTGTGACATTAACTATAGTAAGCGCTTGTGTCGGTTGGTTTCTTGCTGGAGACAAATGCATGTGCAATTAACTATTTCAGATTCAGCTGAAATGTGTACATTACCAGCTGCTGCCAGCATCTCGAAAATACAATAGAAACAACAATTTCACGCTAGCTCAGGTTAAGACATTTGAGATATTAAAAACACAATCCTCTTGTCATGATTTATTATCACAGTATGCATTCTATATGTATACAGTACTCATAATGAGCAAAAGAATAGAGTTTTTTGTTCTGGAGTGTTCTGTCTCATGATTTATTTTGAAGAAAAGTGTGAGGACTTGGTAAAGTAACAAATGATCAAAATAGATGGAAATAAAACCTGTGCATTAAAAGACTTTCACATTCTTTTGGTACGCAACCCAAAACAAGACAAGACAAGACAAGACATTTATTTTTGTATAGCCCAATATCACAACAACAGTCGCCTCAAAGGGCTTAACAGACTGCACTAGACAACATCCCCTGTCCTTAGACCCTCCATTACCAACGTACTTGCACAAAATAGTAGATAAGTGATTAAACATGTTTTTGCCACAGAAATCTTTCTCTACTCTGATTACCGCCTGCAAACATGCAATCAATTGTTTTTATGCATGTAGTGACAGATGACAGACATTATTTCTTCAATTTGAATAAATGGAGGGTTTAGATGGTCCATGGGCACTCAACAAAACACAAGTTTCTGTAGATGTAAGTCATCAGAAAATGCAGCCAGAGTCTCCTGCTTCACAGCTACAAGGTTGTGGGATTGATTCTGCTTTCTGTGAGGAGGCTTTATGACCTGCCTGTGCTACCATTCTGGGCATACTGGTTTCCTTTCACCGTCCAAAGACTAAAACTCTGGCGAGTGAGTGAATTAGAAACAAAAGAACAAAAGAACAAAAATAGCAATACATGTATGTATGAAGTTGGGTTTTGATGATAGCATTTTTATATGAAACTGCCATGCTCCATAATTTGTGTGTATTGTTTTACATAACAAGAAAAAATCATGTAGTGCCGAAATTAAAGTGCGATATATACACACTAGCAGCTTATACAAAGTGTTTCTCAACCCATTTGTTGATTTAGTAACATACAAATTATATGTGTTAGTATTATGTTTTTATTGTGCTGGCTTCTGTTCTATTCATCATGTCTGTTTATTATGCTGTGTTTTTCTTCTTGTCCCCTTCTGCAGCGCCTTTGGTGGACTCCAGCCCCCGACACAGCAGCTCTGCAATGCTCATGCTCCTCTCGGTGGTGTTTCTGGGTCTAGCAGTGTTTCTAATCTACAAGTTTAAGAGGTATGGGGCATATACAGCCCCACTATATATCCATTACCATACAATTCATTACTGATGATTCCAGATGAGCGCAGTCTGGACAAATCAATTACTGTCTGATGTGCGCCTCTGTTTGCAAATGTAATCTGAAATATCCCCCTGAGATTGCGGAAGTCCTCTCTGCATCATTCCCATGCAGGAGGTGCACGCTCCAATCAGTGTTAAAATGCAGAGAAAACAGCCATTAAATGTTTTAATATGCACTTGGCTGTGCGGCTGACGTTATTTGCTGAATAAATTATTCATCCTCCAAATGATTCTCTTGAAAAGTGTGAGAGAAATGGGAAAGCTGTCATTAATTATAAATGTAATTTTTTACTCATTACTCCCAAGAACAGACTTTTTTTTTTCAGTAAGTCTCAAAGTTGACAAAACAGAGCTATTAATATCCACATAAAAAGTAATTAGGAATAAATTGGAGCATAGACTAAACGAAGAAGTCGATTAAGGATGATAAATACCTGGATTATATATGTAGACAGTTAAAAATAATCATTTAAATTATGAATTTTCACTTATAATATGTCTAATATTTTGGGGTATGTGTAAGTTAGTATTAAAATATATTCACCACATATTGTACAACAAATTCTCTGACTGTTATTACTGTTGCTGTGCTCAGAAAAATCCCTTGGATCAACATCTACGCCGAGGTGAACCAGGAAAAAGAGCAGGAGATGATCGGCTCAGTGGGTCAGGGAGACAACACGCCCAAAATCACTCTGAGTGAGTTCGCCACATCCAAAGAACTCATGGAGAAGGAGCTGGACGCCAGGGTCAAACGTAAGTCAGGAAATTGTAAGATCCTTCAGTTTAAACACTTACCTTAGGTCTTACTAATTAAAAAGAGCATGCTTTTCAAATAAATCAACACAGTATTTCACTGAATAAATGGAGCCCTTTTTCTCCCCCTTAGGCATCCTTAAGCTATTGAATTTGGATTATTGTTTACTAAAGGAAATTGGCAACTTATTATCCATTTAGCATTTTTAATTAATGGGCAAATAGGGAGTCACAGAGCAGAGAAAGTCCTGGAAGGCTTTAAACATAGCAAAGAATAGATTGTGCTAAGTACTGAGAACAATGAATAATGAATGAAACTAACGCAGGAAGTGTGCTGCCTCAGCATTTAGCAAGGGCTTTAATCACTTGACTGTGGTCACAATACAGGCCAAGGTTTAAGGTTGTAATTGATAGTTAGTTTATAGAACCAAATATTTAGAAAGCCTGCTCTATTGTTTTCTTTATAAGCATTAATTCCTTCATTCATACAGTTATCTAAACTCAAATTAAAAACTCAATATTCAGAAAGAAATGCAGGTAAGCTGTGGTCTTAATCTTTCAACACAAACAAGCGGAGGCCTTTAGACATTGATCCTGTCCATTCCCCCAAAATATACTGTTTATATACGCTTTTAATTTGAACTTGCCACACCCAAACTTTAACTTTGAATTGTCAAAAGTTTATACTGGTTATGACAAAGTTGCATTAAATGAGGCAACAGTTTTATGATATGTTCTGCAAACCTGTCCTGGAAACTCAAAGATGGATGCAGCTTTGTGGGCACATTGTGTATGTTCAGTGTCATTCATTCTTTCGTAAAGCTTTTAGATCTAACCTTGGTTTTGTTTAAAACAAGATTGCAGACACATACAAATAACAAATTTACCAAAAGCCGATTAAACCAGGCCATTGTAATGTGGAGACTTGAACTGGAAAGTGGATTTTCTTTTGACTGTTTTATTTGAATGTCCTTCGAAAATTGTTACAAACCTTTAATAAATTCATTATTTAATAACTTCAGGTCTCGGTGTCAAAGCCCTTTTTGTTGTTTCACAGAAATTAATGCAACTACTCTCTTGGACTAATTGTCTTCATTCTTCTTCTGCTTCGTTTATTCATGCACAGGGGGAGTGGTGAACGCCTGCGAGAGCACAAGGGAGATACCAAACTGTACTAGTGTGTAAAACTGAAGCACGAGACGGCCGATGTACAGAGAAAAGTATAACCGTGTCGGGAAGGGGTTCTCTTTTTCTGTTTTGTAATTCTCAACACAGCCGATGTTAATAGTTTTCTAAAGGGACCTCATTTCTACAGACTTGCATGGATGTCTCGTCCTACAACATCCATGCAACAGACGTCGATGTACTCAAGATTATTGTAATTACTGGCAAAACTCACTTGGTTTTCTGGATGTATAAGCTACATTACAACTTTTATTTGCAGAGTGAGATATGTTTTTTGTCAAATTATATGAAGAGTTCTGTAAATTTCTTAAGGAGTTTGCTTTGGAAATCATTTCTGCCTATATATAGACTATTATGTCTGAGTCTACAGTCAAACAGGGAATATTATAAAATGTACTATACTCTCATCTGTTCTGTTAAATGTATATATTATTACTTTCTACATGCTCGTAGTCTGAGAAACATGGCAGCGACAGAAGATCTGACCAATGGTCTGTTATACAAATGTGTTACAAAGTCAAAAATGACCTAAAGAAATCATTTTGATAAGGTTCTTGACTTGTGCATGTTCTTATTGAGGACACAATTTCTGTGTTGTAGATAAAGCAAGTGTTGTAAATAGTTCTTTTTTTTAAATCATTCATAAGTCCTTTATTATTTGATTTTGTTTATTTTATTTTTTTCATTGTCTGCTTGTGATACATGTCAAGTAGGAGGTGATGGTTTGAGACTTTGAAGTAGCGTTGTATGTGGTAGTTGTATTGTTAGTTTACTATCTCTGCCAGAGCTGGTCAGTATCAGAGCGGCAGAAAAAAAAAAGCAGTGTACAAGGAAAAGCACATTTTAAACAAAAATTATACAGGTATATTATGCTACTCAGCTTTTTACAGTATATTACTGCGCCATGAAACAGCAGTTTTTAGTCATGTTAACTGATCCTCAGATCATTCAGGAATCTATCTCTTCCTCAATCAGCTGTGAAATACTGGGTTGTCGATGGTATATACAACATAAGGCCATGGAACTTATTCTAAAAAACTGCTGCGTTATAGTTAAATAATGCACTGTAATGGAGCTTTATGTAACAGTGATTCATTCATTTTTTCCACTTTTTTAAAAGGCACTTTTTTCCTTGAGTTAACTTGTACTCAGTCATGTTAATTTACAGCTACCACAAACAACCTTACTGAAGAAAAATCTAATTGTCATGTTGATCCATGTAGAACAGTCATAATATAATGCACATTGACTTGAACCATGAACATGTAAAAAGCAAGCCTTTAAATATGAGCCTAGAGTGCTGATCCTTTTCTGTTCATCATAACATGAAGGTATCAACAATTCAACAAATCAAGTGTTCAGTTCTAATTTTCAAACATAAGGTTTGTGAGCAAACGTGAACTTAAAATGAAAGCAAGAAGGAGAACATGCCATAAACACACTGAGAGCTATTCCGAATTCTGAGTAACATACCCAAGTATTGCATATAATTCATACAACACAGATAACAATACCCTTTATAGTAATCGCCATTTTATGGTCAGTTGCATTCAATAAACTGTGTATAGGTGGTAGGCAGTTTCTAGTGAAACAGTTTTGGTTTGACTAGTGCACTGGATAAAAAAAACGTAATCCTATCTGTAACTAGGTGCTACATTTATGTGGCTTCAGAAATTGGTTCTTCAATCTTAGACTGAATAACACTGCAATGGTATCATATGGCAGAAAATGCTTTGGTTTCTATAATTTAATTGAAGGGTTAGTTTTGTTTTGGCAAACCACTTTGTTCAATTGGTCATACTAGTTCTTCACATTAGAGCTGTTTAGACCATCATATCACCACAGGTACTCAACACAATACCCATATATTGTTTAGAATGAATCCCATAAGTGCAGGTTAGGTTTTGTTCAGGGTTGTGTGGTGTTTGCTCCATGCAGTATATAAAAGAGGAGTCCTATGGGTTGCTATAATTACGTATCCCAAGTCCCAAGTGTCCATAACAAGACTTTTCTTGTGTTTATTCTAACCGAGCAAAGTACAACCTCACAGGCTGGGTGTCTTTACCGTCTCACACTATTACCATCAGATTCCTTTCATAAGTCACAGATTTGTATGTGCTGCTAAACAAGGAGTAGCGTCCTCCCAGCATGCAGCTCCCTGCCGAATACCGCAGTCCAACAAAAGCTTAGTGTCCTCGGGTTGACTGGCATCAGCCTCCCCAGTAGTCAACCTGGCGATAATCACAGAAAGCCGGACAGCTGAGCAGATGATGGCCCATGCAGCGCTTTCCTACAATGCTCCAGTTTGAGTAAACAGCGTGAGGGCCAGCAGGGGAACGCAGCACAAAAATATAGGCTGTCACATCATATATGCGTTACCTTGAACTGAGAGGGTTCTCATCTGAAAGCGAACAGCCAGGCCCTGTTACTGCAGAGAGCCAACACATCGAAGTGAGATTGTTTTAAGGCTTTCTTGTATTCAACACATGTCTGGAGGAGAGGCTTGTTTGCGCGCTTGGATTGTGCCTGGGCGGGTCTTTGATGGTCTTGCTTTGTTCTGAGTCCTATTAAACACAAGATTAGGAGGAACACAAGCATAGTTTTGTGCATTTATTGTATTTTGACTGTTGATATTTTTCTTTTTGTCCTTTTGAACCATGAAGAATGTACTGACTGCACTGGTCGTGTTACTGGCCCGTAAGATAACAAAGCATAGAGGATGATGAAAGAAATGATGATAAACTGCTACAGACACTGGCGCGATTGGGTCAGTGTGGCATGCCATTAGAGGCATTTCCATTGTAAGTGCATTAATAAACCACCTTGGCAATGGCCTGTTGCTCAAAGCCGGTTTAGGTTTTAATGCAGGCATGTTCAGATTTTGTTTGAGGAAACTCTAAGTTTCCTCGCTCCACTCTACACGGCTACCCTGCTCCAGAGCAGGTTTTATTCTGGTTTAGAGACTGTAAGACCACTCGAAAGTGAGCAAATGGACCAACTAAACCATTTATTCTTGGCCATTTTTTTCTAGGTTTAGAGAATATACTTTATTACAGTTTGCACAAACACAATGTAGAGGACATTAATTACACTTTGAAAGCTTTCTGTTTTTAAATTGTATTTCCTGCCACAATAAAATCAATTTACACTTAGTGTGAAATATCATGACATTTGTTGAGACCATGAGTTTTTAAGTTGGTCACTCTTCAGTGTGAGCCAATTAAAATGACCTGTCTCAGCTTTTTTTCCCTCTTTTTCCAGTTTTTAGCTTTGACTGTGTTCCTTTTTTGGCCCCATAACCGTTTACTCCAGGTTGAATGCTATTGAATGTTCACTGCACAGACACACTCATTGGTTAAGGGTTTAGAGGGAAAGTTGATATCAGCGTCGTGCAACAGATGAACCAAAAGTTACCCAGTTTGGATTTGTTTGGTTTTATCAACTCAGAACTTACTCTGCAACTCAGTGTTTGTTCAACCGGCTTCCACCAACAGAGCTAAAGGCGGAAGCCTGTTGACTGAACAAGAGAGAGTCAAAGAAGACTGTTTTGTTCTTGTGATAAACAGTCATAGTCTAAATAGAACTAAATGCTAAATGTTGTAAACAATACTGTTTCTGAATTTAAGGTTTGGAGACTTGGCATGGTATACTTCTTAAGCAAGAATAGTGCATATATATGGGCTGCCTTTAACAAACCATGCCCTACTGTCCCAACCTGTACTGTACCTCTCAGTGGAAACATGGCTGTTGGATCTTAACACTACTCTGCAGTAAGAAACAAACTGGCCTGAATCCATACTTGAAGTGAGATCCTTGTATTCATGAGATTTCAGAAGGCAAAAGCATTGTGATGTTCTTTGGTGCACAACAAATCTACAATGCATGCATCATCCGTAACGTTCTGTTCCATCTTTGATTTTGATATTTCTACGGTAAAGAAACTGTCATTTTGAAATTGTTTCAAATAAATGTATTTTTGTATATCAATGCATTTTGTCTCTCTGGCTGATGAAATTCCTGTGAACTTAAGAGTGCAAAGAAATTATATATAATATATATATACTATAGATACATGCTGCAAATCACATTGTTCCACTAAACCTAAGGGATCTAAAGTATTTAAAATAAACTATATATTGCAGTGGCTGTTAAAACACTCACATACTGTATGTTCTAGTAGAGTAGAGATTTATAACTTTATTTAGTCATAAGTAAAAGTGATTATGTGATGCTAAGATACAAGGATACAAATATATGTATTAGAAACTGATTACTTGCCAAAAATGTGCATGATTTCCTTCTGGCTCTGACAGTGTTTGGCACAAACCCAGATAGCTATGCTAATATATTGAGTAAACGTGCATACATGTGATTGAACAGATTATCAGAGGATGCATTTTAATTCATATGTCAATTTTTAGTAAAAAAAATTGGCTCAGTTCCATGGAGTTAACCAGGTTAGACTTTTTGGTTTCTATAGTGTCTCAGATTAGACAAACTAAACACTATAATCTAATCTTGTACTTAGCTACTGTAGATTAAGCTCCATATAGGAAAGAGCTACACTGAAAGGTGCCACTTAAGCAATGCAAGATAACAACCTAAAATGTAAAAGTGTCAAATTTAAAATTATGAAATGTCATTGTTGACGATCCAACGGTCTCTGCTCGCGTCTCGGCATGTCTGAGTGACATCTCACTTTGGATGAAGGACCATCACCTGCAGCTGAACCTTGCAAAAACAGAACTGCTTGTGATTCCGGCCAAACCAGGGACCTGCCATAACCTCTCCATTCAACTAGGCCCATCAGCCATTACACCGTCCAGCACTGCCAGAAATCTGGGAGTGGTAATTGATGATCAGCTAAACTTCACAAGTCATGTCGCCAGCACCACCCGGTCCTGTAGATTCATCCTCTACAACATTAGGAAAATTAGACCTTTCCTATCAGAGCACTCTACGCAAATTCTAGTCCAGGCTCTTGTCTTGTCCAAACTGGATTATTGCAATTTGTATTGTATTGTATTAGTGCCTTTGTCATGGTTGTATCATAAGACCTGGCGATGGGGCAGTGACCACATTCACTGCCCTTCGCCCATCCCACAAGTGGCCGCTCATGGTACTGGAGCAAAAAAAAAAAAAGATATGTCTCCAAAGTGCTATTTCACATAGACTGTTACATCTGTATGTAAATGTCTGTGTGTTCTACCGGCTTGAGGAATGGGGGTGTGTCTGGTCTTGGTTCCTGATTGGCTGATACTAACTAATGTCTGTGTTACACCTGCAGGAGGAATGGGTGTGTCTGATCACGGATACTGATTGGCTGCTACCCTTTATAAGGAGGAAGTTGATGCCGGTTGAGAGACTGCTGCTACGCTCCGTGTTTCTGTCTGGGCTCCGTCTCCTGTTGGCTGCTGTCGATGCCAGGGGCAGCTTAGACGTTTCTGCTCCTTGTTTATTTTCTCAGTTAGTTCTTTTAGGTGATGGGCGCGGTGGTCCTGTTTTAACGGTTTGTTATTTTACTTTAAGGGTTAGGCAGGGACAGGGGAGGCCAGTCGGGTACGACGGTCCAATGGCGGGCTGGCTCGGCTTGTTTCCCTCTTTTGTTCATTTTGGCCGACCCATCACCGCCTTTTTGTTCTTCTTTGAATTATTCTGTTATATAGACAGTTTGAGCTGTAGTTGTGTATGGCTTTTTGGTTTGTCCCAAATCCTCTGTTTAATTAATAAATTATGGTTTTGTGCTGCCTTACACTTTGTGTGTTTGAATTTATGTTAAGTTCCCTTGAGGTTTAGCGGGGATCGTAACATAGACTATAATGTAAAAAGACAAATCTAGTATAACAACGAATTGAATTTATATCACCCTATTTTCCCGTCCAAAGAGACTCAAAGAACTAACATTATTTATTCATCTGGTGGTAAGCAATGACTGTATGAATATGGACGGCTTCCGCCCACTGCTCCCCAATTCACAGATATTGTCCTTACAAGGCAATAAAATGGTGGTTAAATCCGGGCTTTTCGGCTTTTACTGAATAGTAAAACAATAGTTTTCAGATAGCATAAACGGACACATTAATAAAAAATCCCCACCCCCACCCCTGCAGAGTTGTCATGTAGTAAAAACTTAACTCTAGAGACCAGAGCCATCTTTTGTACCAGGCTGTAAACATGAGTTTTACACTTGTAAAGTTGCCATTGGATTTCTCCTTATATTTCAGCTTTTGGAGCCTGCCCTCTGGTGGACGGCGGTATATGGCTGTATGGTGGCGCCCTTACTCAAGGACCTTTTAAGGGGTTCCATGAGAGAGCTACATCTGCAGTAACAGAAACATGGCAGCCATTTTGCCCCTACAGTCTTTCAAACCACCACCAAACATTCTCACACCAATACCAATAGAGGGTGTTGGCCCAAGGACACAATGACAGAATGAACTAGGGGATGCTAAATGCTAAGTTAAAAACACAGAATCCTACAAATCTTTCCATAAATGCACCAATGACCTACTTTTATTGACATTTAATGGTGGTCATGACTTACAGCGGTCCAGGTTCTATAATACATCCATAGTCTTCATCCACATGCTGCATGTTCATTGATTGTAATAGTTAAAGGCTGGTTGCTAGTACTGTTTGAACAGCTAAAACAAACACGGTCTAAACACATGTTATAGCGGTGCTTCAAAGTCAGAAGACATGATGTTAAATTGCCTGTGATGTGTCATTCAATATTTGAACTTGAGTTTAACACAATACGTGTTATCAGTGACAGGACAAACAAGACCAAAGGAGAATTTCAAACTAGTTTGGAAAATCACAAAGAAAAGATAATTAGGCAGAAAGACTGAAAACAGCTTATTTTGACTGAAATGAGTAAAGACTATTTAAGGCAGACGAGGTGTCCTTTTTGCCCACGTGCCCAGAAAACATGTCAACTGCAAAACAACTGGAGTTTGCTAATGAGTAAACTAACTTTAAAATACTTCTTACTTCCATTCAGCCTTGTCGAAAACTATAGGCTGTCAGAGTTTTTACCTAAATAATTGACAGTGCTCATTTTCCCATTAATATTGTAGCTGTGGCTGACACTTCTGATGAAAAATGAAATTAAGGTTCACTGGGAAAGAGTCCTTAATTAGCAACGATCAGTGAGTTCTTTAAATAAGGCAGAGTGAGAAAGGTTTGACAGACCTCAGCGGACACAGCAGAGATAATTACAGTAGCGACACGTCAAAAACAGTCAAATAAATAACGTCTGTGCCATTTAAATTGAGGCTATTATGTTTGTGGACCCAAATATCAAACATGAAAGACGAAAACATGCAGTCAAAGGTTCAACGAAAGAGAAGTCTGCAAATGTTTTTGACACTTAATTGGTTTTGAATTGCCTTTTATTCTTAATTATCTACCAATTTCTGTTTTATATTTTGGATTAAGCTACAATAATTGGCATTTTATTTTCTAATAATGTCTGTAAACTGAACAGAAAGATGTCACTCAAAATGACATAAACTGGGCTGAATTAACCTTGTTTGATTTGAGCCTTTGCACAGTTTGGGAATGTAAGGTAAAAATACAATAGATGCCCTACTGAGACCCAGACTGTAGTAACTGCAGGTCACAGGACTCAGGACTCCTGCTGGAGATGTTTTCAAAGGTCGATTGAGCAAACATTTTTTTTTTTCTCACTAACACCAACTCACCACCACCACCTGCTGGTTTGAAACATCTGGCGGTGACATTGTTGCTGTGAGAAAAGACCACAACTGTCTACATGTTAATACTGTGCACAACCACACTTACATAACAACACGTTATTACATTACAATCCTGTCACTAAGTCCCAAACATAAGTACTAATTAAATAGCTCTATATTCATCAACAAATATTAATTATGTATTTATTTTTTTTCCTGGGCACCATCTCAATAAGAGAAAAAGAATTTAAAAAATGATTTGAGTTCCAGAAGCCATCAGGAATCCTATAATAAAATAATAAACCACACTTAAGGGTGAACTATGTTGTATGGTGATCTTTACTGATCAAAATAACTCATGTGGATAACGTGCACATTATAGGCTTCAACATTAATGGGCTTGTTTCCCTACAATGAGACAAACCTATCAAGGGAAGGAGTTTTCAGAGGGAAAGATATTTTTTTGTATGCCCAAATTCCAGTGTGTATGAGGTTTAAAGTGCTACACACTAACACGAACTAAAACTACTTGTGTTGTTGATAACATTTCATTTGAAATACATTTTAGACTAAATTTCCTTCAGTTCATCTTATATATGTCAAACGTGGAATAGTTTGCGTAAAATTTGAAAGCAAATTTCAGAAAAGTGGTAGTCCTCCTATAAACGGAAGGTTGTGGTTTGATGCCTGCTCTCCCCGGTTCATACTGTTGATGTGTCCTTGGGCAAGACACTTCACCCACCTTGCCTTCAGTGCCACAGCTCTGGTGTATGTGTGTGACTGAAAAGGTGAGTTTGGTGGTGGTAGGAGAAGGCTGTGAGTGCTGTGTGCATGGCAGCCCCCCCCCCCTCTGTCGGCCCCAGGTGTGAATGTGTGTGAATGGGGTGAATGGAAGCACAATGTAAAGTGCTTTGGTACAGCCAGGTACAAAAAAGCGCTATATAAAAGATGTGGAATTACTATCTGTAGTGTCAACACTAGATGCTACCAACTTCTACAAACCACACCTTTAAATTAAATTATGAATGTAATGTGTTATTAATATTAATTATATATATGAACATGAAATAAAATTTGTTTAGACTCAAGCGAGCAAATCCCATAACATTCATTGATGTCTCTTTTTGCCTTCTAAAATGGGCGAAGTGCTGTGAAAGTTGTGTGAAAGACAAGCTTTATGTTTAAAAATGTGTGTGGATGTAGCCAGCTTCCTAACTCCAAAGAATACTGAGTCTTACTTTCTTTAAAGCAAAATGAACAAGTGCAGTAAAAGATAAGAGAAGATGAATGGCTGACACTCTATATGCTCTATAATAGAAATGTTACTGTGGTGTTACGGCTCGCTGCAGAAAGCTGCTCTTGAACGCATTAAGGGTCGAGTTAGGGTCATGTTTACGCGATGGCTCTAATTGACCTACATGTCATTCCTCTGACCTTTAGACCACATACAGTCTTGATATGACATGGCATCTCATCAATCAGATGATAATTATCACTGTGGTGATAATGACGGCACTGCCCTGATTCTATGGCCACACACTGACAAATGAAACCTTTAATATGATGACTCTCACAGAAAGCTGCTGCATGCAAATGTGTGCTTAGCCAGAGGGAATATGATTGGGCGTGTTGTCATCGATGAAAGACTTTTCTCCAGAGAGAGGACAGCATTGTCATCTTCAATCCAGTTGCCCCCACCTCCTCCTTTACCAAGCCCCATGGGATTAAAGTATGAAAACACCTTGTCACTTAATAGAAGTCTGCCTCAATTACAGTTTATTTCACTGTTTTTTTGTTTGTTTGTTTTTAGTAGTTGTGGCTGATCAGACACAGACATGAAATGGGATTATTGGAGTTATTCAGCGCAAGATGGCAAAAGCTGGCACAAACAAAAGCCATTTGTCTTTATTCACCAGGGAAGTCTGAACGCTGCCTCATTATACTGTGGCTTGAATTAATCTCAGACCCTTGTCTCTCTTTTTCACCTTGGGAACCCAACACAATGTATTGTTTGGCTCTTAAAATCCTGAACACATACTCTGACCCTTGGTGCAGGTTACTGATAGATTCACATGGCAGGAGAAGAACACAGGCACACAGAAAGGACGTGGGGTAAGCATAATGCTATATTATTATGGCTTATAAACATGACTTTAGGGAATTATACTGTTGGTTTAATGTTTGGTGAGCTTTCATTGTTTTCCTAAAGATGAAACATTGAGAAAGCCGTGACTACAGACATGGCAAATTTGTGACCCTTTTGAGGTCCACGATGCTGTGCTGTCACCACTTTATCAACACAGAGGTTTTATGAGGTGGGTATTTTTTTGGGAAAGAGGAACAGCTACTCTCTGCAGCACAGGACTAAGTGTCTGGAAGAAAACACCGCTGCCAAAATGATAATGCCGTGCTGTTGTTTAAATGTCACAACCATAGCCCCTTTTATCCTCCCTTTACTTTGCGAGATATTTCTGTCTTTCCCAAGTCTTACAGCATTTATAAAAGTGCAATGCCAGCATGAGGGATGTGAAGTGTCCCATCTTTAACCCACAAGAAGAGGGCATAAATGAGACAGCTCAATGACAGTATAGGTTATCAAAGTACTTTATTTAGTTCAGCCGAATGCAGATAAATTATACACTTGTGCATAATTTAAATGTACAATGGTGTGAAATCTGTCAAAATAACCCTCCTTGCATTGGCCTACCTTTGACACTAGAGACATAAGCTCCACAGAACACAGAGGATGTTTCATGATTTACTGTTCTTGTAAAATTACCAAGAACAGTTTTTGTTTCTAACTTTCTGACCTATTTGAACACAACAGAATGTCCCTGCAGGGCTACTGTAACTGTTCACAAACAGAAAGTGAGATGTGAATCTCCAATGAACCAAAGTGCTACACATTGCATTTTTAAAATAAAAGGTCAATTTATATTCACTCCTGCATAGCTACGCAGTTAAATTATAATTAGTGTTACGGTCAACAGAGTAACAGTCAACTATAATAACATGTATTCAACCTATGGTTAAAAAATCATTGTTGGCAAGCTAAAATAAGAATGAAGTAAAGGTTAAAGCAATGGTTTTCAAGGTGAAGTCCAGATGCCATTGCTTTAACCTTTTCTTCAAGATGACCTGACTGACTGAGAACCTTTACAAACCTAAATTAAGATTATTTTAAAAATGTAAATTGTAAGTGAAGATGGTGTTGACCCACATTCTTATTCAAGTCTTTTTCTTTGTCGGGTTGTAGCACAAGAAACAAATGAGCCGAAGGGCAAGAGCTGCCATTACACACAAGGGGAATAGGTCAAGCTCATTACACACCATTGATGCATCCCACTTAAAACAGACAGCGTGCCACTGAGAGGGATGTTGATTTGGGTCTAAAGAGATGTGACTTGGTCCGTCACTCTTTGACCCAAAAACCTGACTAGCCTGCTTCAACAGAAGAACTTGCATAGCTCTGGGACTAGTGATAAAGATAGATGGTGACAATGAATCAAAAAGAGGCTTCAGCTGGAAAAGAAAATACATGGCATTAAACATAATTTACCTTTCTTTATTATAGTAATAGTAATTTGAAGAAATAGTTGCAAGTAAATCCTCTGTTATGATCCTTCACAGAAGAAGCCCTGGGATAACATTAGTGTTGAAGTAGTGTTGTTCTTAGCAAATACTGTATAGTGATACATGATGCCAGAGAGATGTGCTGCTGTAACTGCTGCCAAAGGTGGACATGCCAAATTTTAAACACGTTAAAGTTAAAAGTGGATAAAAACAGTAGGACTTTATCTGATATTTGTTGAGCTTAGAGAATGCTTCATCAACATTATGAACTAAAATCATGTTTTGGAGGCAAAAAGGTCAAAATATTTTCCAGTCTGTCAGGTGTTCTAATAATTTTGGCCACCACTGTATATACTGCAATCATCAAAATCACATCAAATGTGGCTCCACTCCTCTGCCAGGCTCAGGAAAGCATTGGTCTACCAGGGGACCAAAACTTCCAGGTGACATTTCTTTAGTAACATGCATAACCCTGTGTAGAAAAAAATAAACACGTTTGTCACTTTTGTCAATAAAAACAAAATTGTGCGTAAAGTGGGTGAACCTACCACTTTCTTTCTGAGACAAGTGGTAAACTATAGTTGAAACTAAATAACTCAAAACAAAAATTGCAGGAATTGGTTGTGCAAAAGAAACAATTTTAAGACGTTTGTAAAAAAAAATGTAGAAAAACCTAGTTTTGAACATTAAATGATTATGTAATGTAGGATTTTGTTAATTGCACAGCCTGGGAATTCAAATATAAAGTGCAACATATGAGAAAAGTTAAAGTACATACAGTAATAAAATACTAACTGACTATTTGCTCTTGGCTATTGTAAAAAAAAAATCTGAATTTAGGTCAAGATAAACATTTTCTCTATGAGTGATTTAAACTTTTACCAAACGTTTAATTTACTGTACACTTTGTTCTTATAAATAAATGCTCTTGTGAAAGACTAGACATGGAGATACTCAGTAAATTGCTAACTCCTCACATTTCTTTCTGAACAAATGATTTCAGAGCAGCAACCACTAGGTTGGGCTTTAGCACTTTGAACTTGTCTAATAATGATAATAATAATCAATTTATCAAATGCACCACATCACATTTGGGGACCGCAGCACATTAGATAAACAGAAGCACTTAGTGAGACTAAACGCTCTGCCAACACGTACCCGCTGGTGCAGACTGCAGAGACACTGACCTTTGGAGTGCCATGATGAAAAAACAAGCTTCATACCCAATTAGCCATGCTGCGCTTCACACAAAGGAAACTTTGCCTCCCAGAGCATTGCTAACAATATAAATTACATATTAGCAATGATCCTCTGCCCAACAAATTACAATTCTCTCTTTTATTTATTCATGCAATTAAGTAATCGTTATTTGGAACACTTGGATGAGGACAATAAACATTTGAAGTTATCCAAAATCCAAAAAAGATCTCTAGAATTCTAGAAAGAATAATATTCCTTTTATTTTGGATTTAGTATTAGCAGCTGGACATCATACATATGCATTGACTCTCTCTGTCAAAGCTGTTCATTAGTCAGAACAGCCAGCCTAGGGCTATTTGTCTGTAACTCAAAGCTAGAATATGTATGGTTGTTTTCTATTCTTCTATGCCAAAAATATTACCAAATTACAAAAGAAAAAATTCCTTTGACATTCAATGATCACCATGACTTCATCCACGTTGAGCTAGACTTGAGAAACAAATGCATTAATATATATTGAGTGTTTTATCCTAAACCCTTTATTTTTCTTTTTGGCATCAGCAATCATTTGATAGAAATGTTTTTGTTTTAAATCAATCCCACTGTGGGTGCACCGGTTGGACTTTTGGATCTTAGGTATATCGTATATCCAGAGATAAGGACTGGTTATTGCCTATGAACAGTTTATACAGAACCATAACTAAAGACTTGTGAAATGCAAAGTCTGTGGAGTAGAAATAAGAACGCCAAGACATCAACTTTAAACTTTATCAGACACTTGAAGACACAATCGGATAGGTTAGTTAGAAATGTAAGAGTGAACGTTAGCAAACCTAATGATAAGCTAAACTCAGCATGATATGCTATTTAACGTTTTATGTTTAAACTTGTGTTGGGCGTGTAGTGTGCTTTTTATTCTTGTTCATCCGTTGCTGGTTTTGCATCTAATAATCCTTATTTCTATCTATGGTTTACTATAAAATAAATAATTTAATTAGAAGAATGTAATAAAGAAAGATTAGGTCATTTATTGTTTTGTAGATTTAGCTGACGAGAATATAACATAGAATTGGCAAATACTTTGTATTGGCTTTTTTCTACATCTGCCCAGTGAACCTAACACTGCGAGTGAGAAGCAGCCTCCTGTTGAACACATTCTTGAATGAAGATTTAGGGCAAATATTTAGTTTTATTTGATGAGATCACGATGATATGATATAAATTGATAACAGAACAAAGTTATCAATTTCTTCTGTTTGTTGTTACTGGCAAGATCAGTTTTACTGTGTTCTGGATGTTCATGTATGAAATATATATTTGCAAGATACAGTCAAGAATACTGTTCTTTCCATTTTGAAACACTCTTTGGCTAACTTTTTCTTCATATACAAAACGTATTATTAAGACAGCAGTATTATGCTTCATGTACTCACATTAAGCTACATATGCAAAGAGACTTTGACTTGACTTAGACTTGTGACCAAAAGACTTGAGACTTAACATATAAACATAATCATGTAAAGTTAACATGTACACATTGATGGAAGCATTTGATCAAATTGTAAATTGTTGGTCCACGCTTCACAGAATTTAACATTTGATAATTAAGCTTAGAGGTAGGTACTTTTATTTATAAATGCAAGGTCTTTATCTGCAGTAAATGAATAATTATGAAGTCCAACAAAGTGATCAGAGTAATAAATAGAAGTGGTTATAAGGTGTCATAAAATGTCATCTCCTGTTTGAGTTGAAATCCTGCAAGTATTTCTGTGCACCATCAATCGAAAGGTCACAGAGGCCAATTAAAAAGGGCTGCAGAGATAAACCTGCCATATGAATCAGATGCACACAGCCTAACATCAATATGATTGCTGTATCTTGATAATATTTGAGATATTTGGATTAGCACTACCCATTAAAATAACCCATTAAAAGATAAGTTTAGGGGATATGAGGCATTGGCTGAGTTTGATTACTTTAAAGAGTGCTAAATGGCTTGAAACTTATTAAAGTCTTTAATCACAAAGTACTTCATAAAAAGATTATCTATCCAAAAGTGAAAACACTTCACAGTGTTGCTTTAGCCACAGATAACAGCAATTTATTTTCCTGTTTTGAGTGACACATGAAACATGATCATTTTAAAACAGGGACAATGCACTAAGTGAAGAAGTCAGAAGGTGCCTCTCCTCAGCGACAGTAGTCAAAGTCCTGTCGCCACATTCTGACACTTCTAAGACTCTTTGTTGAACAGTGATCCCCCAATGAATTTCGAAAACATCTGTGCTTTCATTTTCAATTTTACTGGTTTCAAAGGCCCATATGGAGACTGTCTCAAGCTATTGTGTCACTTTGTATATGCAGATCTTTCAGCTGCGTACGCTGCATCTCAAGCTTCTCTGCCCTTTTTGCTTAGATGCAGATGCATTCTGAAAGCATTTTCTTTTTTGCAGAATGATTAGAAGAGTTGCTGCTTTGTTTTGTTGAAGATTAACAACTGAAAGTGTAACAAAGGATGGTATTAAATTGTAGCCTCTGGCCGAGATAGACACTATACAAGACGTTTGAGGTGGAAAAAAACAGAAAGAAAAAAAAAGTAGCAATATCTTTTTTTGGGTATGACACCTGTAAAAACCTAGGAAGGAGTAGAGATGGAAAATAATCTATAATCTAATAATCTAAGAGACGGGAGGGCTATCCATGCCTCCAATACCCCATACGGCTTGCAGCCAGAAAGACTCCTTACACTTACAAGGACACAAAATTAAAACATTGATTACTATGAAATACAGACATTCAAGTTCATTTTGAGGATTGAGGTACAGGCGAAGTGGAAGCACGCTACAACAGCATCATGCAACGGCCCGGAACATTATGGAGTGTTCCTTTGTGATGTGACACAATGACGCTCCGTTTTCCTGCGGGCTCTTGAAATCAGGCCGAGCAGCACCAAAAGGAACTGGGGCCTTCTGCATCCTCCACAACATTTTTGAAAGGGCAGAAGATCTTCTGGATTTAGAGGAGGATGAAGCCAGACCAGAACAGGACAGACAGGATGATGACCTGGACAAGGATGATGCTGATTAGAAGAAGCTTTTCTGGTAACAGACTTTCTGATATCTGCTCCTTCAGAGCTGCCTGTATGTCTGAATGATCATGACATCTAGGACTTTATAATGTGGTCATGTTCATTTAGACATATTTTTATTCTGTAAATTCAAATAAGAGATCATCATTCATATGTAAAATAAAACTGGTATTGTTTTTAATTTACCTCTAATGTGTTTGTGTTTAAGTGTTAACTATTTAATTGTTTAATATTGTTAATATTTTGATTAGTTTTTTAATGTGGAACTGTGGAGTGAATGGCTATGTTAAGTGTCTTTGGGTATCTTGAAAAGCGCTATCTAAGTATGACCTTGCCCTGAAGCAGCATTCTCGCTTGATTTGGGAGTTTCTAAACTCAGGTAAATCCATCTTGTAACCATGGGCTCCCAGGCCCCTTGTGAACAATGATGTGGCAGCAGAAACAGGAAAATGCAATTTTTTTATTTGGCAACATGTCTCCGCTGAAAGACGTTAGCATCAATGCTATCATGGTATCATGACCTGTTACAAAAGATGGCTCTGGTCTCTAGAGCTAAGTTTTGTTATCTGAAATCTACAGTTTCACTGTGCAGTAACAGCAGAAAAGCCCGGATGTAACCACCATTTTATTGTCCTGTGGTAAGGCCAATATCGGTGAATGAGGGAGCAATGGGCGAAAGACATCCATGTTTATTTACAATTTATGGTAGTGATGCATTGAGAATATGTGGCAGATCAGTTATTGTCAGTAAATGAAAAAAAAAAAAAACAGCTGGTGTTTCCATTCCTTGATTGTGTAAGTGATAAACTCTAAGGATTGGGCCGATGCTCACCTTGTGTTTTTTTTTTTTTTTTGAGGAGGGTTTAAAGTATGTTTATTTGCTTTTTGATGAAAAGCATTTACATAAATAACAAACACAGTGAGAAGAGTGCAGATGCTGTGTGCAACAGAATTACATGAAAGAATAATGATGAAAGACATCGAGCCCTAATGAGGCATCTGGAATTGCATATAAAAAGACAACCTGGTGTATTCCTTCACTCCCAGGGAAATTGGTGCTTGTCCTTGATGCTTGTGACTCATTCAAGAGATAGATGCTGTGTTTTGGTTGCCAAATGGGAAGATTTTTCTTAAATACCAGATTTTTTAAGTTTAAGTACAGAAAATTCATCAAGCAGCATCAGAGCAAACCAGGATTTATATGTGAGCAGAAACATTCATTTATATTGCATTACAAGTGCTTTTCTATACCTCATTCAAACCCTAACAGTCCCACTTTAGTCTGACTTTTTAGAGCAGGCCCTGGCAAAGACAGCTCTGACAATCAACAGTTTGTGATTTACGAGAAAGCACTTTTACAGTCGGATTATCAATGGCTACTCAAAGTGACACTGAGCAACAGGGTCAGGGCTCCTCAAACACCTGCTGCAGCCCACAAAGATTAAATATCAGTTTTAAAGGTCAATTAAGCTTGATTTTTCTTCAACTTTGAACAAAATGCCTCTCGCAGGAGCTTAAAAGGTCTCCAAGATGAAACTGCTTCTCAGATGAAAACTCCCAATCAGAATCTTAGCACTTAGAGCTTGTGTTGCACTAATAGTTGAGCGCTTGAATACAGGAAGGCACTACTACTGCCTCAAATTAGAATTACCTGTGAAGGCTTCAACAACCCTCAGAAATCATGACACAAAGAAAGGCTGGATCCTGCTGAGACATCCGGATTATTTTTCTGGGAGAACAAGTTTGCAAAGACATGAATTCAGCCCACTCACTTGTTTTAATAATGAACAAACCCTGAATGTCTGAGATTTTACATTAGTTACATAAGGGACCGCATGATTTTATAACAATGTTGTACCTTTTGTTTTTGTAGTTTTCTGCTAACTTTGTAAACTTTAAGACAAAAAGTTTGCATTGTTTTTTTTAGCTATTTTTTTTTTTTTTTTTATGAGCAGTGTAACGATAAAGTGAGACGTAAATGTGTACAAATGGATTTTTCAACAGACAGTATTCTTTGCAGATTGCTCTACATGTGTTTTCATTATGCAGTTAATTATTTCCAAACAGTGCAACCTTGGATGCAAGTAAGGCCGTCTCTGAGTTAGTCAAACATATCTGCACAACCCCTCATTGGCAGATCTGGCTTAGAATTTAATACACAGTGTGTTTAGAGTCCTGTGTGTTCTGTTTTGGGACATGTCATCTGTTCTACCTCACAACTAATGATCACCTTTACATTTAAGTTCTTTGAATGAGTTCTGTTCACAGTGTCTTAAACTACATTATGTCCCTGATGAATGCTTACTTAAGAACACATTGCCATAAATATACCACTTGTAAAAACACATCCGTGTCAGGGAAAGTCCAACTAAATGAAAATTAATTAGTGCTGTAAGTTATCACTGTGTCTATCCCGATAAGAGAGACACAGGAGCCGAATGTGTAATTTATGTCTGTGCTTGAACGATGCTGCTGGGTCAGCATTCCCATTTCCATACCATCAATACAGTACCACGCATATTTTACAAGGTGTTTTGTTCATTAAGATGAGAATGGGCTGCAGCTTTCAGGAGGTAAGTACCTACTTCAAAGCAGCCGGAGACATGTATCAAGATGAACAGCTGAGATAAACATAAAACTTTCCTGGTTGTTTTAGTTGCACCAGAGAAGGAGACAGCGCTGGAGAAAAAAGTGTTAGGTGCAATAATTTGTATGCCTGGTTACGTGCAGACTGCTAAACACTTGAAGCTTTGATGTTACTTCACTTGCTGTGCTCTCGTGGGAATAAACTGAACATTTGTTGAGTTCATTTTAGAATATACCATACGCACCATTGTCACATCTTCATCCATTTTGTAACAGGCTGCAAGTCTTTTTCTTCATCTTCTTTTTTTTTACCCTTCTTCCACTACCTTGTGCTAAGTGACTATGGATTCCTGATCACTTCATCAACCCTCCATTAACATACCAGGAGGACTCTTAATGGGACTTGAATTACTCCTGATAAGTCCAGCACACAAGAGTGCCACATTATTCTCAGGGCAGGGCAAATAAAAAATTCAACATCTAGTCCTCTTCTGCTATGATTCCACTGAAAGCAGTTGCATCGCTGCTGCAACATCTAAAATAAGGATCGGGAATATTCTCGGTAAGCAGCAAAACATCTTCTTCCAATCAGCTTTTAATTATAGTATTCATACCCTGATGGCTCCCAATGTGATGTGCAAAGCAGTTAGAGTGTCTTCACACTGTGAGCAACACTATCAGCAAATCACTAGAAGTCCATTTGTTTCCTGCAGAGTTGAGTGAGCACATAGACGAGCGGCTGTGTGAATAGTCAACTGCTTTGTGAACTGAGGAAAAAAGTTGCATTTGTAACTCTATACATAATTACTTGGCAACTTTCATTTGGGAAACTGTCACGTCAAATATTTAGACCTGACAGACATAAATGTCTTTGTTTTTGATAAATTATGAGTCAATGAGCCAATCCATGGCAACAGAAAATTCTACTGAAAAAGTGACTATTTAGTGGCGAGCTAGCCAGGAGATTGGTGACACAATTAAATATAAAAGAGAAAAATGGAAATAGGGAAAAGGGAAACAAAGTGAAACATGCATAAATATTGACAATATATTCAAAGGATACAGATAAATGTGGAATCATAACTGAGGCTAACGCTGAACTTAGAGCCAGAAGTTTAAGCACTTAACTTTGGTTTAATGTACAATATTGTATCTGTCATTATCATCAGTACATCTAAGAAAATATAAATTACACAGTGCAAGAAACTGATAAGCATATGAACTAATGACAAATTAGTTGTCCTTCTGTATTTTACTGGTTAAACATTATGTACTGGTTAAATATGGTTTGAGTTGCAAAGGGTGGTATGTGCTGAAGTATTAAGGTTTCCCACTGTGAGAGCAAGGGATAGGCCTATATGGAGGCTGATGATAGTAAATAATCTTAGTTGTACAATCTTTTCTTGGGACACCCAATAGACCCAATAAGTCAGAAATAAAAAAAAGACTTGGTACGAGCCTGTCTACTTTGTGATAATTCCACACTAATAATGTCCTCTCAGTCATATTGCTCAGTTGGATTTGCTTTTGTTTGAATTCTATAATTACAATGACTTGGTGGCTTTGACCTGAAATTTTAAAATTTAACAATTGTAAACCCATATTAAGAGCTAATGACTAGAAAATTAGATATTGTCTACACATTTATGGGTCACACTTTATCAGTGGTGGACAGTAACGAAGTAAATGTAATTCGTTACTGTACTTAAGTTTTTTCCAGTATCTGTACTTTACTAAGTATTTCCATTAAGGGATACTTTTTACTTTAACTTCACTACATTTCAACGTCAAATATCTTACTTTTTACTCAAGTACATTTTGCAAAATTAGTCGTTCCTTGTGTTTCCGTTAAATATTTTTGTAGAAGAAGCCCTCAAAGACGCGTCTCAGTGGGAGTGTCAGGACCGGCTCAATAGAAGCCTCATTCTACGCAGCGAGCTGATAAACATGAAAATGACAAATAAAAATACACCTGTGATGAAGCTTTGGTATTAGTAATGTCTGACTCTGATTCTGAGGAGAACATCTACCTTTAGAGTCTTTTCAGCCGAGTGAAAGTGAGAATGAACGAGTGAGTGCGTCTGTGACTTGGACAGCGGCGCCGCTGCTCGTGCCTTTCTCAGCGTCTCTCATAAAGCACACGCTGTTTTTCCCACACTTTGCCAAACATCAGTGAAAGAAACGGGAGGAAACTAAAGCCGGGAAGCCGTGTGCGCGTAGCACCTGCAGCTTTACCTTTAGCACAGGTGATAGAAGCCGGGCGGTGTACTTGGCGTGGCGCGGAGTGACAGGGATTTTGGGAATAATCGGCTTCTATTGACAGCTGTTTGGGACAAATACGTGTTGATCCTGACACTTTACCCAGTCGAGGAGGGAGAGGCAGAGTAAACATAGTCAGCGAGAATGCGCTAATCAAAGCAGCGATAGTAATAAAAGTGATGGCTGTGTGCTGTGCTTTATGAGAGGTCCCACACTCTAAAAAACTACTAACTATGCCACATGAACGGATAAGAAAAGATAAAGCAACTGCAACCACACATACAGTACATGTGTATATTTCTCAGAACTATTTGCTTACGTTTTACTAGTTATGGTATATGAGAAGTTGTAGTTATTCTTTATTTCAGAAAAAGAAAAAAAAAACTATTCTAATATGTTCATTAGTGTGTATGTACTGAAAAAAACATAACCGCCAATATATAATGTCATGGTATGCAAATTATATGCAAATGAGATGCTTAAAATTTATTTACTTAAATACTTTGGGTCATACCTGACATTTTTCTAGTTTAGAGTAGGACTCTATCTCGTATCATTTTCAAACCACAGCCTTTTGAAATTTGGATCTCAAAATCTGTATTTTTAAATAATTCCTGGCGCCTAAAGGGCAAGAGACTGACAAAATTATAAGGGCATTATAGCCTAGTACTTGGATACTTAAGTACATTTGAAGGCAAATACTTTTGTACTTTTACTCAAGTGAAAGTTAAAAGGGAGTACTTTTACTTTTACTGAAGTAATATTTTACCTAGTGTATCTGTACTTTAACTCAAGTACTTGGTTTGTGTACTTCGTCCACCACTGCACTTTATTTACATTTACATTTACATTTAGTCATTTAACAGACGTTTAATCTTCTGATTTTAAAGGATTACTATTATTTTAGGCCATTAGGTGAATTTTGGCATTAACTGTGGATACTTATCTGGTTCTGGTCCCCCTGGGTGCCAGGCCAGATCAGGCTGGGTTTTGATGGCATGGACCAGAGCCAAATTGGGCTGAGAGTCAACTCTATTTAGCAGCTTCTGTGCCAGCTTTGGCATGTGGGACCAAACCAGTTCACTGCTAGTGACTCCAACATGTCAGTCTCATGGGATTCCAGCTGGCCAGCATCAAGACTGTAATCTACTTGACAAATGTGTGGGCACCGGAAGTTATATTTACATAATATTCACAGCCTTATATTGGAAATGTTGTGATTATGAAGTTACTAAACTTTCTACAGGTTTACCTCTGCACAGTAACAGGCCCCACTGCTCTACACCACAATATATGCTGCTGTGTACCTGACAGATGTAATTCCCAAACTGGGATTTTACTGCGCTCCCAATCCGGCCGTTCCCCAGGAGACCACCTGGCTGAGCTCGGAAGTGCAACAGCTGGAGGAGCGCCAGTAAGCCAGCCCTCACTCTTGGAAACTGTTTATCACAACAACAACTGGTGCAGCTGTGTGGTCACATCCACAGGTATCGGTAGGAAGTTTTCATAAAATATGATAATTGAAAAGGAATAAAATTGTATTTGTTTGGCTGGTGTTTGTTGTGACTGCTGTTACTTTGGTTACAATGACATGATTTTCAAAAGTGCAATACAGTGTTACATGTAAACTCTAACCCATGCTGCATCTATGTTTGAAATAAACATTGCATCATGAAAATTATGGTTGTTGGTTACATTCATCTTTAAAGGGAGATAGACTGTGTTTGATTACCTTCCCCTAGACCTTCTTAATATCACAGCTACAAAGACACATTCATGCATTAAGAGGAAATGCATCAATTGACTGTTCTCTGAATCACAATAAAAGCACTCCGTTCTAGTCTCGGTTCTTGTCTATTTTAGCTAACATCAAAACCTTTAGTTTATGTCTCAGAGATGCCTATTGTGATAGCTGAAGTGATTAAGACAGAATATTAAAATCAATGAAAAGATCTTATTTTAACATACAGTATATACGCCTAGAGATAAGGCATTCTTGTATTATACTTAAAAAGCATAATACAAACCACTAACAAAAAAAAACTGAATAACTTGTGTATTGCATGTGCAGTTCAAAGAGAAAAAAATGTATCAAAATAAAAAATGTTTTCACGTTTGGACACCATTCTGTTAAAATAAAAGCTAAAATGTTGTGTGTAGAAAAGCATAAATTTGTGCTGTGGTGGTACATTAACTGCAGTGACAGAGTCTCAACTATGTCCAGGCTCTAATTCTTTGCCTCGTTAAAGAAACAGTCTTTGAAGTTGATGCCGTTGCGTTTCATTTGGTTCAGAAAGAAAAACAACAGTATTGTGACGATTATGCAGGCTTGTATAATTAGATGTGTTGTTCTTAAAGGTGCGTTTGTTGAATAATTAGCTGGACTTTGCCTCGTATTGTTGACTTACAGTTACACGGTGAATTGTGAGGCACATTTTGTATTTACACATCTCTTTCATCTGCAGATTTTTTTTTAGACTTCAAACAAGCCTCACTTGAAACTCATTAATCGCAAGAAGCAACTGTTACCAATTCCTATATTCCATTTGTTGATGCTGCTAGAGTGCTGAGGATGCACTCACATACATAAATATGGTTGAGATTATGTGGAACATAGAATTGGGATGTATCCTCAAATGTTCCATGTACAAACCACTGAGGTAAACAGTGATAATGGAGCACTTGCACCACAAATAAGTATGGCTTTTAGCTTCTATTTGGTTGGATGAGACTTCCAGCTATATTATTTCAGCTCCATGCCAGACCTCTATAATAATGTGTTTTTATACACAGCCAGGGTTCATAGGAAAGAATTAAGCCGCCTGTGGTTTAAAAAGAGATGTTTGTTTTGATCCCAAACTAAAATCTAAACATTAACACTGTCTAATTATGTGTTTGTATATAGACCAATTAAAATCCTTTTTTCATGTAACATGTATCATTGTGAAACCTGTATACATTTTTAATGTATAAAACAGATATTTAAAGCAATAGTCACACAGCGGCATGTATGTGGCAGAGCAGAGGTAACATCATTAATATTTACCTGCCAGAGTGTAGATCCTGCAAGTTGATTATCTGGCAGCATCTTTAATTTTACTAAACCTTTTATCGAATTATTTAAAAGGCATGTCCACGTTCACAAAGGTTTAGCTGTGGTTAATGTGCACAAACAACTGAGTGAAAGTCACTGAGCAGAGCGTGATTACGGACCAATAGTGATTGTTGTGCTTTTTCTCATTGAGGGCAACAGTAAACTTATCACCTGAGAAGGTAGTGCACATATACACAGGACGCGCAAAAGAGCAACTACAGTCCACTGTTCCTTCTGCAGCACCCCTTACACCCGCGCTGTTGCAAGAGATACTGGCAAACTGTAATTAGGTCTGTGGTGTTTTTTCGTAATGTGTCGTTTATGCCTCAGGTTCAGTGAAGGTAGCACGGCTCTGGAAATATTTGGCCGATTCTTAGGTTGTTGTTAGTTGTTTCTTAGAAAAACAACTTTTCAAAGTACATGATGGTAAATGTTGTAGGCTAGCATTAGCAGGAAGACTGTTTGGAGTGAATTCAATATGATGCCAACCCGGTGGATGTAAAAGACATTGAATTTTTTGAGGATTTTAAAAGAAGACTGAGACTTTGAAAGACTGAGACTAAATTGCAAAAGATTAGGGACTGCAGCTGGATTTCTACAGTATTTTCAGGCAGAGTTTGGACAGTGACCCTGGGCATGACATGACGATGTGGTGAGTGGTTCTTATGTATTGTTTAGTTGCAGATGTTGTGTTAATGTGCATTTCATTTACCTGGATCTGGGTTTTATTTGCTGGTAGGCTACATGCTTTGCAAACGTGAGTAAACACGCTTCTGTCCTTGCTTTGACCGCGATAGTGGGCTGTAGTGGCTGTTTCTGAGGCACACATGCATCTATGCGCGGTGTCTCTGCGATGCCTTGGCTCTGTCTGGCTCGCCTCTTGGAGCGAGTTCGCTGATCTCAGTTCGCGGCCCACGAGTTGTAAATAGATGTTAGATGTTAGCTGCTTCAGTGTAAAAGTTACAGGTTTAAAATTTTCATCCTCAGTGTAAGCTTTGTCTTTCAGCTAAATATTTGTAAAAGAACAAAACGTATTAAACGCCAGCGTTAACGTGAGCGGCCGATTTGATGGATGCATAATTTGTTTGTGAACATAGTCTGTGTCTTCCCGGGAGGCAGGGTGTAATGTGTCTAAATCGTGTAAATGTTAGAGATTTTGAGCAGGATGAGATAAATCATTAGAAATGTTTCTCAGGCTGAATGACATCAGACAAATCCTTTCCAAACTATTCACTCACTGCAGCTCAGTGCTTATGTGCTCTGTTGTTGACTGTTTACAGCAGCTAATGTTCAGCCGGATATAAATCAGCTACATTATTTATTGATTATTAATTAATAATAGCAATAGTTTTAACACCCATGTTAGCCCTCCAACAGAGCAAATCTTAAAGTCTGTTTAAAACAGGCAGCTTCAGCTTGAGTCTTGTTCATTTAATCAAAAAAGAAGAAAGAAGAAATGAGCAAGAAGCCTAAATGTGCTAAAGAGGACTTAAGTGTTGGCAAAAAAAGGTTAGTAATTTATTTTTGTCAGCTAATTGCTATAAAGAAATATAAGGATATTTCAGACAATGAGTATTAACTATCTTGTTACTAAAATTGGTCATATTTCTTATTTAAAAATTACTTTAAAGTCATTGTAAAATTCAGTATCAGAGCCAGAAGTAGACTTTGGTCCGGCTGTTTTTAAAAAGCCCTTTGGAGTCATGGTGCACTTTAAACGTGTGTGTGTGTTTGCCACAGTGGATGCGGGTCTCTGCTGAACGGAGGATCAGAGGGATGAAGCAGCTGTCTCGGTGCAGGTGAGATCAGTGGGGAGGCTCACCATCTGTCTCCAACGAACACAGCTTTCAGAGAGCACTCGCCGTGTTTTACAGGTTTCGACAGTTTTGTTTGATGGGTCAACTAGCGGGTTAAAAAGATGTAACGAACACCCAACAAACACTTTGATTAAATGCATACTTTGATTAAACTTGTGGCACAAAGTAGTCAAACAACTTATTATTTAAACCTCCCAACTCTATTTTTTTAACAATTAGTTTTAATTGGGGCGGCAGTAGCTCAGTGGGTAGAGTGGTCGTCTTTCAACCGGAAGGTAGGTGGTTTGATTCCCGCTCTCCCCACAGTTCATACTGTCGTTGTGTCCTTGGGCAAGACACTTAACCCACCTTGCCTCCAGTGGCTGTAACTCTGGTAATTACATTAGAACAATGTAAGTCGCTTTGGATAAAAGCGTCATCTAAATGAATAAATGTAAAATGTAATGTAAATGTAATACCTTAACATGAAACAACAGCTGTGACACTGGTGTGTAAATGTGCGTGAGTGTTTGGTGGGGGTTGGAGTCACAAAAATGTCTGTTTCCACCACCAGTGTGTGACTGTGGAATGAATTCTTAATGGACTAAAGCGCTTTGAGAAAAAAACGCTATATAAATAATATATATATAATAGGTAGACTTTGTTAGAAAGTTTGCCAGCTATTCCTGTCCTGCCGGTAATGGTCCTCTCCAGTGGTGCACGCAAACTGGTAAAAGCCTGGATTGGTTGTTTTCAAAATAATTTTGATCTGTTGTATTGCATTTTCTTAGCAGTGGATTTATTTTTATGCTAATGATACATTTTGGTTACCTTGGATAAAATGACATTGTGTTAACTTAATATATGTTATAATTAATAATTAATGCAGCTTTTTCAACAGCAAGAGTATTACTAAAATTCATTCTAAAACTGTGAATACAATTTTTTTCCATACATCGTCAGACACACACTAGACTGTAAAAAGTCCATCTGAAAACTGCAAGGCAAAAAATAGCATAGCAAAAGACTGCTCTCTAAGCGACCTGAAATCACATTGGTATATCCACTTTGCAGAAATGCATCACGCTGCCTTTCTCAGGACTCTACCAGCAGTTTGCTGAAAGTTTGTAGAATAAATATGAAAACACCTGCCGGAACCACACACTGCAGCTTGAGAAATTGCAATTTAATGGTTGGAAGTGTATACACAATCAACTGGACGCATTTTTCAGCTTTCAGTGACGTGGGAACACTTGGCAATCATTGATAGAAGAGCCTCACTGATGTTTTAAAGCTTGCCAAATTAAACCAAGAACTGATTGGACAGGACTGAAGCTGGCATCCACTCATTTCTGTCCATTGTTTCACAGGACCATAGCATAATTGATCTAGTTCTTTAGGAAAACAGGATAAGTGTAAAATTAAAATAAAAAAATCTTGATAAAAATGGCTTAGACCTGCATATGGCAATTTTGGCTGCTGTATGACCCTAAATCCCAATTAACATTTTAGTCCATTTACAATATTTTGACACTTGACATTTTTGTCTCTCTATTTTTGCCTTGCATTTTAGGTGCAAAAATAACACTACTGAGTTTTAATAAAGAACAGCAGCAGTAGCCTATAAAGTTAAAGTTTATCCTAAACATAATGTCAATCCTCACATCCTCATTATCTTTACTTGAGCAGGCAATGCAGGTTCAATCTTAGAGTATGTTTATGATTCTGACAATGTGCTAGATATAAAATGACAATTTTAATTTCTATTTATTTTTGCTTTTTCACACTGCTATGCAGTCACATTCAATAGACAGTTTGGTTTTGTGCTGTGAAAGTTATTGAACTGACCTGTCAGCTGTGCACTAAACCCTGCACAGTTCAATTCATCCGCCACTAAATATGCAAATGCAAATAATTGCCTGCTGCAAAACTACACAGCTTAGTAAGTCCGTCAACTTAAAGTATTTTTTGAGGGTCAGTTACAGTTATAGTCAAAAATGTCAAAAATACAATACTAAAATACTAAATGTAACACTAAAATCAAAGTAGTGCAGCTAGAGAACAGATTTGTAATATGTCTAGAACATTAAATGTGCCAGCTCCATGGATTCTGGGTTGCATCCATGAGGTGCACAATATGTATTGTTAGCACATTATTAGGAATAACGTTGGAACACCAAAACTGGGCAACAGTCCAATTCAATCAAGTCAAGAAGTGAGACCACATACATATTCATGGTTTTCCTTTGTTTGTTCCCTCAATGACTGAATGGGCAAGACAAAAGTGCCATAATTGTTTTTGTTCTCAGATATATTCATAAACACTGACACTGTTTGCAAATGTACATACAATGAGGCGTGCAATACAATTCCTCTCAGTAAACAACCAATCAAAAGCCCAAATCACTGTCAGGAGCTGGAGTATAAAGTGAAACTGTTCCATCTGTTGGGAAGTTCAGAGAGTTTCAGTGGAGATTAATAACAAGAAGTGTTATAGATGTCCTGCAGAAGACCCATAAGGCCATTCCTGCGACGATCAGTTTCATTGGTGTCAGGTGGAAATATTAAATTGAGGAGATTAATCTCTGCTGTCGAGAACACTAAGGTTTGGGTCACTATGGACAACAAATACATTTATTAATCTACCCAATGTCAGTCATGTTTTGGACCACTTCACAGTCATTTTTCACAAAAGGTTTTTCTTAAAAAAAATCTGTTCTTTCATGAAGTTTCCCATTTACCCCTGAGCAGAGGTGTAAGTCTGTAACAGAGGTGTTACGTTTACTTTTACCTACACCTGAGGAGTATGATGATCGGGTAAAATTCACTGACATACTCGCCACTAATGTTACCAAAATCGACACGAAATCTTTGCATAAAGCAGCTTTGCCAAGTTGTAAAGGCCTAGATTGCAGTCCTTCCACTGGCTTAATGCACATATGGATTAAAAATGCATAAAGCCAGGAAACCAGTGCACCTGTGCTTTTAGCCTAAATCCCAGTGAGGGGACCACTCATGCGGCTGGGATAACATAGGCCTACCTGTTTGTGAATGGGCAATATACAGTAAAGCTAAATATCCATAACAACTATAACTGAACATTTTAACACATTCACAAAATGTATGTCTTTCTTGCCCACCACTAAAAACATTAACTTTAACTCATTATGTATCGTTGCATTACAGTTAGATGGCCCTATATGTATTAGGGGTGGATTGTGATGCATTGTCACACAACAACAAGCACTATTGAGATTTACTAATGTTGTGCCGTGGCTCTGTGTACAGCAGGCAAGGTATGGACACAGGGTAATCTGACTGCAAATGGCCTCATTCATGTAATTTTGGAATTTATTTCACTAAATTACCAAGGACAGCACCACAGTTTGATAATGCCCCTTATTATTCTATTAAAGTAGCTGTATGTTAAGATAATATTTGTGATTTCAAAAGTGCAAAATTGTCAATTATTTTACACTTATTTAAATGACAAGTTTGGACTGTACATATATACATATAATCAGAGTATAATCACACAAATCAAATATGTGTTATTATTGTATATTATTTGGTGTATAAAAATAAAATAACCACACAGGTGAAGCTAATATCAAACAGTATATTTGGTCGTTGCTGTTATAGTTGTATGTTATATTGTTTGGAACATCCTGAAGCACAAACTAAGCCGGTCAGTTCCCTTGTCTATCCATTCTATAAATGCCTATCTTATACCACATCATGTCTGTAAAACATTCACTCCTGGGCCAGAGTGTAAAAAACACAGTAACACTAGTATATAGTGAGTCAGCGTCATGCAGTATCCCCTTCTCATGAAAACTAACTTTGATGTCACATCCATCTCTACAGTCATACCATGGCAGCGTCTGACTGTGAGCGTGTCGGAGGACTGTGCTGTAAATGTGCTCGGTAATTGGTGCACCATTTTGTCACCTTATGAATTATTCATATCTGGTTGTTGCTCCTCCAAGTTGTAGTTACCTCGTCTAAAACGTTCCAAGGAGAGATTTATCACTTTGCCTGCTGTCAAATGAGAATATATTAAACTGAGGTTTGTGGATGGCGCCCGAGATAAACGCCATATTTATAATGCCCTGGGAGAGATGATGGCACCTGATAATTTGCCTCCTTGATATCTGCCCCTACACTGACTTTGACACTGGTTTGCTCGGAGATAGATGCTGAAAAAAGCAGCAACAGCGCATAGGTGATTGTAAATGAATAATGGAGGTGAAATTCAGCCCGGACAGGAGGATATATTGTTTAGCATCAGAACGAAGCAGTCAAGATGCATTTAGTGACTCGACAAAAATCCAACGAGAGCTAATCCAGACATTTATTAAGTCATTTGTATTTTAATTTGTCTCACTAATTCCCCAAAATCATGAATTTATGGTAAAGTTTTGTAATGGCTGTTTTCTTTGCGTCAGAAAGCCTAAAACTTTCTAATGTATATAAGACATGTCAAAATGCACTGCTTCACTTTTCAGATCATGTTTGTTTTGGACAGAGCTCTGACCGGAAGCCCTTTTGAATCCACTCATGACTTTAAGACTCTTCTCAGCTTTTGTCTATTTACCCACATTTACCCTCACATTGACAGAACTACCCCTTCTCCAAACAAAGACTTCAAACTTTTACACAACAGTTTTTAAGCAATTCTATCTACAAATGAAATGGGTTATCATTTGCAAAATTCACCATTTCAGACAATGATGTTATTAAGAACTTATCTCTCAAAAGAGCAGATTTGATGGCTGTATTAAAATATAACATGGAGAATTTTTTTTCTTGACAGAAGTTGCAAAGATGTCCTTTAAACATTTGATTTGTTATTGTAGTTTCTTCAAATAGCAATGTAACCAAGCAACAGTCCTTGCTGCATGAAGAAGTCTCAAAGAAATAATTCTCTACTCAGATATAATCACACTGTATGAGCATTATTGTTCACACAAAATAAACCCAAGCTGTTTTTCCTCTTTTACTGTGGCCTGTCTATAGTTGCCTTGTTGCTTGAGTCACCAGTCCATGAATGTTGGATTGACAATGACTCTGGATTGAGATATTCATGCAATATCTCAATGCACACCAAACAACTAAATGCTCAATACCACTGGGCCAGCTCAGCCTTGAAAACCATTGTTTTTAGTGAACTTTAGACATATGTATTCTTGTCATTTCAAAACACCTGGTAGGTTTATTGATGGTGCACAAGGAGCCCAAAGTCACAGGAAAAAATGTATAGACACAACTTGATTATCCCCTGGACTGGACTTTGGATTTAGCTCATTCACTTAACAGAGCTTCAAACTACCACCAGCCTCTGCCACGAACAGTGCATGCAGACAACAGAGTCCACTAAACTCTACAGTCTTACTGCCTCTTTGAAAAACTTTAACTCATTTGTCACTGGTCTCCCCTCCGTTGGTCAGCACTCTGATGACCCGCCGAGTTCCCACAGGCATCTTGTAATGAATTAGAATCACTTTATGCTGACGATCATGACATGGCTTGTTTATTTGCAGCCGTGATTTACAATAGCACAGTGTTAAAAATGACTGCTCACATAAATCTTATTATAGTGTAATGAAAACTCAGTCACATCTCAGGCTCAGGGGTTTATGAGGGGACTATTATAGCTCTTAGGAAAGCTGGGGCTACCTCAGCTGTGGACTGCAGTGACAGTCGAACAGAGGTATGCATCTTATCTTAAAGTAAATTAGTACTTTAAGATAAGAAAATATAGCCTTGACCTGAAAAAAAGAGCTAATTGTCAGCAAAGCAAGTACATCTACAAATGCAAACCAGACAGAAAAACATAAAGGCCTAATATTATTACATATTTCTTGACCAAACCTAGTAAACAAGTGAACCTTAATAGTTGCCTTTACTGAAATAATCCTAATTATTTTCTTCAAAGATTCAGTCTGGTCTCTGTGGCTCTGAGTTGGATTTCCAGAGGGCAGTAACAGACACAGATTAAACACCCTGTGGACACAATGGAATAAACACACAACCAATCAGCAAAAAAAATGTATCTGCGAGAACCACAGCATCAACAAAAGACATCCAAAATTAGCTTTACTGTCTGAGTCATTGCCTAAAGCCTGTCTCATTTTAGATAAACATTTATGACTGGACAAACAGGATGTCTACAAAGTGCCAATGGCTGTGAAGGGATTCAAAACCCATTTCACAAAGAGAATTATTTGTGAAGTGAATGGGTATAGCTGTTTACTGTCATTAGAGGAGCACATTATTGCTGCAGTAATTGCAAGATTGGTGTATTTATTAATTTGTTCTTTCTAATAAAGGTTTCATTTTTTTCATGTTTAAACCAAACATATCTTGACAAAAACGAGATAGATAAAAAAATGCATTCAATATGGAAGACTGTTTCATGTGTAATTCTGTCTCTGTGTATTGTACATATCAGAGTGATTCTCATTGCAAAGTGAGGTAGGTTGAAGGAATAGCAGCAGCTTTTCTTTTTGCTGATGTGGAACAGGCCTTGTTGGCTTCCCTCCTACAACATTAATTAACACTATAGCTCATGATGGACGACCTCAGCTTTAGCTACCTAGATCCCATTCATCACAACACATAGGACAATACATCTCCAAATCGTTTATCCCACTGCATTCTTTTGTTCTAGTTACACACAGAGACATTGTGTGTTTTTTTTCCTCCTTGTAATTGCAATGTTAAAATGATCCACTGTCAAAATTTCAACAAAAGCCAGTTGTTTAACATTTGTGTGGCTTATCACAAGACATTTGATCCATTACTGCTTATAAATCATTCTATGTCAGAGCGAGATAGGCTGCAGAGCTCATACATCTCCAACTTATTTTTTTGTAGCTAAAAATAATCACCCTTAAAACTTTCACTTTGGGAACATGGCATGGTTTATTAAATGTTTGAACAGTTTTGACATATTTGTTATGATGTTAACTAATGACTTTAATTATTTATAGTTGCTTTGTTAAACAGTGGCATTTTGGATTATGACAATGATACATGTGTCTTTTTTGGTTCATAAACTTCTACCTGGGTAATGTTTTCAGTGGAATGATGTTATATGAAGCTTGTGACAGATGCCTTTCTACCTGCAGCCATACAACTGGTTCCCAAACATGCTACGAATCACAGAGTATGTCCTGTCACCTTTAAAAAATCTGATAAACAAGCAGTTTTAATTTAATGCATACTTTAGCCACACAGTTGTATTGTCCATTACCTTTCTGTGTGGAGTTTGCATGTCCTCCCTGTGTCTGCGTACATTTCCTCAGGGTGCCCCGGTTTCCCCCAGGTTTCCCCACCACTAAAGACATGTACAACAATAGTCCCCCCACTCCCCATCTTGTCAGTTAGTGCTGAGGGTTTAGTACAGTTGCTTTGAGTTAGCCCTGTGACTATTTTGAGAAATCCTGTGTGTACACAACTGTGACACCACTCTCAGTCTCTACAATTAGTCAGAAGCCAAAACATAAAATCTAAAATAATATTTGATATTTGCAAATACACAACATTTGTATCATTGTAAGTATTAGAGAGGTGGGACCTGATTAGTGACCTCTTTGTTGGCTTCAATTGGATTGTTTGCCGCTTTTAGCTCTTTCAAAATTTTCCATATGTATATAAATATACTGTATATAGACTACATATAGGCTCCACATCCCTTAGTCCCCGCCTACCTTCTCGAAGAATCACACTGTTGGGATAGACTGTATCCAAGTATCAGCTTCTTGCGTGGGTTTCCCTCAATATTTCCTCACCATCCAACTGAGCATCATTTATAACCTGCAAAGTTTTCAACACCATCTGCAACATTCTCTGAAAATAAGCTGCAAGTGATAAATCCATACATATCTTGTGTGCGACTCCAGACGCCATGCTGAGCGAACTGTCACTTACTTCAATCCATGATTGACACATTGGTGTTTAGTTACAGCCTGACTCACCAGGATGCCATGTTTGTAAGTTAGTCCTGTTGTGCTTGAGGAGAACAATAAGCATCATACTTGAGCAGACTTATTTGTATTCATGACTAGTCTTTTCTGTGTTTGGATACCTATATTTAACAGTATCCATGTGCTATTTATATGCATCTAATCTTTTCTTAAACTTGCCATTGCTAGTGGAAAATTATACTGACATCCACACCTGCTCTCTCAGCTGCCATGCTCACAGAAAAGAGACTTTGTATAGGGTTTAACACAAATAAATAATGATTACCGTATTTTTCGGACTATAAGTCGCACCTGAGTATAAGTCGCATCAGTCCAAAAATACATCATGACGAGGAAAAAAACATATATAAGTCGCACCGGACTATAAGTCGCATTCATTTAGAACCAAGAGAAAACATTACCGTCTATTTACATGTGTCTATGTGTGTGTACATGTGTAAATACACACACGAATCTCTCTCCTGGCATTTTCTCAAAAGTTACGTATTTATTATTTCTTAAACATTGTCAACACATTAACTGTGCACCACACCTCATTCATTGTTTTACTGATTATATTTCTGCTAGAGGTTAATACTAGAGTTGCTGTCGTTTTGTGAACAGGGCATTTTGTTTGTGCTAGCTAGCTTACATGCTAGCGGGTTTTTAGCAATTGAGTTAGCGCTTAGCATACCTCGAGTGTTGTGCTTCATTTATTTAAAATCCAAGACCAAGAACAGATATTGGTAATCTGGCAAGACTGGCAAGGCAAGTTATTCAGCTAATGGTACACAATAGTACACAGAACAACAATCTGAATATGTATATTAACGTAACACATTAACAGTTAGCTACATATTAGCATAGCACTCACTCCAAACTTTCTTTCTGCTGCTCGATTAACATGTTACCGTTTTCGGCTGCATATTTTACTATCTGCAGTTTGTAATCTGCAGAATAGGATTTTCTTTTTGGTGGCATTTTGTTTGCATTCAGTCTTTCTCAGTTGTCTTTAAGTTAATATTTCAGTTAACAGTTTTCAGTGGTAGGCTACAGGCGCACTGAGCAGCATAGAGCGCCCTCTCGTGGCTGTAGACGGTAATGTTTTCTATTGGTTCATTTCTCTTGGTTCATTTCTCTCGGTTCATTTTTATCGGTTCATGTCAAATAAATTGATAAATAAGTCGCACCTGACTATAAGTCGCAGGACCAGCCAAACTATGAAAAAAAGTGCGACTTATAGTCCGGAAAATACGGTAATAATCTTCTAACTGGAGAGTACACCAACTGACATTAAACCATTTAATACAATTTATAAATTGGTGTAACCACAATAGCAGTTACACACATTTTTGAATGAAGTGAATGACTTTTAATGAGCAAACTAGAAAAAAAAAATGTTTGCAACAAAACACAGGTGAGAAAATATCATAAGAAAACAATTCAGCAAACTTTGAACTTTTTTTCCTCAATAAAGGCTTGTGGTGGCAATAGTTTATATTAGTTGCCTACCACCCCCAGTTTGTGACAACAGACAGCAGTAATTTTGCACAGGACTAAACATAGGGCATTGTTTTACTCAAGAATTTTATCACATCAAAAAAAATTTAACTGATATGGGAAATGAGAAGCAACGGAATTGTTTGCACATTTTGAAATTTATGGGTTTTTTTGGTCTCTAAAGTGCTTACACAGATGATTTTTTTTTTTACTTATGTTGGAGTCTGTGTGGAAGTCGAGGCAAGGCAATTTTATTTATATAGCACAATTCATACACTGGGTAACTTAAAGTGCTTGACAGGAATAGAAGACAATTTACAAGATTTAGATTAAGAAACATAAGAAAAATTGCAGATAAAAACACTTTAAGTTATAGTGTAGGCGGAGCTAAAGAGGAAGGTTTTTAACCTCCCCTTGAACATTGTTAAAGCTGAGGCTGTTCCAGATTTTTGCTGCATGAAACTTAAACGCTGCTTCACCAGGTTTAGTTCTAACTCTGGGCACGAGCAGAAGGCCTGTCCCAGATGTTCTCAGAGTCCGAGGAGGTTCATAAGCAACTAGCATGTCAGAGATATATTCTGGTGCTAAACCATTTAGAGACTTTTAAACCAGCAGTGCGGTTTTAAAGTCTATTCTCTGAGCAACAGGAAGCCAGTGCAGAGATTTTAAAACTGGCGTAATGTGGTTGTATTTCCTGGTTTTGGTTAGAACCCAAGCAACCGCGTTCTGAATAAGCTGCAGCTGTCTTAACCCTCGATTTGAGAGACCAGTGAGCAGGCCGTTACAGTAATATAACCTGCTGGAGATATAAGCATGGATAAGTTTCTCTAAGTCTGGAAGAGACATCATCCCTTTGACTCTGGAAATGTTTTTAAGGTGATAAAATGCAGATGATGTAATTGACTTAATGTGACTGTGGAAATTCAAGTCTGAGTACATGATGACCCCTAGATTTCTAACCTGATTTTTAGATTTTAGGGAAAGGGACTCGAGGTGACTGCTGACACTTTCTCTTTGTTTCTGTGGCCCAAAGATGATTAGTTCAGTCTTGTTTCTGTTCAGTTGGAGAAAATTATTTTGCATCCACACATCAATCTGTTTGATGCAGTGACACAGTTAATGGATTGGTCCATATTCACCGGCTGTGAGTGAAATGTAAATCTGAGTGTCATCTGCATAATTATGGTAGGATACGTCACAGCTGCGTATTAACTGGCCTAAAGGAAGCATGTAGAGATTGAATAATAGAGGTCCCAAGATAGACCCCTGTGGAACTCCACATGTCAGGGCCATTTGGTCTGATACACAGTTACCAACCGAAACAAAGTACTTCCTGTCTTCAAGATTGGACTGAAACCATTTAAGGGCAGTTCCAGTGATACCTATCCATTCCTCTAATCTTTGTGACAGGATTCCATGGTCCACTGCATCAAACGCAGCACTCAAGTCCAACAGAACTAAGACAGAGACTTTGCCTGCGTCAGTGTTCAGACTGATGTCATTTGTGACTTTGATAAGTGCAGTCTCAGTGCTGTGATAGGTCCTGAATCCTGACTGAAAAGGATCAAAGCAGTTGTTAAGTAATAGAAAGTCATTAAGTTGTTGATATACAACTTTTTCGATGACTTTCTCTAAAAATGGCAGGTTTGATATGGGCCGATTGTTGAGCACTGTAGCATCTTCTTTAGAAGAGGCTTGATGACAGCAGTTTTTAACGCCCTTGGAAATGTTCCAGACTGTAAGGAATTATTGACTATTTCAGTGAGTTGTGTTAACAAACTGCTTAGTACTGATTTTAGAAATCTAGTGGGTAAAACATTGAGGCAGCAGGTGGATGAACCAAGGCTGGAGACAGTTTTTTCAAGTGGAATAGATCTCTGCCCCAGCAACCTCCTCACTGTGTGGAGTCTGCATGTCCCTCATGTGTTACCATGAGTTCTCTCCAGACACACCCATCCTCCTACTGTCCAAAGATGTACATGTATAGATGAACTGGTGACTCTAAAATTGCTTAGTGTGAATAAATGTGAGAGTGAATGGTTCTGTCAGTGGTAACTCTGGAAAAAAAAAAAGGTGTAGTACCATCTTAAACTTTTATTACTTGGATGTGAGGCTGCAGCCCTTAAAGGATTAGCAATAATGAATGAATATTAAGTTTAAATATACATATTGGGTAGGCTTTTAGGATGTCTCTATGAATACAAAAGAAAATGATTTGAAGATGCAAAAGAGGGTGAAAATGCTCGATATATCTTTTAAAGACCAACTAAAAGCATTTACTATTATTCTTGTCACCTGAACAAAGACATGAATAAAAAATAGAAGAGCATTTCTCATGATGTGCTTTTTGAGAATTTTAAGGGTTCTTTGCACTTACATTATGAAAACCCACCTTTGAAATAATTACAGAAATCCACAGAATAATACTAGTCAAGTCCAGAAGACCAAAAGCATAAGAATGGGCATCAATACTATAAATATATTATGTGCATGTGTTAAACAAGAGCAGCTTCTGTGTGAGAAGTGCTTAGCTCACTGTGCCTCTATTGAATCTCATTGTGTGCACATTTAGAATACTATGTGGAAGATTTGGACGATATTCATGTCTTCAATTCCAGTGGTGTATCTGTTAGAGAAAGCTAGGAGACGGCCATGGTTCAATGACAACTGACCCTCAGGAAAATGAAGTTGGGTCTTTTAATCACGGCGCTTGGATGACACGTCTAATGATTACCTGTTACAAATGCCAATTGTAGACAGATTGAGTTGGCCCCACAGAGGCCGGAGGTGATCTGTTCTGCTATTTGCATTTCTCGACGGGCAAACCATTTTAGTGCCAAGAAACAGAAAGCTCGTCCAGTAAAATGCATTGTCTTTTCTACAGAGTGTGACACAGCATACTCAAGTATTATACATTGTCTTTAGCCTATTCACACAGAAAGGATTTCATTTAAAATGTACAATAAGGACAGGATCTTGGCATCACCGTAACTGACCTGAAAGCTCCCCACAAAGAAAGAGCAGGACGAGCACAGCAGGCGAGAGGTGACTGTGCTCATTCACATTTGTACTGAAAAAGTGATTTATTGTGAATTACATGGCAAAACATAGAATATATTTGTGAGGCCGTTCTATTAAATCAATCATTTTGCCTGTGAGCATTTTAGAGAGGGGCTAATATGTTGTTGCTATACTGTATCTTTGGTTTTCTTGACTTTATTTGATAGATACAAGAGTCAGAGAGGGATTTAAGGAGAAAAAAAAAGGAAACAAAAGGACCTAAGCAGGGACTCGAACTCAGAAGCTGTGCTTATGCGGTACATGCACCACCATAAGAGCCCCCAAGGCACTCTGTGGATTGCACCTCTTTATTGGAAAAGTTTTGCTTTGATTATAAATAAAATAATTACATTTATATATAAATTTTAATAATGTATAGCACTCCTGCCTCACAGCAAGAAAGGTCCTGGGTTCAATTTCCATCCAGGGCAGGGCCTTTCTGTCTGATTTCCTCTGTGTGCTCTTGTTTCCCCTACCACCTAAAACCCATATAGGACTACAGATCTGTGAAGGTTCTCTGTCATCCAGAGCATCTTGAAGAAAAGGTTAAAGCAAAGGCATCTGGCTTAGTTTTTAAGGCAAAGACGTTTCGACTCTTATACCAAGAGTCTTCATCACTTGTCTCAGAATTGATGAAGTCTCTTGAAATCAGAGTTGAAACATCTTTACCTTAAAAAGTGAGTCCAGATGTTTTTGCTTTGACCTTTTCTTTAGGACTACAGATGGAAATATGCATCTCTGCTTTGGCTTAATGTATATTGTACACGCTCCTAAAAAAATTGTGTTGCAATTTATGAATTTGTGATACTTCTTTCAGGTTCATATTATATTTACTTACATTTTTAGAAGCAGTTTTACCACATAAATTGTTCTCAAGAGACAGATTTAAACATGTCAGTATTTATTGTGCTCCTCAAATTATTGTGTGAAGTAGAAGACACTACTCTTGTCGTTTTTTGATAATATCAGCAACACTTTCCATGAAGCTTTAACAATGTCATGTTATGCATAAACGTTGGCTGTTGTATGACTCATACTCAATATGACTGACACACATTTAAACACATATTTTACTCATGGCATGGGGTAATGTCACATGTCTATAGCACTACTTAAAAAGAAAAAAAAAATTGTAAAGTAATAACTCACATTTGGTTTCAAAGTCCATCTTGTTATATTTTATTTTATATTACCGCATTGGTAAAGAACTAGCAAACAATTAGCCCGGGACTGTTTTTGAACTGCTTTATAAACTCTATAATGAATGTACTCTTCTATTTATTTCTGTACATGGAAAATCCATGTAGATATTGAATCATAAACTATATTTCTTGTTCAGCGACTGCCTGCTCCTGGAATCACCCAAATGAGTTATTAACACAAAGCAAAACTAGCTTGCCAATGATATATATGGTTTAGGAACAGCATAGTGCATCCCCACTGGTTCATGACATATATTAATAGTCAGTAATTATAGAGATGAAGAAGTACAGAGTCTAGTTTAAGTTAATTTGCAACTATGAAGATGATTATAATTCAAGTAGGAAAGTAAAAGTCATCATTCACTTAAGAAAATGTGTTACAAATAGTGAGCAGTTAATTCAAATAAGTTTTTAGAGAGACGTGCAGAGAGATGTGACTGAGGGAATAGACCAACAGGAAACAACATACACTCCTGTGAATAATTATAATGGCCAGATGTTAGCAAAAGGCCTGAAAAAACAAGTTTGTTCTTGCTCTATTGTGCACTTTATGAATTGTGTTGACAAGTTCAAGCAATACATTGCTCAGCGACATCTAACAACTTGATGATTCATTCAGCGGGACAACTACACAGCTAGTAACTGGAATTTTTTGCCTCCCAGTGTGACTTGTACCAAAAATGGCAGTAAACATGTCACAAAGCTTTCTCACAGTGATAAAAGGTATTCCATCCGCAAGAGCAGAGAGTTTAAAAAAACATTTGTTCAGAGAAAACTACGTCAAAGAAAATTTACCCAGAGACACAAAGTACAAAGTCTTCAAGCAGCACAGTGTTGACTCCAAAAAGGTTATGCCTCTAAATAAAAAAATATTTATCTCAAAAAATGTATAAGCACAAGAGTGGAGGATAATACACGCTGTTGCCATCAACACACATGTATCAATAAAGTGATATTTCAGGATTTTGAACATGGGCTGCATGTGGTAGAAATGGATTACATTTAGGAGATTTCTGTGCATTTTTCTGACACAATAGACCCCTTCAATTCAGTGCTGAGTCTGACCAGTTCAACAAGTGATATACTAGCCTTAAAAATAACCTATTTTACTTTCAAAGTTCACTCCAGTGTGTAAAATGAACAATGATAAAATGAATTATTATAATATTTAAATAACATAAAACACTTAACCTGCTTTTTTAGTCCTAACTAATTTACACATCGGCATTAGCAGCAGAATAAAGGAAGCTGCTTTCCAATGTAACCGGAAATGGGCCCTCAGTACTTATATATCAGCTTCAATCTACTTCTGGTGACCATCATCCAGTTGCCTAACAAGGTTAACTGGATATAGATAATTTAATGCCAGGCCTGCTATTTCACACAGCATCTACATCACTAAAGTCAGGTGCCTTGAATTTCCCATTGATAGCTTTTCTACGCTACACATGTCACGGGAGGCTGTAGAGAAAGAAGGACAGTCAAATTTGTCGTACATAGCCGATTGTCATGCTCAGCTTGAACTTGGGGAGCAAATTGGTCTCTGGAAACCCTCCATGATATAGAATTGATTTAAAGAGAGGAAGATAATTACTCTCGGTTGCACAGTGGAGGAAACGTGCAGTAGTAGCCTGTTAGTCCGAGTCACTTTGGCTGAATGTCTTTGTATTAGGCTTCTGTCAGAGCACTGGGACCTTAAAGGCATAATGGTTTTGACATAAAAAAAAAAAAAAAAATGGTTTGTTATATCAAAACCAAATTCAAACTAATGTCTAAAGAGAAGTTTGACAAAAAAAATAAACTTAATGAACTGTTCTTAATCTAGTGGTACACTGTAATATTACAAGTCTCAAGTCTCAGGTTTTTCTTCCTTTAAAAGGTAGTTTTGGTATGACTACAATCAATCAGTCAATAGATGACAGACTTGTGGTGCAAATTGATACTACACGAAGAAATTAAAATCCATTTAAAAGAGTAAAATACATGCAGAAATGTCTGTGCCCTTCAAAATGGATTGCCAACATTACTGACAATGCTGCTTGAATGAGAAAATCCAGAAGTGTGTGAATACTTTTTAGATGTTTAAGTATTTATGTTCAAAGTCGTTCTTTTCTTTGAAGGCTGAATATAAATCAAGCTCCCATCTGGCACATGTAAAGACATCTGTGTGTGCATCTGTACGCACATATACTGTGTGAAAAGGGTTAAGAAAGTAGCAGACTGTGAGACACACTCCTGAGACATTCTGAGGTATAGTGATGGATCATGGCCAGCATGTTTACGAGGCGGGTATAACTGTATGTCACCAAATGAATCACTGCTGTTTATGATTGTTTTATGTACTTTGTTATACATTTCCATAAAAACAAACACAAGTTACATAAAAGCATATGGCAGGGATCACATGTGTATTCTTGGTGGAGAATGGGGCAGGAAAGCCCTGACAGCGTTTAGTAAAAAGCAGCTGAATCAACATTTGGAAGCTGTTTTAGAGGCTGAATTTTAAACAAGTCTGTTAAGTACAGACGCAGTGCTGAGTATGATGTCTTAGTTTTAATGAAGGGTCCTATTTATTTTAATCCAATGAACAATAGACAAATAAAAATGTCAGAAATCAGTGAGGCGCCTGTGACAAGTCTTATTGTAAGATCTGTAATATCAATAGTTTTTGACTTTGAGCACATATGTAGAGGAGCTTAATGATTTATTTCCTTCTAACACACTATAACCCAATAATATTGGATTAATACAGCGTAAACATTTTCCAGTGTAAAGCCTCTTGTAAAAAATATAATAAAAAATACTACTTTGACATTTATCAGAATGTGTACAACTTTTCCAGGGTTATTTATAAAACCCTCAGAAATCATGTTTTCTTGTGATTTATTCAAATTGTTGTTGAACAAATGTAACATTTTTCCTTTCGTAATAAAATGTAGCTGTCCTAACCTGATCTAAATCACTAAGTCACTGCTTAAATGCAATAAAACAATCCAGTGACTTTATTCTCCTGAACAGTCTGTCTGGAAGTTAAAAAAATGTATAATCATTTTACAAGCTGAACATGTATACAACATAAACTTACTCGTTACGCTGTGTAGGTTAAACATGTTTTTGAAGTTGTTTGACAAGGCTCTGTCTGTCAGATACGTTCACACACATACGGAGCAGATAAACCCTTCTTTGGATCATGTGAAGTATCAAAGATGGGTAACACTTTAGAATAGCTCACACTATTAAGCATTAGGTGAGTATTTATAACAACATCATTAATCCTTCTTTCATCATTAACAAAGCATGAATTCAACATTAATAATCACTATTACGTTATTAACATTGTTATAAACTAAACCTATGTAAAATTACACATATTGATATTTCAATGTCTATTAATAGTTTAATTATTAATTTATTGTTAACTCCACATCTATTAATGCCTAATTACTGTCTTATTGTGTGATTTATTCTGAAGTGTTACCCAAAGATATAACAATAAAACACTGCTTTATCATTCTCATGACAAGTATTCAGTGGCGTCATTGAACTGGTAAATGGTTTGCATTTATATAGCGCTTTTATGTACCCTTCTCAGGCATTCAAAACACTGTACATCATGCTTCCTTTCACCCAATTTCACACACAAACAGTACGACAGTATGGACTGAGGAGTGCAGGAGTCGAACCGGCAGCCTTCTGGTTATCGGACACCGCTCTGTCGCCTGTGCCACACAACACTGTTTCCGAAATCCTTTGAATTTATGGAATCAAAGCTGAAAACTGAAAGCACTGTTTCTATTTTTCATCTTTATTCATGAGAATGAGTTGTATTTTTATGTAAACAATTGTGTCCATTTTTCTCCAAGTAAATCTGACAGGGTATGTTTTTTACTTTTCCCTGCACCTCCTGTGAAAATAGTCTAATTTTAGACATTTTGTTCACCTCGAGCTGGCCGGAGCTGAGTTTTTGAGTTCTGTGTAGTGGGACAAATAGACTATCACAGCTCCAAAGGTGGTCACAGTGAGGTATTTCTGCCCATAGTTATAACTGTGTGATGTTGCTATAACACTCGTACATGAAGTCTGGATAAAGTGAAATAATAAAGCCAGCACATTGAAACTCACACACCTCAACAACAGTAAAAGCTGAATGGAATGAGTCATTACAAGATGAATTCAGGTAAAGAAATGTGAAAGGCATGGCTTAGAAATGAATAAAAGCTTTACTTATACAGGTTTCCCTAAAATCTATAAATTTGCAGTAACTCCTCCAGATGAGTCAGGACATATCAACTGATATTTTCTACATGTCCATGTTTAACCTGATTCTAATTAAATTCCCTTTTTTTTTCAAATAAATACATAACAAATAAAAAACATATTCATTGAAGTAAACATTGATTATCACATCATTTAATTAGAAATGAAAATGAACACTGTCAGGTTGTTACATAGACATTTGAATATTGACAGAATAACAGAGGCACCTTTAGTTCAATCAAGATGTTGGCAGAAGGTCCTACTTTCTTTTACAGGGATGGTAATGGAGCCAATGACAACTACAGCACATGTTGTTTGTACATTTGAAGTTATAACACAATTGCTTTACAAATCCATGAATGGATAAATGCTGGGCCTCTGACATTATGGTTTTAGTTTTAATGTGAAATGTTACTGTGTGACACATTTCCCGGACAGTCCAGTGTTGGAGTATAACTGGTCTTTTACAAGACATCACTTTCTAAGCCTTGACTTTTATTGCTTGGCAGTGAGCCAATGAGGCCTACCTGCTCAGCACCAGAGATCCTCCTTTGCTAATTCACTCTCTCAGAGTCATATCATCTTTACTGACCTTTGCTGACTCAGTTCAGCCACTGTGTGCATTACAGTAACCACCTCCATGGCCCTGAACTAACTCTGGAGTAAATCACACACTGTGGAATTGTGTGGCTGCCTTTTTGGCCAGTTCCCACAGCAACAGAGCTAGCCAAAATGGATGAAATCAAAATACAAAAAGCACAGTGTCAACTGATCATAAATGATGTTTCCATGCTTTGATCCAGTGAGCGGCATATTCAGGTGCTCCACACTCATGTGCACAGTGCCATCTAGTGCAGCAAACCATAACACCTCCGCAGAGCACGGAAACCACCAGGATATTAATCTATGGATTTTTACATTAGACCTTGGTGAACCAAGTCAGATTATTATCATTGATATTGATATAAGACACAAAATACTCAAATACCTTACCTGTTTTGTTGCACTAATTGAAGCTTGCTCCTATAACAAACGTTAAACATGAGGTCAGGGAAAAATTGATGATACAGTATGCAGCAGTGTTGGAAAGTTTCTGTGTTGTTAATGTTCAGAGCAGATAACAGCTTGACTGACGTGATATTTTTCCTCTTCCCTTGTTCTAGAAGACTCTGTGGTAAGGGGCAGTTTATCAAACAGAACTGAACTGTGCACAGATACAAAACTGTGCTCTATTACACTGACTAATGCATCTGAGTCACTGCTGTGTTCTACCTTCATAAACAGACAGTCAAGCAATATATTGTATAACCACTAGCTAAAAATGATTTATGAATAGTTGATGTAATTGAATATCCTATTTGTTAACAAATAAAAACACTGACTATTACATAAATGTGTTTTCCATCTGGAAACTGCTATGTTAATTGGCTTTAAACAAGAAAACAAAACAGCTGCAAGTTTTACTAATTGGACCAAGTTTGTCAGTGACGCTCACGTTAGTAGGAGTGTGGTTTGCTAATCCAACTTTATCTACTCTGAAAATGACATTTGAATGAATTGGGCCAATCAAACCCACAAAAGATAGCTTAAATCTATTTCAAGACCAATTGTCTGTTTTGCCTTATCTTGTCGGTACACATGCGGTCAATACTACTTTACCGATAAAATGGGACCCATTTGGCCCAGACAAACACTTCAACATTTTGTTTTCATTTGCGCCCAATTCTTTCTTTTAGCCAAGGTGGTACTATGAGACAAACTAATCTCATAGCCAACTTTTCCAAAACTTAGTGACAATATAAAATAAGAATCTGTAAAATCTGGGCTGTAAAATGAGACAAAAATGAATGAGGCATTAAAAGACTAATTGTGCTGACATCTGTGGAGGTAAGTATGACTCCACTCTGTACACAGCTCATAAGGCTCCTCCAGGGAATACAGCCGAGTGAGGACAGTCACCTACACCCGGGCATACCGCAGAAAGAGAGAGGGAGGGGCCTCACACCTTAGTGAGTATGAAAATGGAAAATTACATTTCTATCTGAAATGGAGATAAAATATTTTACGATACACAGTAACTCTGAGCCCGGCTTTGTGATTAATGGTTTGAGGGAAATGCTTGGCAGTCGCTATGCAGCGTCCAGAGCTTTCTGAACCTCTGAGGCAGATTGCAGCTTGTCTTTTCAAGGCTCATTTAAACACAAGCTTTTTTTATTTCTACACGCTACATAGACTTATCACTGAGACTGTATGTCCACTGCAAATATATTCACTAAGCATGGTAATTTAACTTAGGGGTTGCTAACAGCTGCTGCAAGCACTTAACTTTGCTCTTTTCCTGACCCAGTATGTCTTAAGGTAAGCAAGGTTGGTTTGATTACATTTCATGCTTTAACTCTGTGACTAATAGAGGCTGCATTAAATTTCAGACTAAGTAGCTCCAAATCTTAAGTTCTCCATGCTGTTTTAGTGACACAAGGACTTTATGCAGCAAAGCAGGATCAGATTTTCGCTGTTTAGACAACCATGATGAACTCCCTGCAAGCTTCCAGCAACAGCACTCTGTCAGTGCAAGCGCCAGACTGCAGGGAGTGACACATCACTGTGAAAATCCTATTAAATAACATAAAAACAGCCAGTTCAAACCAGATGAGGAACCTGCGGGTTTTGTGGCAGGGCAGCAGTTCCCGTCACTGTCTGAGAGCCGAGGCGTGATGCACCTTCCACTGACACGGGACTGAGGCCGACGTGACAGAGCCACATCTCCCCCTGTTGAGGGAAAAGTATACTGCTCGTCAAAGCTCAGCGTGTTCTGCCATAAGCTCAGGATGATGCAGGTAAAGTTTCTCCTGGGAGTGTGGAGCTTAGAGATTTCAAAGACGAACTGAAACTCATTTTCAAAGAAAAGTGCAGCTTTTATGGAACAAGAAGTGACTCAAATGAAAGGATAGCAAATAAGTAATGTAAATATGTTACTTTACTCTCCACAAATGTATTTAGTTATAGTTATGTGCTCAAAAATGTCATTTACTTTACAATAATTAAGGGAGATTGTTGTAGATAATAGCTCAGTTCCAGTTTTCTTCTTCACTGGTCTCCAAATTATTACTCATTAAAATAAAATGACAAAACTTATTTAATTTAATTTGGATAACAGAAATTTATCTCATGGACACAAGATGATTGTCAGTGACAGCCAAAATGAGAAATCTATGTAAAAAGAGAGGCGGTATAGGCAAAAAAAACAAAAAAACAAATCAAAGAAAATGGTACAATCCCAAAATATGCATAAAAATTATATTTTCTCTCTATATATATATATATATATATATATATATATATATATATATATATAGAGAGAGAGAGAGAGAGAAAATGTATATATATCCTTTCTATTTTCTTTGTAAGTGGATGTCACTGATGTTATGCTTATTCATTCTTCATACGCCAGAAACAAGTCAGTCAGTGAATGACATCTGAGTGTGACTATGCTAGAAAGCACACAGGGAAAATAGTGTTTAAGTGCACTCCACAGACGTGTATTTAAAATATCTTCATCTTCTCTTACAAACCCAGATAGAACTGTCTGCAGCTGTGATATGGCTTTTAATGACGCTCCTTCTGTCTCTCTTTATGTTTGCATCAGTGGAAATGTCTGTATGGAAAACAAAAGCATTCCAAATGAAAGACTTTCGGGTGTGTGTGATCTTTTGTTATGACAGAAATTAATAGCGGTCATCTCAGAGTGATTATAAAATCATCAGCTGATGACTTGTGAAGTCAATAACCTGCCGAGGTTGTCTGGCGAGCTCAAGATTAAACTCACTGCCTGCTTTTCATTTTGAAGAGGGCCAATAAGATAAGTTAGTGGTACGTTAGTGGATGTGAGCGTGAAACATCAGCGGAGGTTTACTTATTTTAATTAAATTGTTGAATTATACATTTGCCACTTTGGGTGATAACACCAATAACTGCACAGTTTTGTAAATGGGCCTGTAGCATTACAATAGCTGAGTGTCTTCTTATTCTCAGTCAATGGCAAATTCTCCTATAGGCTATATTTTATTGTCAGCTCCTATTTATGCTAAGGCCATGGGCCAAATACACCCTTTGCAGTCAAAACAAAAGATGGGTTCAAGCTGCCTTGTGCATACCAAAGAAAAACATGTACAGAAAAGCCTGTGCAATAAATTCAGGAGTGATCAGCACAATGGTAATGCATGGCTGGCACACTGTGCTTATGCGGCACTTCTATATCAAATGCTGTGATCAATTCTTTAGCCTCGTTTTAAATGCTACTTTTATTGTGTGCTTGTGATTGTGTGTGCAAGATGAAAAGGTAATAGAACTTAACAGATGGTAATGTTTTTACAAGAATTATGAATGGCTTTTACTTATTTGAATGTAATAAATAATTTGTTGCTGATCTGCACAAACTCATTCAAATGTTTATGGCTGAGTGTGTGCTGAGTACATTATTGACTTAGTTGTCTTTTTAGCATAACAAGGTTACAAGCAAAGGCACCACTCCTCTCTCTTTAGTGCACTCCTCCACTGGGACTTTCCCTTAATCAAATCAAGCATTTCCCATTGCAATTAATATTAGAGCATGCAAATTGCCCTGGAGCGTAGCATGATGTTCTCTCGATGGATGCCCAAGGCTCCGGCTCTATCTCTTTCCTGTGCCCTCTTTCCTCAGGGGACATTCCAAAGTGGAGGCCTGGCTTGTTAGCTGTGGCTTTTCTGTGGTACTTGACTTTTACTGTATATAATATGTGGTTGGTCCTTGCTTGTCCTTTCTGCCCATTACTACTAATAAAAGCTTTGTTGAAATCTCCAGCAAAACTTTTGTATTGGTCATTTTATTTTCAAGTTGGTGCCTCTTTTAATAAGAAGTTTGAGAATATTACCCTGTATTCTGCTTGTCAAAAAAATGTGGTCCCTATTTGACAGCATGAATATCAAGTTAATGAACAAGCTTTATCCACTTAAATTTACTGTACTTTTTGGAGTTATGCTAAAATTTTGACTAAACTGAATGCAGTATTTGCAGGGCAATGAGACAATTTAGGCGTGTCCGCTGTGTGAGCATACATTTTATTTTTTATACAAATCTGAAATATTATATCTTTATTGTGTTGTTTATTGACATTAAAAGAACAGCAATTGAACTGTATTGGGGGTATCCCTCTGAAAGTGTCAGCTTGAAATATGTGCATAATAACAACCAGGTAGCATCATAAAATACACAAAACAAATAATGCCTCACACTTGTCAGCATTGTTTATTATTTTTTCCACTAGTTCAAACACTGGTGTTGTTGGCAGGGCTTGAGCTGTTTCCTACAGATAAAAACACAGTTCTGTTTGTGCATAAGCTATTTCAGTATTCATTCATTATGAGAATTTTAATTTTTATGTCCAATAATTCACAAGGGGCACTTTGCTTGTGGTTAATTTACTATGCAATCTTTGTTACCAGAAAAAGCTTTGGTTCTCCCTGAACCAGCTGTGTATTTCTGAATGGGTAACAGCAAAAAAAAAAAAAAATGGATGTAATCCGCCCATTGGTCCCCTATTTACCGATATTGTCATTATGAAAGGGCAATAAAATGGTGATTACATCCGGGCTTTTTCGCTTTTACTCCATAGTAAAACAAGAGTTTTCAGATAACATAAACGAACATATTAATCAAACCCCCCCAAGAGCTTTCATGTAGTAAAAACTTAGCTCTAGAGACCAGAGCCATGTTTTGTACCAGGCTGTAAACATAATTTTTAGACTTGTAAAGTTGCCTTATATTACCGCTTTTGGAGCCTGCCCTCTGGTGGACAGCGGTATATCGCTGTATTTTGCTGTATTTTGCCGTATATTTACATTTACATTTACTCATTTAGCTGACGCTTTTATCCAAAGCGACTTACATTGTTCTAATGTAATTACCAGTGTTACAGCCACTGGAGGCAAGGTGGGTTAAGGGTCTTGCCCAAGGACACAACGACAGTATGAACTGTGGGGAGAGTGGGAATCGAACCGCCTACCTTCCGGTTGAAGGACGACCACTCTACCCACTGAGCTACTGCCGCCCCATCCTAACCCTATATTGCCGTATATGGCGGCGCCCTTCCTCGCGGACCGTTTAAGAGGTTCCATGAGAGAGGCTTGGTTGCAAAGTGTTGGTTTTGTCTACAATGCGCAGTGTCATAATTACTGTAAAATCCAAACTCTAAGCCTTACAAGATAATGTCAAATGATCCACATTAATGTACAAAACAAATGCACATGTCACTAAGGTATAGCTATTGGCAAAATGTACTGGAGATAGCAATGCTGCTCCATTTACGCATTGTTTTATATAGCCTCTGAAGTTGACTAATGCCCATACTAAAGATAAAAACTGCCCTGCGTGCATACTGATGTGTTTAGACACGCTGTTGCTTGAGTGACAGTATGAGGCTGTGAGCTTGTTAACATACCCTATGCAAATATGTGGGTATGTGCCTCCATACATAATGACACCGAGCCGTTACTCACTGAGCTCTACCTGCTTTACCCACCCGTTAGGTCTACATGCTCCATCGCACCTCTTCTCACCATTATAACAAACTTTTATTGAACATGACATCATGGGAAGAAGACATCATCAGAAGTAGTCTGAGCAAAGTATTAGCAAATAAAACTGCCTTGTTTGTTAAAATCTGTGGCCAGTAATCAGATTTATGAGTTACTAAGATATAGCAACACATTTTAGCTTGTTACTTGGAACTTTAAAGAATAAAGAATTATGCCAATTGATCATGAAGGACTAGCTAGACAGATATTCAAATATTTCCATCTCACTTGGAGGTCACTTCTGGCACAGCTTGAAATGAAACATGTTGGGACAGCTCAGGTGCTGACACATGGAGCCGGAGGGAACAGTTAGGTAATGTACAGTACAGTATTATTGGATTTAAACGATAGTTAGGGCAGACTTGCTGACAGAAAGTAAATTATAATTAACTTTTTTGGTTCTATGTTTGCATTATATACTTTTTGACAATTTGGAGCAGCTATGTCTCTTGGGTGGCCGGGGAACGCCTTGGGATTCCCCAGATGAAGATCGAGAAAGTGTGTTGTTTGACATATAAATGATGTATTCACGTATCAACACTCACTGAAGACAGGATGTTGGGTAATTTAGCACTATATTAACAAAAATAAAAACTACAAGTTAAGGGTAGGAGGGCTCCTAAAACCATCACTGCTTCAACAAGTCAATCAAGTTCACACTAAATGGGGACATGAAATACTTTAATTTAAAGTAAACTTTAAACATTATCTTTAAGGCCAGGGCCAATGGATCTGAATGCTCTCTGTGGTTGTCTGTGTCAGAGGCTGCAGCAGCACCTTTCAACAGGAGGTTTTAGCAGAAGGCTGTGGACTCCCCACAGGGGCAGATTGATTCGCTCATAGCCTCCCCACAGAGCTCTCCATCATGACCTCCAGCCTCCATCTCACAGCCATTTCTGACACTGCTCAAACCTTTCATCTGCAAATGGATTTGTCAGGGAGTTGCTGACCTGTCATGTTTTACCAATGAGTCACAGATGCTCATTTTAGACTTTGGGTTTGCAATTTAAAAACAAAAAAGGCATCATATTGACTGTATAATTCAGGTCGGACTGTATTGCAATAAGATTGTAAATGTACCTTATGAGACTAGTTAAAATGATTTGTAGAAACATGGGCCAATCAGATGGCAGATAGGTGGAAATTATGTAAATTTTGAGTATATACACTTTCATTTGGGCTCCACAATTACCATACCAACAGTTTAGTTCTTGCACCACAGGATGATATATGCTGACATTTAAGGGTAGAACATTCTGCAGTATGATTCCTTCTGCCTCAAAATTTTTGCAAAAACAGCAATTTTACTGAAGCAGGACTCCCACCGTTCTTAACATCATAACATTTGATGTAATCCAGCTGCTATTTACTGCCACCAAAAGCCTCTCTTCTCCTCGGTTGGAGTCTCCTTCACACTAAATCCGCAGTAATACTGGCTTGTATTGGCAGCAGGGTCCCAGGGGGCCACTGCACTACCTTGAGATGTCAGCAGAGCCAGCCCAGTTTTAGAATTGATCTCTTAGTAATCTCTCTCTCCCCTGGGCAACTAAGCATCTTCTGACTAAAAACGATTAAACAGTCTGTCAAGTACACTCTTACCCCTTACCCTAAGTTTGGACCTTTCCTCAGCTCAATAGCATCAGTCCACATCTGATTCTGCCCTCTGTCTGTTTCTGGTCTCTTGTGTTGATCTCCCAGACATCAACAACATGCTAACTCCCGGTGAGTAAAATTTAGTTTTTATATCTGCACCTTTTTGATCACCCCCTTTTAAACCTGACATGAAAATTTAGACAGAGTAATCTATTGGTGCCAGCTTTAATTTCTGCTGTTAATGTGTCCTGAATACATCCTGATAGCTTTCTGAGAAAACTGGATCTGTGGATGCATTTGTAGGTGGCCCAGGTCACATGTATCTGGACAGGTGTTGATAGCTCTTGAAGTGTGAATGAGTACGTGGACTAAGGTGGACAATACCAGGTCTGGGGCCACATGTGTCCAGAGAAGACTAGAAGACAGAAGTAAATGCCAGGTCTTACATGATGGCTTTTAATTGGCTTTTAAAATATATATATAAATCCTTCATTCATTAGTCTGTGTAAGTTTTGTCATTACTGTGGCTATCTTCATTATCACTGCTGCTTTACTAACTACAGCTATTTTAGGAAGTGGATGAAGAACAAGTTATAATTATCTCTGTGCTTTACGCTCACTTCAGCATCATTATATTTAGCGCTGAAACTAGTTAAGGTTATATGCTTATGCTGAAATTAACATTTTCGTCTTTAATGACTCTATCCAAACTTTCCATTGCATTTTATTACTGCATCCTGAACTCCCTACAGTCAAAGTGGAAAGAGGGGTGCATGGGTTTTTTAAAGTTAAATGTTGAGTGTTTAAGTTACAGCAGCTGCAAAGGAAAGAGACATTAAAAGGGACTTTTTGAAACAACTTATATAAGTGAGTTTGGGAAGTTCAGTTTTGACCTTGAGGACAGCAGAAAGTATAGAATCAATTTGGCCAATCAAGTTTTAAAGTCACAGAACTTAATTAATTCAAGTGGAAATAAAATGTTAAATGGGATAAGAAGGTATTAACTTGACAAAAACAATATCCATATTTCAAGGAGTTTAAAGAATGAACGTAAGAAACCTCTTTTGCAGCACATTTATCAAAGTGTTTTTATCAATGCTTTTTCCTTTCCTTCCAGTGACTGTTTCCTGTGGACGTATTGTAATAAAATGAGGACACAGTTAACAGACGTCTTTCCATTTAATAAATATGATTGTAAATGCATAAAACAATTACACACAGCACAGTTGAGGTCAAACAAAAACACTGTTAACACCTGACCGTCTGTTCTTATATAAAAGCTGTACAGTATTAAAACTTTTTTTTTATTATTTGTTATTTATATTTCTCTACAAAAATAATAATCTTGCTAATTCTGCAGGGAGGAGGAAGAGAGGGAGAGAGAAGCCCAAAGCTCGTTTTAGGTTTTATATTTTATCCTTTTGTATGTTAAAACCCGAGGACCTATTCCTCCTGTTGTTCTTTAATAAAAACCCTAAAGAGTTTTTTTTTTTTTTTTTCATACAACACTGTGTCAAAATGGGGGTGAATAACAGAATAGGAAACTTTGAAAGAATGTGAACAAATCATTCTTGTTAATCATCATATTGTTCTGGAAACTTTGTTGATTATTGATATCACTTTTTTCACAAAATCTCTGATTTCAGGTCAGTTGCACTTAAGTGGTAGGCCTACCTTTTCCAGTTTTCTTGTGTAAACCTATGCCTATACCTTTATCACCTGCCTATAGTTTATGGAGTATACAATAAGAAGGTCAACATCAGAAAATATCCTATGGATGCAATTAAAATTGTCATCAAACATCGAGTACCTTTATCTTAAATGGCTGCTGGTAAGTGTTGCTGTATCCATCTGATGTCTCTAAGACTAAACACTGTGTCTAAATGACTACTCAGCTGGTGTCACGAACATCTGTGTTTATACTGTCAGGCATTTCTAAAAAGGTTTCATCACTGTTGTGCTGCCTTAGTTAAGTGGTTTTTAAACAATAAAATATAACAATGGAAAAACATATTTTACAAGCTATTGCATGATTTCTTGATTGAGCAAGTGGAGCATCTGAACAACAACCATGATTTCTTTTAAACCAAACTAAACCCCTTTAGTTTGGTTTAACAAAGCTTTAGAACGTTAAATAAAGATAAGCAATGAGAGTTTACACAGATCTTTTATAACTCACGACTCTTTCCACTGGAAGTGGAGCATTTCAGCAACTTAACTTGATAAGGCTGTTTAAAAATTGATTAAAGCAATGCAACAAATATGCATTATCCTGTAATCCCATGTTGTAACGTGAAGTGTTCATGTTATTTCACTTTGAGATGCAGGACAGTTGTAACAAAGATTTTAGTATGTAATAAACACTATTTTGCGTGTTCTAGCAATTATTTAACTGCAGTGTTAAGCATAGAGCGCTAAGCTAAACATCACTGAATGTGCAGTTTTCCAAAGCAAAATATCAAACAAATCAGAACATTTCAAAACATGTAAAAGACATCAATCAAACATTTAAGTCTGTCAGGCATTGCACAGAAAGTAGCACAGGGATTGGCAGTCATCTGATTATGCTAACCCTCCACAGAGCCTGCTAGTATCTGCATGTTTCTTCAGAGCAGTATAATGAGGATGAAGACGGGTGTTACTCCAGAGCAGGTCAGGGCATCAGCCTGAATGCGTGTCACCAGCTTTGAGCTCCACTGAAAGCATTAGGTATTCATCGAGTCAACTTCTTTAGACATTGTCCACAAGAGCGGGGCTAATCCATCAGGTCCACAAAAAACATCCTTCCTAACTTCTACTTTCTTGCTCCATGCTTTGAACTTGTCCATTAAGCAGTTGTGTTTCATTCAACTGCAACAAAAAATCTGAGCTTAGATTTGTTGTGCTCTCCCTCTTTTACTCTAAAATATAGGCGTATTTATGCTATTTGATTGTTTATAAAATGTATGTCCATTTGGATGACATAGTTTTACCAAAAGCATATTAGCAAACTACATTTGATTAGCATTCAGTCTCTGATTTCCTTCATTTGATCTCCTTGGTTTTATTTGAAAAGGTTTTTTCAGCTGGATCTGTAAATGATTGCTACTATACTTTACGCTGTCAATCTTGAAGCTTTAACGGACATTGTAGCCTAAGATTTACTGTCTCTTTGTTAAATTTAACAGCTTCTTGTCTGGGTCTCTCAGGACAAACAATTTATTTACAGCGTAGAAAACTAGAGCTGTAGATTACAGCATTTACTATAGCATAACCTACTATGTTGCTAAACATAAATGGCACCAAGTAAGCTTTGGGCATAACTTTGGCTCAAATTAAAACTTTGATTTCTATAAACAAGACAACTGCTAATTGAGAAGCCAGAGACTTGAAACCAAAAAGCAAACCCCTTGATTAGACATTAAACCTTATTTTAGCTAACAAATATGCTTTGTAGTAACTTGTTTGGGTTAAAATCTTGAAATCCCAATAGATTACAATTTTATATGCAATGAAAGAATAAATATTTTCCAATAGAGATCCTTTTTCTGTAGGAATAGTTGCAGCATCTTTACTTCATTCACATACCATTTAAAGTCTGGTCATGAGAGTGAGGAAGGGGAGCCTATTGTGGCACAGACCATAACAAATATTTCATAAACAATACCAGAAGCATTTGATCAACGTAAATGTTTGTGAAAACAAACCCTGTATTTCTATTATGAAATTAAAATCTGAAAAGGAAACCGTTTGAGTAGAAAATGTCTATTGTGCCATAAGTCATCTTTCCAGGAGACATTAGACCAAAAGCTTCAAAGTACCCTATATCAATTTTATAACAGTATTTATGTTTAGTTTGACATTTGTTATTAATGTACACAAATTTATAATGTTGACATTCATGATTTACAAAATAAATGTGTAATTCACTTTGACAAGATATTTATAAAAAGTATATTCATATGAATAAATAATACACTACTGCTGTTATCTTCATAGAACAGCAAACCAACTGGAGATTTGTAAGCAAACCCAAAATGGTGTTGCTTATTACATTTGCCCTCTCTAATTCATGCTGGAGTTCCAACTGGATTATTAATCTGTCTTTATAAATAAATGTTATTTTCAAAACGTTGAATTCATTAGACTTATGTTAAAGGTAAATGAAAAAAACCTGTACACAGTCTTCTTCTGGTTTGAACGGAGCACAGTATGTGTCAGCAGGGTCCAACATGCACAGGTATAAAGCTTAAAACCATTGTGTCCCAAATGGTAAAAAATATCCATGACACAGCTGGATCGGTATTTCCAGTCCAGAGATCAGACGATGTATGTGGGTAGTTCTGTGGCAAATTTCACATGATGTACATGAGGCTTCATACATCCTGCAGGGGAACGAGAAAGAGAAGAAAGAAAACACACGTCAGAAAATATCTATGATCTCTTATGCCCTGTCCACACACAAACAGGGATTCTTAAATATGTCACTTTTTCTGCAGGTTCAGTTCTTGTCTTTCCATGCAAATAGGGTTTTAGGCAACAGATTAATCATTTAATTTGTAATAAACATGGGCAAATAGTATATATGGTAACAAAATAAACAGTAATGGCAGTTGCGGTATTGGGTTTTGTAGCAAATTATACACATTTAAAACTTGTACCCAATAGTTTTTATTACTTGTCTGCTGTAAGACAATGTTAAATGCAGATAATCCTCATACTATGACTGATATTAGTCAGATTATTCTTGTTTGTGATTTACTGTAATAACTCCAGGTGGACCATACTTTCCTACTGAAAGCCACAGGCTACATGCAGCTGTACATACTGTGGCCGTTTAACACCTGGTGCTTGCGTCAAATTGTGCTGGAAACAAACCACCCAGAGCTTACATAAAGCACACCTGGACCACCTCTTGTACACTTTCTCTTTGAGGTCCACACATATGTGACTAACATCCTCACACTTGCCAGAATCAATCACACAAAGGGGGAATATATATTTAATTTACAATGGACTACAGAGCGCAGGTGTGAACGGTGTCCAGGTGTGAACGTCTTAAAAAGTGTTAACTTCAAAGCAGTTTTAGTGGAGCAGAAATGTTAGCAATAAGAACAACAGTCATAGCAAAAAGTGGTGTTAAAGAAACTATTTGTGGCAAGACAGAAAGCTATAAATTACTTGAGATAATTTCAGTGAAAAAGTTTTGTAAAGGAAAAGAAGGGAAAAAAATGAACATACAGAATAAATGGTGTGATGAATATGAAAATGATGGTACACAAAACCAAATATGGGACAAAATGGTCTTCATTATTCTTGCAGACTGCAACAAATACCAAGAAGAATCAAATTAAAAACTTTGAGTGAGTCTGCAAATGTTTGACTGTGGTTAAAAAGGCTTTTCTATAATCTCTCAAAAGGATTGCTCAAGCAGGAATTTGTTGGGTTTTCTTGTTTATCATTTTGGCATGACTTGAATTGAATATCATGTTATATTTTCATTTCATCAATCACCAGGCTGACACACAATTTTACAATGAAAAAAATATTACAATGGGTAAATACCAACTGTTCAAACTGTCATACAGCTATAGTCCTTTAGCGCTCATTCACCACTTGCTCGGACCATTTCAACTCTGAGGAACACAAAACAAAACAAAAAGATGATCTAAATGGAACATGCAGTACGTGGATCCGCCTGAAATATAAATGAGCAATGGAGGAGTTTTGAGACAGAACATTGTTTAACCAAAGGAGACATTTACCGATGGGCCGCGAGTTAAACTCTGTGTCCAGAATCTCCAAAGAATGCACCCGCTGTGAGCTGGGTGTGGCCTCTGTTGGATTAGCTGGACTCATCATTTCTTGTTCTTTTTCGTTCTGCATCTGCGCATAGACGTTGAGGCCTGGGATCTTCCTTGAGGAAAGATTTACAGTGAGACAAAGGGAAAGAGATAATGGCCTAAGCTAAAACAAGGAGAGCAAGGACACAGCCAGGGGATCACCTTACTATAAATGACCCTCCAGTTATCAGCATATGTCTCCTTGTAAATTAGCATTGGCATGTGGCAAAAGCTGTAAATGTTTCATTCTCTGCTTGTCTGCAGATCATTTTGACCTCTTGTGCCCTTTTCCTTTGAAACTGCACCTTGGCAAGGAGAAATAATTTAACATTTCGGAAAGGTCAACTGCCTGGATATAAAGGGCTTAATATTGATAGCAACTGAAGGCAGACTGACATTTCTTTAGCAAAGCCTGACCCGACAAAAGACAGAATCTTCAAACAATCCCTGCTGTCTGGTGAGGGCAAAGCCAATTGTGCATCATGGAGCACTGGGCTCGCCGGTGCAGACTTTTGACAGCCAGCTATCAAACGTCTCTGTAGCCTCGCAGGCATCTTTTTGTTTACTGAGCTGTCAGGACGCCCCTGACATGTTCAGACACCTCTGACTGCATTGTGTACACTGTGATGACTATATAGACTTGACATTTCATGAACACTTTACCTCTTGAATTTGTAGATGACAAATACAGCTAAACCCGCAACCACTACTGATAGGAGCATTAGCATTGCCGAGCCACTGTGGTTCTCGCTGGTGTCCACTAGGGGCGCTGCAGAGACAGGGAGACATAAGTGTTGTAACATAAGCAACTCATACAAACTGTATTTAGCCTAAATGAATCATGCAGCGAGCAGTGAACAGCATAATGACCTCTAAAATATGGATTTAATATACAGGAGTATGGACTTCCTTACTCTTATCTTATTAGCCCCTTTAGGACAGTAGCAGCATCCCCAAAAGGAAGAGGCACACATAACGATGCTCACTCTCTGAATGTCTCTGTGTAGCTACATGGTGGGAGCCAATCAGACACAGAGTTGGTGTTATTAGTTTATGGGGGGACAAATATAGTAAAAATATACCTGACTATCCACTACTGACGTCACCCAAAAGTAATACTAACAGCTTGTCTGTCCCAACAACACGTCCTCAACCAAGGCATATTATAGTCAAAAAGTGGTCTTGTCCTGGAGTGATGTGGAAGGGTCCCTTTGGCATCGTGTTAAAGCACAAGGTTGGTCAAAGATTCCAATGTTAAACTATCTACATTGCAGTTTGGCAGCAAGAGTTTTGTTTGGGGAGGTAGTAGGCCAGCAGTAAAGGCCAGCAGTTTAAAAAGTGGAAGTGTGTATCAAATATGTGCAGTTCATAAGGGTTACACTACTAACACAACATGTCCAGTATGTTCCCTTTGGGGTTGTTTGAAAGTAGAGCTAATAAGAAGACCTGAGACTGTAATTTACATTTGACTCTGAAGATTCTTATTGAATGGTCCTTACGTTTAGAGAATGTTGCGAATCACAAACCACTAAAAAAAAAGCATTTCAACATACAATGTCAAAAGATGTTTTCAGCATCACTTACAGGCTTAACTTGGCCAAAAATGTGTATAGTATGCCTTGGGACAGAGAACGTACTCCCACTGACTACTGCACTGCTCTACGTGCATAAAGGCAAGTCTGTGTGTGTGTGTGTGTTTACCTGCTGATAAGTGCGCTGCATACACTGTGACCTGGACCCCCGGCCGCAACGTAAACTGGACTAGATTTTGATTTAAGGCGCTCAGCAAAACCTCTGAAAGCTGTTAAGACACAAACACAGATATTAGGATAAGTTTGAAAAATAATACTCATTAGAAATGCTGTTGTTCAGAGTAAGGTCATTGCCCAAGTTCTTCAAACTTCAGTCTCATCTGTCTTTGGATTTGACTCTTCATTTATCAACACACTTCTGACATTTCAGAACAAATTTATTTGTAGTCCTGATCAATCTTTGCATGGATTCATTTTTTTAATGTCAAGCAAAAATAATGGAGTGCAATTTGCCCTTGACAGCACTTTCAGGTGCTCTAGTTCATAAGTCTGCTATGTCAGGTTGTGAGTGATGGCCAGCAGATCAACAACAAAGTCAAAGGGTCACAGAATTAAGAAGAGAAGAACAACTGAACATTAGAAATCACATTGGTGGTGGTAGGTCCTCCATTTGGTTGCAAAGAACAAAATTTAACCCACTGTTTTTGGCTTAACCTCTCCAGTTTCTCCAAATGTCTTAACATCATAAATACACACATCTAAAGTATTCAGATTGTTTTGCGTTTTCCCTTTAGGAGTGACTGTATTCACATTTAAACACAACAATACACATTTACTGTATTTTCTGCTTTGAATTGCGCTTCATAACAAAACATTGGTTTAACTAACGTTGGAAAAATATCTGATTTTAATGTGATTTTAAAAGCTTCACAGAGATTCAGATTAAGCTGCATTCATTCTATAAATACTCTTTTCACATTTACAAATATTTTTCAAAAGTCAAATAGCAAAGTAAACTCAGGTGACTCTACTTTCTGATGTGAACTAGATAAATGCAGTATTTATAGCAGGTCTGTTGCCCTGTTCTATTTGGAGGCACAGGCAACCCAAAGCCCATAATGTTTGGAACAGACAGCCCCATCCGAGCACATGAGTTTACATAAGAGGCTTTGTCTGTGGGACCTTTTTGTGTGATGCATAAAACATACAGAGCAGCCCAGCCTTGATCTGAGCTTCCAAAACTTCTGTGTAACCTTGTGGACTTTTGCAAACAGACTGACCTGATCTAAGGAGAAACTGCAGAAACCACAGCACACTGCATCTTTTTGATTGGTCCCAACAAAAGAACATTCCCTCAAGTGGAAAAGTTAATGAATGACTGAAAAATATGATATAAGCACAGTCACAGGACACTTTCACAAATTAACTTTGAAATTGATTAACAACATTAGCAGTTAGCATCTTGTGCCCTTCTACATTAATTTTAACTTTTGTATATGTTCCATTTGCATCACTTATTTGGGTTAAAAGAAGACTAAAGATGAATCTACAGTCTCAATGTTGATAATATTTCAAAGTGATATCTAAAGATGAAAAATTAGCCAATATTATAAAGCAGATTTTCTCCAGTTTATCCCGCAGAGATAAGTGGCTACAGAGCTGCTTAGAAAAGACACACAAACCAAACAAATTCTTCCATTTCCTCTTTGCCGATTCCATTTTTATCTCTGCAGAGCCTTTATTCATCTTATCTGCCTCATTTGCCAAATTAATTATTATATGAGTAATTTCTGTAGCTTTTCTTCATCTCTTTATATTCTTTAGCAGTTTAAATTTAGACTTCACTATGAGTAATTGCTTTTTTCTCACTGTATACCAGGGTCAGTAAATCTATTATACATTCTAATAAGCGTATAGCGCGCTACACTTTTAAGATGCCAGCCTTGAATGAAGATTTATTGCAGTCCTGCAGGGAATCTTTCCAGGCGATCAACCAGGTGCGAGGAGGAAACAGAGAGAGAAGGAAAAAAGATCTAATTGATTTCCTTTCCAGTTTCCTTCTTGAATCAAGGTCGGTTCTCCGAGAGCAGATCCAGCATTATCAGTATCTGTTACTCGAGACTAATTTGCTCCTTCGCTCTGCTTGTGATTTAGTGAACTCATCAACCATTATTCTATTTCTTTGTCTGGCTTTTTAGGCTCTTTCATTTTAGCCAGTGCCTCCTCTTGAACCCGGCAGGATGTGACTGGAGGGAGTTTAAAAGTCATTCCCCTGATAACTTGTTAATACTTGTCAGACTTATTGATGAGTCCATTGCAGAGATTCCTCAGGCGTGTGCTAGAATTAGACTCATTTAAAATCTAGGGCATGCTTCAGTGGACCAACACTGACACCTGCTGGATAGATGAGAAATTGCAGCTTGCGATTGAAGCAAGAAGAAGTTAGTCTCAAACATCTCAGTTCTTTTATGACACAGTTGATGGAAAAGAAAAATATATGCTTTCTGTGAGTTTTTATTGTCAGAAAGCAACATATGCATAAAGATTATTTGATTTCATGATTGGGTGAGGCTTACAATGCCTAATGAAGCATTACCATTGTGTAAAAAAATATATTCAATGAAATGAAAACTGCACAAGATACATAACTCAAACATTTAAGATACAAAAATACATATGTTTTTTTCTAAGTGAAAATGTTTTTTTTTCTTTCAGAAATAATCATTTCAAACAATCAAAGTCATGTTGACATCCCAACAAATTTAAATTTTGTATCTTAAAATAATAACAGTTTCTATAACTATACATATAAATATCCAAGTTTAAATGTAAATGTAAATACTGCTGTATATTTTAACATACACAAATTTACTACATTTGGAATTTATTCTTACAAACTCCCTCAGCTTATCCTGAGCTTACCCTGTCCCCAGTTCCTTTGCATGAAACTGTTCCCTTCTTGCTAATTAAAAATGTACTAATCATTTTCATTTAGAATAGGAGTATATAGAACATACGTACATTACAATACAATCATCTATTCATACGTTTCCTTTAACCTGAAGCCCTAGGAGGCAAGTGCTGTTATGATATTGGACCGTATATAAAAATGGAGAAATAAAACAATCATTAAAACCAAGTCTAGAATTGGAGGAGCACTAACTAGCTGGTTTCTGTCCACCTCCACAGATACTGCTGGGGTTTACACTGCCTGTGCACAGAGAGAGACAGATGCCTTCTTACCTGATCTAAATGAGCAGAACTCTTGTCGGGCTTCCCCTCCGTTAACTGTTTGTCAGGCAACAGGAAGAACTCGGCCGCTGTAGGTAAACCAGGCAGGACTGTGACCAGGAGCTGCTCCTCTCTGACGCCTGTGGCCTGCAGGGAACACAATACAGCTTTAACAAGGAGGACATGGAGAGGACAGTGCAGCAGTTCAGATCTATTCCACTGGGTTTCTTTCATTTAAAACAGTAGCTTCCATTATTAAAAGATTATCACCAGGGCTTGACATTTACTTTTTTGCTTTTCAAACGTTACTTTTTAATAGCCACAATTTATCTGTTGTTTTGTTAATGTTGTTTAGGATCAAATCCAAAGAGCTATACTTAAATGAATAAATTATCAAGACATTTTATAAAACCTTTAGTTAACAAGCTAAGAACATAATGTATATAGCCTCAAGCTCAGTCGTTAGAGCGCATGCTAAATATGCAGGAGACCCAGATTCAAATCTCCTGTCAATCTTCTGTCTACTATCAAATGAGGCGAAAGAAAAAAGGCAGAGATAACTAAATGCAAAGCTTCTTAGTTTAGTTTATTATGTCTTTAACAGGGACCATGTGCAAACACATTAATCTAACAAAAGAAAAGGTACTTTACACCAGATTTAGCTCATTTTCATCTGCAGTCCCATGACAGATAAAACATTAAGATACAACAAAATGCATTCTTAATGTATCAATAAACCCCATCAAAATATACTATGATGATTGACTAGGTTTTGAATTATTATTTTTAATATAATTTTTAATTATTATATTTCAAATACTATAGGCTCTGTAGCTTTATTGTTGTTTTAAGAGCAACAATAGCAGGTTTACAGCAGCAGTCTGTGAGACTGATTAAACGTTAGCTACTGATAAACAAGGGTTTGTGTCACACTGGAAACACAGAGGAGGGGGGCTTTTGAAACCGCCAATAAAACAGCTAAATAAATAAATATCTCCCTGCCCCTCCACCCCCCTGTCAAGCCGGGTTATCTTCCGGACTTGACAGGAGGGTGGACCTTGACTTTGATGAACTCTTTTCCCAGATGATAGAGCAATCATGAACACACAAGAACACGGGAAACCCGGTTTGAATCTCGGACGGGTCATTTGCCCAATGCCATCCTCCTCTCTCTCTCCCTTTTTCCTGTCAACCTACTGTCTTCTATTAATGAAGGCAAAACGTATATAAATATCTTCTGGCTCTTCCAGCATTTTAATTTCCCATATTTATATTTTTCAGAATTTTGTAAACATCTGTGGCCAAAATACATGGATCCATTTTGGAGGAAAACTAACTGATTCCTATATGTTTAAATATCATCCCCCAAATTGTAACATATTATTTGCTGCTTGTACGGATTTTAGGGAATTTTTTAGTGACTTGAAAGTAGCACAGATGTGCAGTATGTGCAGTAGGTAGTTGTGAGTGCTTGCTTAATTTGGAAAAGGAAATGTGTGCGATGAGACCAAAAGATATTGCTATGAAGAAAAAAAAAAAACAATTGGGAGTAAAGAGATAAAAGCAGTGAGTAGTTTAGTTTCTGTGCTGTTAAGCCTTTCTACTTTTCCAAACTGACCTTCAACTAACAAACCTTATACAAACAACCAATCTATACCTCTTTGATTAATCACCTAAAACTAAACTGTTTCACATTTATCTGTTCTTCCTTTTGTATATTAAATGTTTCAAAAGTTTCCTTCCACATTCTTACACTGAATATTAAATCTATTCATAGATGCCATCTTATGAATGCAACATATGGAGGGCGTATATTCAGAGCATGTTCTGTTAGTTCCCTCTGCATCTGCCGTGAATGTGAATGTTTTCAGCAATCATGTCATATTTTTATCTAATTCTTTTTTTTCATATTTTGCCTGCAGGGCTTGGGTTGTCATAAAAAATGATGTCAATAACAAACAACAAATCTGACATGTTCACTGAAGAATGAAGAGAGAAAAGAGCTGGTATATTTTTGGCATCCATTTTGATTTTGCAGGATCAAAAAGTGTGAAAATATGACGCAAGGCTGCGATTGCTTCGTTTCAGGAAGCGAGAAAGTATTGATGTTTGGAGGATGTTGGTGCAAACAGGAAGTTAATGAGGCAGAATCTGTACCTAGCTTGTCATATGTGCCTTGAATGATGTCTTACACTTGACAGGTCACAAAGCACTCAACTCCGAGCGTCCCTTCTGGTCAGTGCAGGAAACACATTAGGTGCATTCGAACATTTATCCATCCCAGCACTTCGTCCACAAGCTCGTTACTTTATAGCCCTGAACTCTGCAGTGTGTACCGCTACTGCAATCAGCATGTTCTTGAACTACATTTCCCTCTACTCCTTCTGCCTCGTCATTGATCATCATAAAAGTCGGATGCCTGCCTGAAAGCCTTGAGGGGGTCGCACTCCACTCTGAGGTTTGGTCAGTGTTTACTTGAATAAAAGAAGCAGTACTGTGAAAAGACCCGAGAGGGCACTACCTGGATCAGGGAGATCTTGATGACTCGGCTCACATCCAGTCTCCATTCTGCAACATCAGGGTTGTGCTCGTCTAGGTTTGATGAAAAGGCCAGCAGATGAGATCGGAAATAGTCTGCAGGGAATGGGAAATATATGAGTGTATTTTAACATGTTGAAAAGATGAAGAGTTCAGCATTTTTGCTCTGACTCTCATGGCACCTGCCTCAATAAAGTCTGCATTGTTACTGTCCAGGTTTGATCAAGTGGAAATGTGTAGAAGACAGTAGCATATTTTGTATATGGGGATAAACAAGCAATTTTTGTATTACAGTAGGAAGTTGTCAATCTACTCCCAGTATGACTAAGGTAGTAAACTATGTATATATTTGTTCTATATCTGAGAGATAATTGGGTACAGAAATTACCCATGGATATGAAGTGTTCTGGGGATGCATTTAAGTTGAGTATAACAGCAGCATTACATCAAAATGAATCCATGTACAATATCCTCTCTGTAACAGACACTTGCACTAAGTTAGAGTACTTTTGACTCTAAAATAAGTTTAGTTATTTCTTTAGTGGAGCTCCATAGCAGTCGTACATAACATAAAAGCTGTTATTACTGCTGCTTGCTTCTCCAAAAAGGAGGCATCTACTGTTTGAAATATCTTTAAATAAAATATAGGACTAATCTGCATGACATTGTTGGCTGGCTGTATTTAAGGGGTCAATAATATATTGATATCCACATCACAGAGATCTGCTCAGAACCTTTTTTACAGTCAGTTAAGTGGCTCTGAACATAACAAATACACTCATAAGCATTATCTAAAATAATCTATGTCACCAGAGTCTAAGATCTGCATTTATTGAAAAAAATGTTTAATCTCAAACAGTTGCATCCTTTTGTATAATAGGCTATCTTATACATTTTAAGAAACCATCAAAATAGTCATGCGGTGGCTATTGACATATTGCTAATGTAAAAAAAAACAATATGTCTGTAAAACCTGTGATATGAGAACTTATAATAAGAATCGTAAGGATCTATGTCAGTAATTAGCTAAACAGTATTAAGATCTGCTAACATTGCATATTTCACCACAAGTTGTGGACTTATTTTTATTTTAATGAGGCCATAGGGAGCTGTGAGACCGGACAGGAGACTGGAGTCAGTTTCTTGAAAAAAAATGAACCCAATGGGAAAATTATAAAACCCTTGGGACCAAATGTGTGTGAACAGTCTAATCATTGTTATTGCAGGGTATACTCTTGTCATTCATGCTGCCTACACCCATAATAATATTCTTGTTAAATAACTCTGGGGTAATCTATGAGGTGGTGTCATGTGTGGTCGGTGTGTTTACACTTCGCCACAGTCCCAATGGGTACAGAGTCACAATGTCAACTCACCATGGACAGCAATGTTTTTTCTGTCTTGCATGATGCTATTCCCCGCAGACACCTGCAGTGTGACCGTGTTGACGCCTTCCTGGGAGAACGTGCACGCCACACTTCCCTCCAGAGTGATTACGGGCTGCTGGAGACAGAGAAATACAAAATGAAATACCTGATAAGACTTAGACAGTAGTAGTCCAGGGGGGGGCTCCCAAGAGAGGCCCTTATCAACGGTTGCTTAACATCTCACACTGGTATTTATACTACAGATGTGTCAGGCAGACTGCTGGCACACAGACACACACATTGATAGCTTTGTGGTGGGCTGCATTCAAGTCCGGGTCTGTAGAGAGTTCCTCCGGTGACACCCAGCTCCTGCCTGTCATTACTCACATCTCCATTTGTTCTTCAAATAGAGCAAAGATGCTAATACTGAAGCGGTTTATTACCAACAGACATAACTGTTGGTGCTGAACAAACAAATTTACACAAGTGCAATTATGAAGACAGATCGCAAAAGTGGAGCATTTCTATATATGGCACGGGGCATCTAGTGTGCAATGCATCTGTTGGTCTAGAGAATTGGGATTTACAGTATTTTTTTTAGAAGCATACACAGGCTGCACAGGCTGCTTCTTCTTTAAACAAGATCTTAATTAAAAATAAAGATCTCTTCAGAGGTGGGAGGCCTTTTTCATAAACATTAAGGACAAAACAGCAAAGAAGGCTTGAACAATAAATCAAGTCTTAGCCTACACATAAAAAAACAATAACATTATAACACCATTTTAGAACATTATAAAAGAGATTGCTATTGTTGCATTGATCATTACCATAAGCATTAGCATTAGGTTAAACATATGCAGAAAAAAATATGCATACTACAATGGATGAAATAGCCAGACTGTTACCACTAAAGATAAGACTCAGGAAGGAGATAATTAGATATCATGAACATATAACAATAAAGGCTATGAGGAGAATGGAGAAAGCTATAGCAGCTCAAAGCAAGCCAAACAAATAAATAAATAGGTCTAAATAACAGTAGAGTGGAGTAACTGCAGTGAACTGCCCCTACGTGTGTAATGTACATTGATTTACTTACTTGGAAGTTACTTGGAAAAGTTTTGAGCAAGAATAGATGATATCCACACTTCAGTGGACATTAGTAATTAACTGTGTATATCACATCAGCGTTTTGTACGATCGGTTTCAAAACTGATTAACAAGGCCACAATTTTTGCAAACTGGTTCCACAGAAATAATGATTGTGTATTTTGGAGCAGAGGAGTCAGCAACCTACTTAATTACAAATGGGCAGAGGTATAACAGTAGAAAAGGCTTGGAGGACGAAGTCTTGAGGGTACCTCTGTGTTATTTCCAATCCACCAGATGTAGGTGACCGTTCCCACTTGGCTGGGCCACAGCACAGCAGTCAGGTTCACTTCCTTATTCCTCACCGCCACAAAGGGAGCCGAGAGATGGATATACTCCAGCTGACCTACTCAGGAACACAAATTCATCATGTAGTGAGTCCCAAGTAATGAAAAAAGAAAATAAATGTCTAAAATCTTCCAAATTAAATGTAATATTTACATAGGAACAAATAAGTTAAATATAACAACAAAATAGGTAAAAGTCTCCAACAATATGTTATGCAAACTCCATCCTCTCTTTTAGTGCCTATCAAAAAGTAATAATCAAATTGAGGTTTATTATGTTTTTTGAATGTCATATAATTCTTCTATATTAAGCATTCTCATTGAATACCAGTTTTCACTGAGGGCTTTATCTCTATTCACAGAGTATGGTCAAATGCAAGTAGTACAGTAGTACAGCATGTCACTGTAGGATACCATAGCTGTTCACACGCCTAAAAGGAGACGTGAGAGCTGTGAAATAGTTTTTTATATGGCATTCATTGTGCTTATTTGACTGAAGCTGGATTGAAACAAGTACAAAATCATAAGCTTATAGGTGGGTGGGGGTTGTTTGTTCCAAATTCTCTCCTGCACTCAGGCCGTTGGCAGCCATCTGTGTGTTATTTTTCATCCACGGCACTCCTGAGAATGCTATAGCTCTATTTGTATGGCTGGCTCATAGGATTGACAGATTGGTGGGGCACCGGGGCTCCCTGATCAATAAGTCAGCTCCGTTACATCTGTCACCTACACCCATGAGGGTGGTCAGTCTCACATATGAGGCTGCGGCGGCTTCCATAGGCTGGAGGCCACGAGGCATAAGCCAACTTGAGCGAAAGTGTAATGGGATTTGTTCTATCTGACTTGTTTGTTTGGTTATGGAAGGGGAGCATGGTCTGTGAAAAGATAAACTACAAAATGTGTGACTGTGTACATGCTGACAAACACAATTCTGCTCAATGTGATAAAGAACGGAAAACTGGGGAATGGCTGAATGCATAAGCAAAAAAACTCCCAGAGACTCCTATCTGAATAGTACATATCACACAGCTCAGAAAAGTATGAATGCCTGTTTTTGCTACAGAGATAGAAAAACAGATGTGGTCAAGTCAGAATACTGAGAAACTTTTTTCAAGATATTGGGACAGTAAATAAAAATGTTGACATACTTTATCTAAATTATTTCTTGGTAACTCAAAATTTTGACTGATTTAAATTGGGAACTATGACCATGTCTTTAAAATAGTGACTGTGAGAAAGGTGGACAGAGTTTTAAGTGAAACCAAGCATAAACTTGGAATTTTACTTTTTATCACCAAGGAGCTCTAAATAAAAAAAAAACATGCAGTACTTTTTGGGAATATTACAATGGCATCGGCTTCCATAGAAAAATATATGCAGTATCTCACATGTTACGTGCAGATAAAGCACAGCCGTCTCCGAGCCCAGACTGTTCTCTCCGATGGCAGTCACTTTGTAGATGCCCACAGCTTTATAGATGTGTTTGATGCCGTCCTCTATGGAGCTCACGTTGGAGTATGTCAGAGCATGCCCATCTCCGAAGTCGAGTGTGATGCTTGTCCTCGCCCCATCCCCCTGAGCAGGATGAACAGCAGAATGAGCACATATTATTCTCGTATGTCACAACAGATGGTCATATTGACTTTGTAAGTATGAGAAAGGAATATAGAGACTGTAACCTGGACACGTCAAGCAGAAAACAAGTAACAATAATGTTAATTTCAAAATTTGTGACATTACCCAATTGTATCTAAGCTTAATTGCAAGTCAATGACATATTAGGCATGTTTATATACAGTATATACACAAAAACAAGAATACAACCAGACATTTAGGTTTCAAATTAAACTGAACTAAAATGAAAAACCCAAATTATGTATAATTTAATATATTTACATTTAGTCATTTTTAGCTGACGCTTTCATTCAAAGCGACTTACATAAAGCTTCCATTCACCAGTGTTACAGCTGGAACACCACTGGAGGCAAGGTTGGTTATGTGTCTTGCCCGAGGACACAACGACAGAATGAACTGTAGGGAGAGCGAGAATCGAACCACCAACCTTCTGGTTGAAAGACAACCGCTCTACCAGTGAGCCACTGCGTCCCATAGCGGATCTGAATTTAAGATGAATTTAACAATTTGGAAGATAATGGCTCAGTGTGGCACAGTGGCTCTCACCCTCTCAGCGAGAATGTCCAGGTTTTTGACTTGGACGGGACCTTTCTGGATGGAGTTTGCATGGTCTCCCTGTGCTCCCTGGGTGGGTTTACTCCGGGTACTCCGGTTTTCTCACACCAACATCAAAAAAACATGCTAGGCGCCCTCTGGTGCCGACGTGGAATTTAAATAATAATACATAATAATACATAATAATATATATTTTTTAAATAATAAATAAATATGTAGCGGATCCAGTTTACCTCTTCCAGAAAAACAAGGTAGGTGACATTTGTGCCGAGCGTGGCTGTGAGTGTGCCCTCGCTGGTGACCAGGTGGAGACCTTTGGGTGCCTGATTGGGACACGGCTGCCTCCTGGCTGTGTACTCAGCACTCACTCCAGCAGTGCAGTTATTAGACACTACTTTCCTGTAGCTGTGGGTTGAATGTACACAAAGCAGCTTCATTAGTGGATATTTAGTTCATATCAAACAAGTGTTTACATTGATTACAGACTGTTTGGAAAAGAGAAAGCTTTCACACATTTATTCTTTTATGCGAAATCTGTCGAGCAGCCACTTTACGCTGCAGCAGTCTGCTTTTCTTTGTGCTAAGTGCTGTTTGTGTGCTGAGCCACTGATGGCACTGTAAACAAGATGCCCTTTGACAAGAGATGTGTAGAGTGAAAATAATCTTTCTTTTTTTGGAATCAAAGCGACACAGAGCATCTTTCAGAGTATTTGAGTCATAATAAGTTACTTCAATAAATATTCAACTTTCTGCCCAAATCAGATTGATCTTTGTGATTATGAAAATTATTTTAATACATACTGTTTTACATTTACAGATATTTTGCATAAATTTGGGTTGCATAAAAACAGAATGTGAGTACTTTTGTGAGTACTAATAATAATAAGGCAATATTCCTCTGGTTTTGGGTTAGTACATGCAAAATGTAAATGCTGTATTAGATTTAGAAATACTCATTTTGTTTAATTTGAAAGAACTTCTAACATTAAAAGTAAGAATTTCATTTTTAAAGAAACAATTATTAAAAGTTTTTTTTTTTTTAAAGGTCTATGAAGTGGCTGAAGTGCAGAACTGTTTAAATATCTATTATTTCTGCTTAGATTTGACCGACAATGTTCTTTGGTCATAAGATGCACTACTATACTTTAAAAGTGAGCCTTTATGAACTCTTCCATTTGGACCTCATTCAAAACAGTGTCATTGTTTTAAAATACTGCTTCACCTTCACTTCATCTGATTATTAGTACTTTTTTCCTCTTCTTACGGGTCATGATTGTTTTGCTAAAGTGGACGTTTGATTATTCAAACCACATTTTCCTGAGTCTGTCCCCGTTGTCCCTGAGAAACTAATTAATGGACTACAAGCCATTCATCTCAAATGCACCATTCATTTTAGCCTGAAACTCACTGCCGGGAGTGTGCATGTGCTGATTTCCGGTCTGTTCTGGCACTTACCCGGTGCTGTTAAGAAAAGTCATCCCTGTGGTGCAGCTCCTGGACATTGATGATGGATGGAACCAAAATGCAGCCATGCACTTGCTGTTGGTGCGCCTTTCATAGCCATAATCACTGCAAAAATATACAAAAAAATACAATTAGATAAAAATAATTTATTCATACTTGGTGTTCTTCTGTGTTTATGAAATCTGATTAAAATGGCCCGAGACAAGTTTACCGCTTCTTACACCATTTAAAACTTGGTTTAGTGAAACATGAAATTAGCAAAACTAAGCCCAGTCAGAATGGGTAGGTAATTGAAGTGGTAATATAATCAATGAAATAATACCTTTTAAAAACATTATTCATTGGTAAAATAAAACTTACTGGTAGCTACTGTGCATTGTTCAGAGCAGAGCTTGTAACAGTTTAATAGCTTGTCATGTACTGCACACTTAGTCTTTCTCTTTCATTGTGACAAAACCTGATGAGTTAATTGTGGCTGCAAAAAGAGCATTTAATAAAACAGCAATACTGCCCTACAAGCAGTTGGACAGACAGAAGTTATGATGGTCCAGCTTGCCTATTGACAGCTTATTGACAGCCAATTGATAGCCTAACATGCATTTTATATAGTGCCCTATTTGTTTCGATCCTTTCTTGAGCACCCAAAGCGCTAAACACTAACTTCTATTTACACATTCACACGCTACCTCTGTAACCACAGCTGCCGGCACCAACAGCCTCTCTGACCAAACACACCACCACAATCATGCACATTCAAGGGTGTCGTGCCCCAACAACAGAATAAACTGGAGGAAGCAGGAATAAAACTGTCAACCTTCCCGTTTTGTGTATATTTTTTTTATGGGTAGATGTAGTAATTGTGTGTTCCTTGTATAAATAGTATTCCCCTTGACAAGAGTATTTGAGTCATATATGTATGTATAAGGGGAGGCGGATTGTGTATTTATATTAACAAAGCTTGGTGCACAAACTCCGCTGTTGTTGGGAGCCATTGTTCAGCTAACCTAGAGTTTCTCATGGTTAAATGTAGACCGTTCTATCTCCCGCGGGAGTTCACCTCCACCATTATAACTGCAGCTTATATTCCCCCGGACGCTGATGCCAAGCTTGCTATGAAAGAACTTTATGCAGCCATCAGTAAACAACAGACTATTCACCCGGAAGCAGCGTTTATTGTTGCGGGTGACTTTAATCACTCTAACTTAAAGACTGTGCTACCCAAATTTCATCAGAATGTTTCCTGTCACACCAGAGGGAACAAAACCCTAGACCATGTCTACACAAACATGGCTGGAGCTTACGTGGCGACACCCTCCCCACCTGGGACAATCAGATCACATATCTCTGTTCCTCACTCCCAAATATACACCCCTCATCAACCGTGTGAAGCCATCAGTGAAGACCATCAAGGTGTGGCCTGCGGGGTAGATTTCACACTCCAGGAAAAGTTTCTACACACAGACTGGAGTATGTTTGCTTCCCAAGCCACCAGCGGTGCTCACACAGACATTGACTGCTACACCTCCTCTGTATTGGATTATATTAACACCACCATTGACAGTGTTACAACCCAGAAACAGATCACCACATACCCAAACCAGAAGCCATGGATGAATCAGGAAGTGCGACTCCTGTTGAAGACACGCAATACTGCCTTCAGATCAGGAGACGCACAAGCCTACAGCACATCCAGAGCAAACCTGAAGAGGGGCATCAAAAAGGCCAAGCACTGCTACAAGCTGAAGATAGAGGACACTTCTCCAACTCTGACCCTCGACGCATGTGGCAGGGCATCCAGGCCATCAGTGACTACAAACCCACCCACTCCACCCCTGCAGCCACCGATGTCAACTTCCTGAATGAGCTAAATGACTTTTATGCTCGCTTTGAAAGAGACAACAGAGAAACTGCAACCAAGCTCAAACCCTCAGTTGACCACCCTCCAATCACACTCTCATCCACTGATGTCTGCAAGGCACTGAGCCGGATCAGCACACACAAGGCTGCTGGACCAGACAACATCCCTGGTCGTGTTCTCAGGGCATGTGCGGAGCAGCTCGCTGGGGTTTTTACAGACATTTTCAACCTGTCTCTTGCCCAAGCAGCTGTACCAACATGCTTCAAATGCACTTCCATTGTGCCAGTGCCAAAACACTCTAGTCCAAGGTGCCCCAACGACTACCGCCCTGTAGCACTCACACCCATCATCATGAAGTGCTTTGAGCGGCTGATCCTGGAACACCTAAAAGACTCCATACCACCCACATTGGACCCGCATCAGTTTGCTTACGAGCAATAGGAGCACAGATGATGCAGTTGCTATGGCACTGCACTCTGTGCTCACCCACCTGGACAATAAGAACTCTTATGCACGTATGCTGTTTGTTGACTTCAGCTCAGCATTCAACACTATCATCCCGACCAAGTTAATAGCCAAACTTGAAGACTTGGGCATCAATACCTCACTCTGCAACTGGATTCTGGACTTCCTGACCAACAGACCCCAGAATGTCCGATCTGGACCCACCTGCTCCACATCCATCACACTTAACACTGGTGTACCACAGGGCTGTGTGCTAAGCCCATTTCTCTACTCCCTCTTCACCTCTGACTGCAAGCCTGTGTTTGGATCCAACGCCATCGTCAAGTTTGCAGACGACACTACAGTGATTGGTCTCATCAGTAACAACGATGAGACTGCCTACAGGAAGAGATCCAGCACCTGTCCACATGGTGCAACGAAAATAACCTGCTCCTCAACACCACCAAAACGAAGGAGCTCATCGTGGACTTCAGGAAAGAGTCAAGAGGCACACCGACACCATCCACATCAATGGAATGGACGCCGAGCGTGTCTCCAGCTTCAAGTTCCTGGGGACCCACATCTCGGCTGACATGACCTGGACAACCAACACCTCCAGCCTGGTCAAGAAGGCTCACCAGCGCCTCTTCTTCCTGAGGACACTGAGGAAGAACCAGCTCTCCTCGGCCATCCTGGTGAACTTCTACCGCTGCGCGATAGAAAGCATCCTGACGAACTGTGTCACAGTGTGGTATGGGTGCTGCTCTGTCGCGGAGCGCAAGGCATTGCAGCGGGTGGTGAAAACTGCCCAACGCATCACAGGGACTCCACTTCCTGCCATCGAGGCATCCAGAGGAAACGCTGTCTGCGTCGAGCTCGCAGCATCCTTAAGGACTCCTCCCACCCAGCCCACAGACTGTTCTCCCTCCTCCCCTCCGGCAGGCGTTTCAGGAGCCTCCGGACTAGAACCAGCAGACTAAAGAACAGTTTCTTCCCCAGAGCTGTGTCTTTACTGAACTCTAACCCTTGCTGACCCCACACCTCTCACAGACTCCTCTCTCACCCCCCACCATGCCACTCCCCTCACAGACTCTCCTCTCACCCCCACCATCCCACTACCCTCATAGACTCTTCTACCCCCCCACCACCATCCCACTCCCCTCACAGACTCTCCTCTCATCCCCCACCATCCCCTGCACTACCGCACCTTTGCTACCAACTGTTTACATGTTTACATTTCACTGTTTGCACTACCTTAAACCTACTGCCTACCTTAAGCTAACATACAATTGTATACACCTACCTGTAAAATTCTGTTCATAGTCAGAGACATCTGTATATCACGTGTGTGTGTGTGTGTGTGTGTGTGTGTGTGTGTGTGTGTGTGTGTGTGTGTGTGTGTGTGTGTGTGTGTGTGTGTGTGTGTGTGTGTGTGTGTGTGTGTGAGTGCGTGTATGTGAGTGTGTGTGAGTGTGTGTGTGCGTGTGCATGTGAGTGGGTGTGTGTGTGTGTGTGTGTATGTGAGTGTCTGTGTGTATAGCTCTCCCGGTTTAATTCCCCTGTGAGTATGTGTGTATGGTGGTGTGTGTATGTGAGTGTGTGTGTGTGTATGTGTGTGTGTGTGAATGAGTGTGTGTATAGCTCTCCCGGTCTAATTCCCCTGGGTGTATGTCAGTGTGTGTATGTGTGTATGGCTGTGTGTGTATGTGTGTATGTGTGTATGTGAGTATGTGAATGTCTGTGTGTACAGCTCTCCGGTTTAATTCCCCGTGTATGTGTGTATGGTTGTGTGTGTGTGTGTGTGTGTTTGTGTGTGTGAGTGTGTGTGTGAGTATGCGAGCGTATGTGTGTATGTGAGTGAGTGTGTGTGTGTATGTGTGTATGTGAGTGTCTGTGTGTATAGCTCTCCCGGTTTTATTCCCCTGTGAGTATGTGTGTATGGTGGTGTGTGTATGTGAGTGTGTGCATGTATGTGTATGTGTGTGTGTGTGTATGTGTGTGTGTGAATGAGTGTGAGTATAGCTCTCCCGGTCTAATTCCCCTGGGTGTATGTGTGTATGTCAGTGTGTGTATGTGTGTATGGTTGTGTGTGTATGTGAGTATGTGAATGTCTGTGTGTACAGCTCTCCCAGTTTAATTCCCCTGTGAGTATGTGTGTATGGTGGTGTGTGTATGGTGGTGTGTGTATGTGAGTGTGTGTATGTGTGTGTGTGTGTGTGTGTGTGTGTGTGAATGAGTGTGTGTATAGCTCTCCCGGTCTAATTCCCCTGCGTGTATGTGTGTATGTCAGTGTGTGTATGTGAGTGAGTGTGTGTATGTGTGTGCGCGATGTGTGTATTACATTACATTTAGAGTACATATTCAACTGTAAATGCTGTTTATAGAAAAAAGACACCTGTAATTATATTTATGGCACACACTCACCTTTTTATAGTAATAACCATCTGTATATTTATATTCATTGTACATATTACCTGTAAATCCTGTACATCTCCATATCCTGCACGTACGCAACCATTGTATATATCCTGCACTTTACTGCTATTGCACTTCTGGTTAGACCTAAACTGCATTTCGTTGCCTTGTACCTGTACTTGTGTAATGACAATAAAGTTGAATCTAATCTAATCTAATCTAATCTAAATAAAAGTACATAAATATCTACAGTGTATATAAATATGCACTGGCAGCCATTTAAAAAATAAACCTCTTCCAGAGTTGGTTGAATAATCACAGTTTAAAATGTGGTTTTGTATTTTAACAGGATTCATTTTAATCTCAGTTTAAAATAAAAACAAATGGTTTAATAGTTTATTTAAATAAGGTTTTAATCTTGATGTAAAATAATTGTAAACAATGATTGATCCACAAGCTGGGCCTTTTAAACCAGGGAAAAATGTAGGAAATGGCACATGACAAAGACAGATGTAGTTCTCCCTCAGGCATATTCAATTGGAAATGAGATACACACTATTCCAAGTGTGACATCCACTTAAAAGATGACTGATGCTTCACAAACATAGACAGATGGATTCTTTGATTTTGAAACACACTAGAAAACAGAAACGCTTTGGAAAACAACATTGAAATGCTCTGTATCTCCGTTTCTGTGTTGCCTTTAAAACGCAGCAGTTGTTTGTCCTACAAATTAAGAGCCGGAGCCTTGCCGCATCCCCAAAATGATAGGGACAAATTGCCCCAATTAATGCGACACGTACACAGATGCAAAAGTGTTGTGCTTGTTAATGAAAGCTATTAGGCTAGGTGATTTATAGTTTGATGGTGCTTATTCCAAGAGCGGCTTCACTCAAGAGACCTGCAGATTCGAGACTACAGCATAAAAAGGGAAAATAAAAAAGTATTAGTAAATATTAATTCTGGTGATAATTTTGTTGAAAGCAGGTTATAGAATTTTGTGTAACTACAGTTGGCATATGAAGAGCCATAAAAACATAAAAAAATGAAAAATGGGCTGAATATGTGTGTTTCTGTATTGTGTTGTATATTCTGTTTTAAAAAAGCAACCTCCACTTTGAATCCCAATCTTGTATCTTTTAATCTACAACTTAACACTGGGCTTAGAGCACGTGTCTCAACAACTGACAGTACACAACCATGATCTCAGTGAGCTCCTGTCTTTTCAATCTCCAAATGATTTCATGTGTGTTTCATTTGACGAGGAAGCTGCTGACCTACTGAACAGCTGAACAATTCAATCTGCTTTATTTGAAAAATCTATTTTATTTTCAAAACACCAGCACAGTTTTGATTTGTTACATTTATTTCCAGCCTTTCTTGTGAATGTGCATTAGATCTTTTAGCCTTGGTTTCAATCCTAGTTAAGTCCTGGCTTATACTAATAAATATAATTTTGCCAGTAGTAATAAAATATGGCTTCTTATAGAGGATTGTTAGGAGCCACATTGCTGGAATGGTTTATAGAATCTATTCACACACATCTTGAGACCCCTAAAACAATTGCTAGGCTGTTTGCTGACTTTTCCTCTTCCTTTAATACCGTGCAGTCTCACATCTTTGCAGAGAAGCCGACCATTCGCTTCCATCTGGACCACCAGTTGATATTATGGATTATTAATTTCCTCACAGAGAGTGTTGGTAAATAACTGCTTTTCAGACACTCTCCCACACTTCTACCAGTTTACTTCAGGGTTGCGTTCTATCCCTTCTACTGTACACTGTCTTATAGACTGATGATTGTAGGTCAACTCAGCTAAACTGTTATTTGGCTAACTTTGCTGACGATACTGTCCTGCTGTCTCTGTTCTCTGCTCCATCACTGTCCCATGGCTCTGCTCTGCAGGAGTTCACAACATAGTGTGAGAACTCCTGTTTAGAACTAAACATAAACAGATCTAAGAAGCTGATAGTGATATTGTCTAATAAGCAGAGATAGCTTCACCATCCAGGGTGAGCTTGTTGAGGTAGTTCAGGTAGACAATTGTTGATGAACTCATCAAATAATGAGTTCCTGAAAGAATTTCATCAGAGGCAGTATCTGCTGAGAAAACTGTGATCCTTTGATGTTTACAAATATATTGATAATCTACCCCTCATTTAATGAGAGCATACCTTTTTTCTCTTTCTATTGGTTCCAATCAGTCAGGCTACATTATCAGTCACAACTAATCAGAATCACAAATGTGTGCTCTAAAATTATAGGCCAGTCTGTCAGATCACTTCCTGAGTAGTGTGTGTGTGTATGTGGAGGAGATTCATTTATTTATGATTGTTTTATACTGTGTCTGGACTTTTTATCTGCCCCTTGGGGATAAATAAAGTGATTGAATTGAATATGTAACAGAAATAAATGTGTAGAATTAATGAGATAATTTAAAATGCAGTATTGTTAGATACAAAGACACTGAAAATAAAATTTAAGTTTTGTAAAAGCTCACCATTCAAAGTCCATCTCGGTGCAGTCACATGGCACTGACGACAGCGACACTGCGTACATCTTCCCCATAACGCACCTGGACATGGGCTTGAGTTTCCGGTAGATTCTTTTCGCTCCCATGAGGCACGGCTCGCCCTGCGGGTCCCATTTTAGAACAAGAGGTGAGTCACATGAAGTGGGGGTATTTTTATGTTAAAAATGATCTGCTTTTGCAACACTTGCTCCCATTAATAACAAAGACGTTATGCTCCACCACGTGTGTGACAGTGTGTGTGAAGAACATTGTTATGTGCTGCTCTAAACTCTTCCTGTGACGCATGTGTCACAGCTTCAATGTGCTGCTTCTGTTTTTGAGATATTTCATTTTAATATGGTATCAAGATGAACAAAATAATGCACTCTGAGAAGCTGCCAGCTCCAAACCTAATTTTAGCTTGAGTGTCTTTGTGTGGGAAGTGAATATAAAATCAGCACAAAACAAGATGAGATGATCACAGTCTCCCACTCTGCCTTTGGGTCGATACCACCAGAACCTTCAGTCTCTGTGCATTAGGTGTCACTAGTGAGATGTTGAGAAAGCTGACTGCTCCCACAAATAGACTTCTGCTCCTTAACATGTTCGGTACTTTCTCCATGAAGGTTTATTTTTGAAGCAGACCAGGACCTACCCCACCGCGTACACACAGGTTCTTCCTGTAATTGGCTTGGACTCTTGTCGTCTCCCATGCTTTACAGTTTGATCATCGGCCTGCTCTGAGCATATGGGAGTCTAAACCAATTACAGATCTGGACCATGAATAAAGAAATCCTCCGTCTTGGCTTTTGGCCTAGCCAGGTTGAAGAGTTTTGAGGCGGGTCTAATTTATGCGAGAAGAAACAAGTTGTAGAAATGCTGCTTAAATGCTTTGGGAAGTGAAGGATGAAAGACACTAAAGACCAAGCTTTTGATATTTCATTAGCATATTAATATAAAGACTTCTCAATAAAAAAAAATTCCAATATTCCCTTACAATTTAATGCTGTCTTGACTTACATACTGTTTTAGAAATGCAGTCAACTAAAAGACTAAAGTGTCTTATATGACTTATAAAAGTAAGATGTGTAAAAAGCTGTGATATTCAGTAAAAAGGTATGAAAGAGACATGCTTCCTTGGCTTCCTTGTTGTCAGGAAACCAAAAAGGACTTTGAGTCCACAAAATGGACACAAGTCTTATGAATCTTGTGTTGTTGACCTTACCAACAAAGAGCAGGACCCTGTTCTACAAAACCAGTTGAATATACTTGAACTCTTCTAACAGGTTAGAGAAAACCTAACAATTGCATTGCAAGCGAGTACTATCACACAGTGGGTTACTAACCTGGATTTCTCTGTGGAGAAAGCAGGTTAGAAATGTCAGTGAGCTTTCTTTCTATCTTCTGTTTGGAACTTATCTTGCTCCATATCATGTTAGCTGTTGAGCACAACTTCAGTAGAAACTTGAATAAACTTTAATAGAAAGTGAACCAGCTTCATGATCCAAAAACAGAGTTTACCCAAAGTTACCTTTTGAATTTCTTTATATGTCTTTGTGGTAAAGAACTCAAGTCATGACCATTACTAAGACTTCATTATCTAAAAAGCATGGGACTGGCTCACATTACGATCACTGTCTGATGCATAAGAAGAGCTAAATTCAACATCAACGACCAACTCCTATAACATTTTATTTTTTAATAGGTGAGTGTTGGAATGGTTGTTTTGGTCAGGCTATCAAAACTCCTCTTCGTCCAAGACCTGAAGTCAGAGCATTTTATAATGAAATGTGACCACGACAGATGTCACATTAAGTGTCACTGTTTAAATTATGTTAAAAGAAGATCTATATTCCCACTCCATCTGGCCAAAACGTATGGGTTGAGTAATAAACAGTTCTGGCACACAGTGTACCTGGTTGTGCAGGTGCCACGTCTGATAGTCCCCCTCAGTACATCTCCTGTTGAAGATAGACCTGAAGTCGATTTTCACCAGCTGCCACTCAGAGCGATGACTGACGTGACCAAAAATCCTGGAAAATAGGCACATATGCTGCTGCTTTTTTTACAAGAACATAAAGCAGCATAATTGTCGCCAACTTATAGGAAACAATTTCCAAACAAGGGGTAGGGTAAAGTAAATGTAGATGTTGTATTAGGACATAACTATACCAGCAAGATGGAAGATAAAGGCTGAATTTAATGACATACATCTGGATGAAATGACCAGCTGTCAATCATTTCCAAATCAACTAGGATCAGTGAGCCAGCTAATGTTAATAACTGCATATTTCATAATGGAAATATGATTTATTGCAGACTTCTTTTGTCAATTGCGTTAATTTCTGGTGATTACAATAAACAAAAGGAGAAAAGTCTGAATCCTTACCTGCATCAAATCATGGAAATTGAGTTTATAAACTTACAAAACTTGAAATATGCTTAAAATGAGTAGGATCTTTATAAAAACATTTGCATAAATCAAAAGTTATTATTATACAAAAATAATGTAAAAATGATTGTAAAACATACCATAGCCAACAAAAACAGGACGCTTTCTAAGAGCTGCACATATTAGAAAAACAGTCATGTAAGTTATCGAGTTAAACTGACATTGCTATTGATCAACTTTCACTTTTCTCTCTGAAAGCTTGCGGTAATCACGACTAACCAAATAAATATTCCATCTCCAGCTAAATTGAGTGGGTGTGTTTGCCTGTACTGACCCCCCTCACCATTCATACCGCAGCGTATTTATCACAATCAAATTGTCAATTAGGCTCCGAGGCACCCAGCCATGACAGGCACTTACTGTAAAAATGAGTACAAATTGATAAGAAAACAGTGCATGATGGTCTTATGAAAACTAATGGCACGTCTGCTCCTGCTCTAGTCGGCATAGACCTGTGAGTGCTGTCCCCCGCCATCAAGACTGTATCTCTCCAGCTGTGGCCTGTCACTGTCCTGTAGGGCTGACTACAAAGTACACTGCAGGTCTGTCATTTATGGCAGATGTCATAAAACATTGATGTAATGCCTGTGAAAACACTTTAGTCTTAGTAAGTATTGAAAACAGGAGTGATGTGTCAGAGTGAGTGTGTTTAGGTTTTAAAATGGATATTGTTGTGTTTCTAGTTTTAGTTTGAAAACTCTTGGTTGTGCTGTTGTGTGGCCTTGCAACGCCTGAAATTTTCTGATTTGTTGCAGAGGTATCCATGACTACATTTACTACAAGTCATTCAACAGTAGCACAGGAGGGCCATGCAGCAACAATGACAATGCATTTCTCTGCATGGGATTTCAAAGGGCTATTGTGAGAACAAATATAAAAGATAAATAAAGGAAATCTGTAAATTTATAAACATGTTAAATTTCAATGTCACTCCTCTCTTCCATCTTTTTTTTCTTGTGTTTTCTCAAGCATATTCTGATCATTTTGCTTCATGTTCATCAAATTACAGTGCCTCTGTTGGACCGTTGTCTCCTGTGATCATAATCTGAAGAGAGGCAGTTTTGATGTTGGCTAGACCTTGAGAGAGTTTTTTTAATTCATGAAAGAGAAAACGGGAACAGTCAGGAAAGCGGAATTGAGCATGCTTAGATAGAGACTCAAACAGCAGAGACTCAGCTGAGAGCTCACACACAGAAGCACACACACAAACTATGACATTTCCGTGTGGCTAAAGGTTTACTCACGTCATGATGAGCGTCTCCTCGCCGGGCTCTCCCAGCACCCCATCCACGAACAGCGGCGTGTTGGTGAAGCTGTACTTGTTCCACTGCCGTCCTTCGTCAAAGCTCAACCTGCGAACACAAACAGCGTCTCACTGGGGACCACTGCTGATCCCCCGACTGTGTGCACAAGCTAATGACCCTGAGAGTTGTCTAACAAGTTGATTTCATATTCCGCACAGGGACTCGGGCCCTGTGCTCACTGAACACTGATCAGTGCAGGAGTCACTCATTATAGCTTCAATCGCAGAAAGGTGAAATTGAATGACAATTGTCAAAGCAGAATATTCCATGGCTGGTAAGTTCCCTAACTAGAACAACAGGGTTTTCCCATCACTCAAAACAAACTCTTGCTTTTGTTTGACTGAGGTAAGACTTTGGAGATTTCTGTGTGGGAATTAGCCAAGCTGTGACAAATAGCACCACTGTCATAATGACTCACCACAGGTGTCGGATGGAAAGCGGAGTGTGTCTTATTGCTACAAGGGCTCCTCCTTGGTTGAGAAATAGCACTGCATACTCCTCAGAGAAGATCTGCAACCACAAAACATAACTCCAAACTGCCTGTCCAACACATGGCAAACACACATGCAAAAGTAAAACAAGTCAAATGCAACTAAAACATGCCATATGCAATAACAATATGAGTTACAAGCAACGCGGTTGTAGTAAAATTGTCTGTACATACTTATTGCACACACCTGCTGTATACATTTGTTCCTTGTGCATAATATGAGCTCTGACTTCATTATTTTTCATTGCCACATTTAATCAGAAACAAGAACCATAAATAAGAAGCGACAAGATCAACTGAGGAAAGGGCCACCCACTCACGTTTTATGCTGCTACTGAATTCAATTGCCTTTTAGATTTGATTTGATTACCGACCTTAAGTAACATCAGCGAGTGTTGGGGATTAAAAGACTGGAGATTACTATTAAATGAAAGAACATAGAGGCATAAAAGCAACAGGGAGAAGGATGTTGATAAGTCATGGTCTTCCAAAACTGGAGGCTTTTCGCCAATTATATTGAAACATTAATTTACAGCCTTTTCACTGTGTGTAGGTATACACACACATACAATTACTAGGTTCATAATACCATTACAGCCCTGAAAAGGAAATAAGTCTAAACTGTCACAGCTGCAAACTCTAACGCTATATTTTTAATCAATGTTGTTATGAATGTTTCTATAAGTCCACTATTTACCTTTTCAATTATTAACCCTTCTTATGCAAACTAATAGAAAAGCTCATCCATTGAATAAAAAAAAAAAAAAAACTGCTTTCACAACTTGAAAATACCATGTTTGAATGGGTCATATGTGAATCTGTTTGGCGTAAAAGGTAAGTTTCAGTGGTCTCAACGAAAAATACAGTGTTTTCTTAAAAAGAAGAAAGAAAAGAACGTTTTGAGGTAGAGATGTTTTGTGATTGTCAAAACAAAATCAAACTTCAGTTTATTACCAGTTTGCTTCATGGCTTATACTGTCCTTATAATGCTAATATGCTAATAATATAACCTAATAAAGGTTATATGTTTAAACTGAGAACTAGAAACTCTTCAGCATATCAACATAAACTAACAATGTTAGCTCAATAACCCCATTATTTTGTTCTATGAGCTCAAATTTGAATAACTCTGTGTCACCTGTCTCCATGTGTTGCCTGCGTCAGACGTGATGAACACAGTGACGTTGCTGGTGGTCAGCTCTGAGCCGATGGAGCCTGAAGAAAAGAACACAGGAGACCAGCTTCAGTTGGGACTGAGGACTGAGCAAAGAAGTTCAATGTATGAAAAGAAACTGAATTCACTTTGAGTTAAAATAAATGCCACATTCATGAGTGTGTGGTGTGGTTCAGCGGGGTTCCAGGCCTGCAGCACAGGGGCTGTAATTACACCACTCTGGAGTGAGCAGAGAATGTGCAGTGTGACATTCACACTTTACTCTGAAATTAACCAATAAATCCAGATTACTGCGTTCATCTTTCAGCTGTTCAAGCTGTATTAAGACGAGCTTTACTAATGCGGCGCAGTCCGCTGTAATTGCTTTCATTTAGCCTGTAATTGGAGGCAGGTGGTTAAACATGAGGCTGGGGTGCACTGGAAGTCTTTCATGCACTTAACTGTTGTTGTTCTAAATTGTTTTTCTTTGTGTTAGTTGTTGTAACTTATTATTTACTACTATTATTTGTCGTTGTAATGTATATTCAAAATGATGTGCTGCAGACCGCCTGGCCAGGTCTCCCTTGTTAAAGAGTTCTTGATCTCAATGGGAATGGGTTCTTATCTGGTTAAAAAAATAAATAAAAAATGGCTATATGGCTTTATGGTTGGCTGAGGTGGACACAAGGTGAGCTATATAAAGTATTTTTTGTCTGTCTGTGCAAACAGATTTTAATGATATAATAATGGATTTGATTTTATACAGCACTTTATAAAACAGTCAAAGCACTTCACAAATGAGTTCATAATTTATTCACTCCACAGTCACACACTGGTGGTGGTAAACGGCTTCTGTAGAAACAGCTGGCCAGACCACCACTAAACACACTTACACATTCATACACTAGTGCCACAGACACTGGAGGCAAGGTGGATGAAGTGTCTTGCCCAAGGACACAACAACAATGAATGACCTGCTCTAACTCCCGAGGCACTGCCCCCTACTTAATTTGAACCCAAATTTAAAAGATATTGATTCAACAATAATGTAAATTTTATTAAAATCTTTTAAAACATGCATACTCATTAATAACATTTTATTCCAACAATATCATGAATATTATATAAACCTTCAAATGAATTCCTAATGCCTATAACTAACTACTGTGAAGTCCTTTCCCTGTAACATGCTTGTCTGATGACTCAATTCTTTGAGAGGTAATCAACTAATGCTGCTTAATGGATTGGACTCTAACCACATTGGTCTGTCACACTGTGGGAAGCTAGTTGTCCATGGCTTGACATCTTAGATTACAGTAAGGATTCTTGATTTGCTCTTTTAATATTATTTTTCTTTTCATTCCAGTTATAAAACTCTGTCAATTCATCTACAGACCTTAAGGAGCATGAGGCAGATCCAATCTTATTCTTCTCACATACGACTGGGAGCTGTTTAATTCTGTTCTTTTCACAATGCTGCAGCCTCCCACTGTTTGTGCGTTAGCTTGGCCTTCTCAGGACATCTGAGGCATGTGCTGATGTGTTATTGACAATGCAGGACCACGTGGGAGTAAATATCACTGAGGTGTGAATTCACCTGAGGGGCTCCTGGGCACATATTGCACTATCGCTCTGCTTCTCTGCGACTCTATGAGACTTTGCTTTTTGTTCCAATGCAATTTCTGGCACCGATGCTTTGTCCTGTCATTTGCCCCTAATGAAAGGTGAAGTGACACATCCAGGTTGTCATACGCCAGTGGGAAAAAACAATGCAAAGGCATATAACCAAGCCAGAAGTAGTCAATGAAGTGCTGTAATGGGGTACAGAAAAGTTGAGAGCCAAGATTTTTAGTTAAGTGAAACTGGCAGGTTTCTTTGGCTGGCTAAGTGATTTCTGTGGTCTTTGTCTGCTCAAGTTAGCATAACACTATAAATGTGTTTCAAAAAGAGAAGATACATTATTTGATTTAAATGCCATTCTCAATACAGACGCAAAGAAAACCAGATGGATCTTTTTTTGTGTGTCGCCATTGTTTGCTTAAATTGAATTGAATTTACCCGAGCCGTACAACAGAGGATATATTTGGCATTACTCCATTATGGATACTCCACATCCTCCAAACTGTGTTTCCCATAGCAACATGCAGTTCTTTCACAACATCTTTCTGAAAAATGTTGATCCTGTCATCTGAATGTAAGACAAAAGGAAAAGCATTACCATGAAGACATCTAAAGTCACCCACCTGATGCGATTATTATGCCAGGTGCTGACTCCTTGCTCGCAATGTTGCCAGATGTGTAGGGATTAGCAGAAACATGGAGATGCAGATGTAATGAGCAGTACGGCTGCAAACAGAAAAGTCAATTATGAACAGTCAACCTGAGTCAAACTGGATTGCAAAAACATTTAAAGAAGCTAATCGGAGAAAACTGTCTGTTACAGGTGCCTCAGATGCAAAAAACTCCCAAGTCTTTATCACAAACACCATTTTCCCATTGGCCGGTCTCACCATTAATTTTGATTGGGTTAACCTTTACAGACACAATTCTCATTACGAGCCAGCAAAATGCCAGTGATGCAGGCTGTGTTGTGACGGCCTGTTTCGAGGTTTATTAAAATTCTGACATTTCCCGATAAATAACTGTATAATATGGGCAGAAGGTGTGGTACAGCACAGAATTGCTAATTGGTTTATCAAATATGACTTATGTTAAATATAAATTTTCATGTAAAAAAGCGTTTATGTGTCGATGTTCCTTTTGGAGCAGTATCATTATGCCAGGGTAAGGCAGGGACAAAAATAACAGGATGAAAATAAACAGGCAGACATAGATTTTACTGACTTGGAAATTGCCAGATTGTGATGGCTGCTTTAATTTATAATAGAATTAAACACTGTATTGTAGTCACGCTTACTCCCTCTGACACAAATGCAAACTACATGTGTCCACAAATAATGCTATTTCTATATAAAATAGCATTTTAATAAACATCTTCAAGGAACACAGAGTTGTTATCACTTCTGCTTTACACCTCGAGAGTCACAGGAATTATTTTTTTTTTTTTGGATGGGGGTTCTTTATCTCCTTCCTTGACTACCATTTCTCTGCATACTTTTTCTCACCATCCAAATACATTAAACTATACAGTGAATCTGTAAATCTGAAATTGTCCAGAGAGAATGCACCTGAATGCACCTGAATGCGTCTGAACGGCTGTGTAGAGGGTGTACTTTATGAACAAAGCATCTGCAATAGTCTCCAGGCCAGGGTGACCAATAAAAGATAAGCATGCTCAGCTAATGTATTTGAGCTGTTTGTTAACAAACTTTTCCACTTTAAATCAATCCAACAGCATAGACAACTTTGACAAGCTTTATGAACAAAAGGAAAAAAATGCTTTTGTTTCTGTCAGATACTTTCTCTGTTTCTTAAATGGGAGGTCAGCCTATTGGACTGAATCAAAATGGTTGACCTTTCAGCTCAGCAGCCTCAGAGCACTCAGCTTTGACGGGCGCTGCTCTTTCCGAGTTTAGCTTCTCATTGCTGCTGGAATCAGTCAGCCCCTGTCAAGCCTTTCTTTGATGAAATGAAAGCACACATTCACACATATCTCTATAAAGTCATGTAAGGGCGCTCACCAGCACACAGTGGATGCTGTTTCCGCGCAGGTCTTTACTTGGGGCCTGCAGCAGCCTCCAGTCTCTGCCTCTGTTGTAGGTGATGTATGTCTTCACCTGGTTGTCCATCTTTTTGTTGGCCAGAAACATCCCCTTGATTCCTGCTACCTGCATAATTACAAAAGAAGCACTTCACACAAAGCAGAAAAGACTTTCTTTGTGTATTTTTTCAAGTCACGTCAAAAATTGAAGTACTGAGGAAAACAAATTACAAGCCCCAGAGCTGCGCATCCACACACTAAGCTCTTTATTTTCACCACCAAAATACAAATAGAGCTAAAACACTGAGTGGCAATCATTGACTGTCTCCGGGCTTGGAGTGAGTAATCAATGTGCCTCTTAAATAAATGCGACTCATTGTTGTTGTCAAAGACCAAGGGATAGTGCGTTGACTCAGTGACAGTCAAGCGATGAAAGTCCACTTCGGTAATTGACAGGTACTTCAATCTTCCTCGCAAAAGAGATTTAGCATATATGCCGTTTTGGGTGGTGACCCCAATCAAGACAGTGGATCCAATTCTCTCTTTGAGGTCATGCAGAGACATGAGCAGCATCAGCAGCAGCTTAATTATTTGATTCTGAGATATAGTTTTATCCAGCAATTGCTGCTGATAATCACACATAAGCTCCACAGCCTCAATATTAGCCCTTAACCTGCATGGTTTTTTTTTTCTTTACTCAGTTTGGATGGTTTTGTTTCGTGAAGTAATATCTGTAGTTATTCATCAAAGAAAGAAATAATCTGCGCCTCCTAAAAATCCATATCCCTGGCACAATCCTTATGTGCCTTCGTTGGTGTCAGCACTTTGAAACTGCTTCGTATTCACTCTGTGTGTTCGGAGGAATGTAGGCCTACAGCAGCATGGTTCGCTTCCAAAATGACAAAACAAGTTTGTTTCATCGTCTGTGCCTCCAAGCTCTAAAATATTGATCAGAGCTTATAATAAACTCACTGCTTGTTCACTGAACAAGCACAGCATATTCATGATATACATAGGCTTTTAAAACTGAAACTGACCATACACAATGTTTCTATTACAGCTCAGTAACGTCAGGGATCGTAGGGTAATATAAACATAATTAAGCTTTAATAAGAAATTTAAAAAAAGTGCTAAACAATGCAGTGATAAAAAAACAAACATTTATATTTCTGTATGGAGCCTCACCTCCACCTTTAATACAGTTTGAAAACAATAACTAACAAACAGGTAAATACATGCCAAAGTTTAGCAGTTTCTGGATAATTGCCACACAATTGCTATATTATTACTTCTATTACCAATATCAACAGCATATTACCTCACAATGTCAGACAGTTACCAAGCTGTAGTAGAAACTGCAGAGTAACTTATTTCTGAAAAGCAGAGGAGTTGGTTTACCTCATACAGGTCGACCATAACATTTCCCTCCAGGCCAATGCTGCTGACCACGTTCTCCAAGGCCAGAGAGTAGAAGACGCCTGATGTGTCTGACACATACAGGTTGTATGTTTCGTTCTGGTTCCACTCCTGGACGGCGGCCACCACACGGTTCTCATCGGTGCTGATCACATGTAACTCCTGGTGGAAAGAGACAAATACATTTACACTGGTAACAGAATAGAAGACGTAATTTTACATTACATTACATATTTATTTAACTTTTTCGGTTTTCAATTTTTTTTCCCCACCAATGTCAGATGAGCAAACCCAGTGTACATTACAACAATCTATTTTTGTCAGTATGTTATTTACCTGTTTTGAATACTGGAGAAATTCAGAATTGGGAAAAAAAAATTAAGTAAGGGGGTTACCTTGGCAACAAGCACTAACTGCCTTGACTAACATTCAATATAGGCTATATAAAGTAATATCTAGTGTGCAGAAAAATCAGTTTATTTAAAAATATAACCATATTGTGGTGCTTTTGTCTTAAATGAAGTTAATGTAGGTTAAATTATTGAGGCATTTAGTGGTTATAAGTGGAGAGTATCAAAGACATGAATCTGTGCAATTGGTCCGATAAATTGTCTACCACCTTAACTTACATTTATTTTCTGGGAAACACAGTACATAGTTGTCAAGTTTGTACTTTACTTTCTAATAACAACAGGTAATGTACCATGCCACTGTTAATGGTGCTGATTACAAAGCACCTCGTGTTTATCATATTAATGAGTGGTTTCTTGACATGCATGAAGCCAGGGGGCAAAAAGATGTTTTGAAGCGGATCAATAGCTTTGACCAAGTCCATGAATCTAAAAAGGTTAAGAAGCACTGGGCATTAGAGTCATTAAGTGTGTGATTTAATGGAGTAAAGTCAAATAAAAGGACAACAGAACAAGAGAAATGCATGGCCATACTGCTGCTGCAAGAAACTTGGCAACAGTTTTTTAATGTGAAAGCAACTTAATGACAATAAGATGCGTTTTCAGCAACTGTTTCTGCTCTGACTATTAATCAATTAGGCTTTAAAAAAAATAACGAGCCAAGAGTTGCAACCACTCAAACGTAAAAATAATTCAAATCTATCATCATGTAGGAATAAATGGTGGATAACAACTGTTTCTGGCATTTGTCCAAATCTGAAACAACATTGAACCCACTTTTCCACAAAGCACAAAAATACTCACTTAACATTGACCTTCAATTGAATTACTCCTGATTTGTAATTTCCATTTTGTAAAGCTTTAATTTGTTTCTCACATTCACCAATTGTTATGTTTCAGTGAGAACATGTTTAGATTGTGTATTGTTTTTACACACCTACTGAGCTAAATCTTATTCACTAATCAGAATGGCTACAGCTTCCTTGTTCAAGTTTCAAGTGAGTGCACAGCAGAAGACTTTGAGTCAGCTTCATTGGGCAGAGATAGTACGTCAGAGGCCGCAGCATTTGGGGTGTGCTTCATCTACCACCGACTGTGCCAATAACACCTTGCAGTGAGCCGACAGCAACTGGGACGCCTAGGGCTTGATTGAATAAAACATGTTTAATTGTCAATGGGGACGTGACAACCGAGGGCTGGGCGCTCTCTCGGAGCAGAGAGGAATAACAATTGAGCAAACGCTGTAGGAGTACTTTGAGGCTTTGATTTGGCCATAAATAACAAAGAGAGTGTCACGCAGAGCCAGTGAGGAGTCTGCGCTTTCCTGCTACTTTGGGCTGCATACCAAAAAGACTTATTGAATGGCTTTTAAATACACATTAAAAGAGAAAAAACTTTCTTGTTTTAGTTTAATGTGTGGATTTTGAATCCACCTAATGTGTAATTTTTAGGAAGTGCCTAAAAAGTGCTAAAAGATTACGAAAGTAAGATTGTCCGTCTAGAGAAAAAGCTTCCACTGTCTGATGTAATTTAGGATATATCATTTTTAATGAGACATTTTGTTCAAAGCAAACCTGTTCTTAAAAAACACAATTGTTGTACAAGCTGTTGCAAAAAACTAACATAAAAATGCACTGCAATATGGGATTTTCTATCCCTCTTATGTAATACACTTTTGCACTAACTAAAGGACACTGTCTTCAACTGCACTGCTGAAAAGTCTCATGGCATCTCATTATGTATTTTATGTAACAGGTGTGTGGAAATCTGTGTTGAATGGGTAAGATTTGATTTTATAAAGATGGTTGCCCCATCACCTGGGACGCTTCAGGAATTTTAGGCCCCATGAAAGATCTCGCCTTGGGCCCCACCACCATAACTTCTACTTACATATTACTGTAACTAACTGATTCTTGGATTGGAGCTTTAAAGGAAGAAGAAACTCAGGAGGCAAGAGACATTTAAACACAGAGGTCGACGCATTTTGAATATTTTTCAGCTCGTAATCAATCTGTTGCTGCTGCCTGTTTTCCATGTCACTCTAAACATAAAGCCAATCACATGCAAGCATTAACAGAGACCTCCAATCAGAAAGCGAGGAAGGCGGGACTAGTGCAAACTAGGCCTGAGGTTAGTTGGACTGTCACAGCACCGCGGGCTCAGATGTCAATCAGTCATGGGCCCTTATAATTAAACTGTTCAATCAATTGTTAACAGAAACTGTCTATGCAGCCTTGCTGTATATTTGAGTGCCTCTGTCCTAATATACTGTATGTGTTGAATTGGAGTTATTGCCTTTTAAGCTAAAAGATTCATATTCAGTAGAGCAAATGGTTACCTTGGGCAGACTGTACTTGGGCAGCTTCATTGGGGTGAAGACATCTCTTTTAGCAGACACATAGTAGATGGGCCGCCCAGCAGTTGACACCTTCACACCAGGAGAATGTTGAGTAAAAACATTTTCAGAATTGCATGAAAACACACATTAAGATAATTATGACCTTCATAATTTCCCCATAACCCCCATTCCCTGCTCTTATTGTTCTCACAGAGCTAACTGGACAATCACCTACCTGGACAAACACATACTCATCTTGCACCACCAGGGTATTGGGGTCAATGTAGCCGGGAATGGTTTGCCCTTGTTGGCATCGGTGCAGTTCTGCAGCTTGCAGGTGACGTACAGGGCCTCTGCACAGAACACACACACGTCAAGGCATGGCATCAAGAGTGGTACTAGCCAATGAAGAAAGCCAGCCTTCACCTGCTGTTGAGCGTCTCCACTGGCTCCCTACATTACTCGTGTCAATAAACCGGTCCCAGTAAGGGAGGGGTCCGGGTGAGGGGAAGACAGATGACCACACAGGCCAATTGCTTTCTTTGCCTTCAATCGCTAGGCCTGTCCTCCCATATTAGCCTCTGCCAAATATGTGTCGGCCTCCCCTCTGCAAGCGTGATCAATAGTGATGGACCCTGGCTGTGTGACCGTAACTTCTGACACCACTGATGTTCGCTGGGTGTGTTTATATGATTGTTTTTTCTCTATTGTGTCAGCTACAAAGGCTGGTCTGACATCAAGGTGGCACACATGCTCTTGATGCTATTTGAAATCTAACTAAGAGGGAGGATACAGGATTTAGAGAGTACATATGAAAGATTGCCCAGCCAGGTTGAAATATTCATTTACAAATCTGAACGCAGTAAACTTTGGTACCATATTTACTCCAGTGATATGATTTTATAAATTGTGGACTTGTGAAGTATGAAAGACTGCATGGCTTTACTGTGCTATATACAGTCTGTGGTTAGAAATAGCAAATCCATTCCAAAGCCATCATTCGCCCTCACATATTTCTTTACAGCTAATCTTTTGTAAAAACCTATTATTGACTTCAACCATTGAACACATAATCAATAGACAAATGTTTAAACAAAATGATTAGCTCTCTCCAGCTCTTGTAAAGTCGATTACACTTTTGGGAGTTTCATTGAAAAAGAATTTCGATTTAACTATTTAGCCATACTCTGCACACCTGAATAATGTCAGCAAATATTTGTGGTGAGACCTAACTGAGCAGAATTGCAGAATATTGTATATCTAAAACATCAAAAATAAGCTATGGTCATTGGCTATGCGCTTCCATTTTTGTTTCATCCTTTACATTACCAATCTGCACATTTGTCGACATCTCCCACTTTAACACAATGCTCACCACCAAAGAAAATGAAGCTCTGAACTGGGAATTCAATTACTCACGTCCTTCAGAGACGCTGGTTTCCAGGTGAATTAGGCCTGCCTCTTTGTCCAAACCCATTTTCGACCTGAAAGGCAGACAAATGTGTTTCAGGAACTTCACCACAGGTCTTTTTTACTCAGAGCCAGGTGCCATCCGCTGCAGCACGTCTGACCTGAGAGATTGCAGGCAGCAAAGTCAGACAAATGTATAACTGCAGGGAATGTCGGCGGTGATGACAGTTCTGGTAAACATCAGCATTAGTCGAGGGAATGACCGAGGTTTTGTCTTTGCTGTGGACAGCAGTGAGAAGTTGAACAGAAAAGGACTTAGGGTTTAAACGCTCAGAAGAAGAAAGATGGAGGAGTTTCCTGACATCGTTAGCACAGGAAAAGCCATTGATTTACCTCCACAGTATGCAAGCACACAGATGGAATAGCATATAATCATTAGGGCTTTAAATATGTATTAAACAGACTGGGGGATCATAGCAGAGTAAAAGAAGGACACACAAGCAGAATGTGTTGACAGGTAGCACAGGTTTATAGATGGAGGAAAGTAAAAGGATGAGTGGTTGATGAATGGCCACAATAGCCTCTACTCATTAGACTTATTGGTATATTGGTAATTTCCCACATGAAACACTGCCATGAATAGGCTGTCCTACTTATCCAATCCACATTTCCATTTCCACTGAATAATCCATTCAGGTGCAGAGAGGAGTGGGAAGCAGGCAAATAATAACCCTTTGAGTTAGTAGAGCTCTGCGCTGTGTTTGAACTTGTATAATGTAAGCATTTAGCAACAAGACGCAATGCTCGGCGTCTTGTTTTTGCGGTAGTGTGTTTGTGTTTATGTTTGGGTAGCTGTGTGAATTGTTTCATTTGTCGTCAAAACAGATTGAGAAGAAATCTTGACTTAGTCGGTTGCCAAGGAGAAATATTACACACAGGCAGCAGATGTTTTTGTCCAGATTTGTAATGTTATATGCAAAACATTTCATGAGTATTAGCCAGGCTCACAAACTGGATTAGACCCAAATATGGAGGGATTGGAAGTGTACATATATTTTGGGTTTTCCTATTTTACAACACAACCGGCCTGCACAGGTGGCCTACAACTAAATCCCATTATGACTCTTCATCTTCCTTACATGTTTGGTGGCCAGCGTTCCAGCAGACATAAGCTCTCTCTGCAGCCTCATTACCGCAGCTCGCACCACACCTTCCACACAGCACTCGTCCCAAAATAGAACCCTGACAGCTTCTGCAGCATCATCCCTCCAGGCTGCCTTCACTCCCAGCCTGCTTGTTACCAGCCTGACACTTCCTCTACAGTCTGGTGAAGGGAACACTGGTGCTGCATGTTACTGTATAGAGGCCAGACATGCTACATAGTGCTAAGCTGGACCGCACCTGCAGTCAGACCATTTACTAACAGGAAAAGGTGGAAACGCAACAGAAAGCAATAACAATAAGTAACACAGCCTAAAACTCTTGATGAATGTATTCACCTTTTATCTGACAGAAAATAAATAACTCAAATTCAGATTGCACCTTAAACTGATTATAGAGCCAAGTCCTCCAGCTGCACACATGGGGTCACACAATGTAACTGTCGGCCACCCAGAACATCAAATGTGTCACACACATGAATAATGGAAACCTTAAAACCTTCCACAGCTCATCCGTTCACTTTGGGGTGAAGTGATGACGTCAACTGTCCAGGACATTTGCAAAGTCAAAACTTCTACTTGTCACAATCTGTGTATACTTTGAAACGAATATGTTGACTGATGTTCCATTTTTACATGACAATCCCTGTTGAACTGTTGAAATCTTTGCATTTAAGTGACCCCACTGCTCGATTGGTTTATGTAAGCCACTTATGCAATCACTTGTTTCACATCAAATCTATTTCTAGTCCATAAAGTCCTATCACTTTGACCTTGTTCACTGTTCCATCACTAGTATTAACATTTCAAAGGATGTGTGAATGCTATCACAGACAGTGTGCATTAAGTGCTCCTTCAGTCCAGGGGCTCCCAAAGTAGGGTCGGGACCCCCCCGGGGGGTCTCAAGACCCTGATTGGAGGGTCGCAAGATGATTTCCGGAAATCATAAACAATTAATGTTTATATATTTTTTATTATTTGTAAAAAAATATATAATAAATGCATATCTTACCCATAAATGCAATTTATTTCAAAATAAATATTACATTTGCACTTTCAACTGAACCTTAAAAACTGCGTTTAATTCTATGAAGCTGGCGAGTTCTGAATTTTGATTTTTTGGTGTTTTTAGGTTGTGCTCTTGGTGTTGGTTACAATGTTTGTTATATATAGGCCTTGTGTCTGTGCGCAGCCTGTTATCCTTCTCAGGGGACTGTGTGGGGGGTTGTTTCGTGGGTCCATACTCACCAGTAGAATCGATTGGGGGCCACTCTCTCGTGCACCAGTTGCCACCTCCTGCCGAACTCCACTGAGCTGTAGAGCTGTAAAATGACAACCAGAGAGACCTCAGTTTTTAATCACAAATTACCTTTAACAGATGAGTACATTCACTTCTTTGTCAGCATCACACTGTCCTGCAAGTGTTGTGTCTGCAACGGATAGTCTATGATTTAAACATGGCAGACATATGGCACGACTTAAGCACTATACCGCTAACACTGCATTAGAAATAGTTTTTATAGTAATGCACAACTAAACAAGAATAACAAATATTTGGCATTTCGAAAGCATAATCTTCAAATTGTATTGAAGGTAAAGAAAATGTGTTCATTTTATTCCACTGCCAAACATAACACAAGAATGCAGCCATATTTGTTGAAAAGTAACAGCAAAATGAGTATAACCCTTGATTTACTGATTAAACGTCTGTGGTGTGGCCCTTGCTGCCTGATTTAAACCAATATACAGACCAACACAAGCTTATAAGGAAGGTACTCATACCATTTGCTCTTCAGCTAATTATGTAAACTTAATTCTCATTTGCACAATTTTAATGTTTGCTATATTTTAAATGTTACTTCAAATTTACTATATGGGAACACAACACTATCAACAAGAATCTCTGTCACATACACACACCCACACACCCATAGACAATGTAAATAAAGCAGTGTATAGGTTGACGCTCGCTCTGTTTCAAAGACATGCAGGTTGGTGTGAACATGTGCATGAATAGGAGCACTGGATGTGTAGAGGAGTTGAACCGTGGCGAGTGGACTCAATGCGGCCATTGTTCACTGGTCACTAAATCATTGGCCTGCTGGGAGTTGTGCCACGCTGCACACACAAGACAATCCTCAGTGTAATGGAGGTAACTGTCCTGATAACATTCCCATGTTTGTCAAAGTCAAATTGAAGTCGACAGCCACTGAATGGTAGTGCACTACATACACTGACTGGACCCGGTGACGTCGGTATTGTTTCAATGTCTGACAGGAAATATGTAAATTTAGGGAGACACAGGTTATATAACTTAAAATTTTACACATCAATATTTCCAAAATCTCAGATAAAAATTATATTTACGTTTTTGGAGAATGAAAATAGCATGTTTTAAATAGCACTACAAATATATATATTATAATTCCTGATGTCAAAACTCAAATCCCTGAGTTTCTTTACATTCTTTGCATCCATTGACAAAGCACAATGACAAATCCATTTGCTCTGTAGCTTACAGCTGCAATTTAATGAGCCATGAGACTTTATTTTACTGTTCGGCCCCAGAGTTTTTCCCATTAGAAGCATGAGCAGCCATGCATGAAAGCAAACAGTCATTTATTAGCCGATAACTAAATGTGACTTTGTTTGTTTATATTCATTAATTTTCATATTGTGTTTTTTTGGCCATTTATTTGGACAAAAGAAAAAAATCCAGCCTTTCTCTTGAGATCCTCCACTCCATCTATCCTAAAAAGATTATGAGGTACACTTTGAATTTCTATTGGTTTTCCCTATTTATTTAATCTTACTGTTGCATAAATTATCTTTATTAGCAAACATTATTGTACAAGACATAACACCATGAAAGGTTACTACATTACGACTGTAAGTGTATTTCAACAACATACATTAACTAATTTGAAAGTAGTAGATGCAACAATTATGCTTATATGTTGTTTGTAGACCACACCAAGATTGTAGCAATAGGAAACGCAACATAGATGCTGTACTATGTTACATGGGACCACAGACAGTAGAAATTAATAGACCAATAAACGATAATGTCAAGCACAATCTAGCGAGGGGTCTGTAAAGCTGTTAGACGGACTTTACGGAGCCAAAAACCATTACCATTTTTGGCAAAAATGGACACAGTCTGGGAGGCATAAAGCATGACAGTTCCAAAGTCAGGCATAGCTAGAAACAACTAGTGATAATACACAACACAAAATTATGCATAAAGTGCAACATTTTGTGAAACATATTAAAGATTTGGCTGTGAAAATTGTTGTAGTGAAATAGGGAACAGGCTCCAGCTATTAATCGTTCTCATAACTGCTCTCAGTTTTCCATTTGTTAATTTATGTTAATTTGCATAATTTGATTCAAAATTGTATAATCTCACAATTAACTAGACACAGCTGAATTATTACAACAATTCTTGGACGTCTTAGCTTGTTATCTCTATTCCTAAGTTTATCTAACAAACAAACTGTAATGATGTTAAGTAATTTAAATGAAGTAGATCAAAGCAAAATAAAAAGAGAAAGCCAGCTTCTCACACAGACTTTAAGCTCTTTGTCCAGAGTTAAAACACAAAAGTTAGTTTGCACCAAAAAAGAAAACGATCCATTTAGTTCGGTTCATCAGCTAAAAGCATTTTTTAAGGAAGGCACTAGATGGTGCTGTTAGCCCAAATGCTAAAAAGACATGTTATTATAGCATTTTAGCTTCTCAGTGCTTTACATGTGACCTCTTCATATTTTATCCAGTTAGACAATATTGTTTTGGTCCGTTTTCTTTTCCGATCTCGGGAAAGCTAAACAATAGCCTACGTGAATTTTTTTGTCGCCAATTTATGAGGCACTTCTTGTTTTGGCTCGTCTATAGTCTGCGTGAGGTTCACACTTGAACCAAGCCATACCAGAGTTCAGTTGGAAGCGCTGTGAGACCTCTGTTTTGAAGGGTTCTTGCTTGTCCATGTTTGGTGCTCACTAAGGTTTGTCTGGAGCATTCACACTTATACAAGTAGAGCACACTAACAGAGCAACCGCACTAGAGTCCGTTTGAACCACACCAAACAACGCAAGTGTGAACGCACCCTCAGTCTAAATACCCGAGTATTCCCCAGGAGAGCAGGGTTTGATTGCCAGAAATGGAGCCAAAACCCCAGCCACAAGGGGTAACGAAACAGTGTAGGCTACCGTTGAGCATCTGGTAAGACTAAATATGTGAACCACTGACAACACCTGAACAGAGCACCCAACAGAAATAGTCGTTATCATACATTGCCTTAACTGCCGACATGATTGTATTTAGTGCAGCCTTCACTTCCTTCACTTCACTGAATCCATCCACGGCAAACATTTGCAAACTGCATACATCCTGAGAATAACATCTGGTCGGTGTACTCTCATGTCACCCATAGAAAGACAAATAGCACGGGTGATGAGATTTCCTTGACTCCTGCGAGCTGTGATGGTAAGCAGATGCAGGTGAAGGGAGTGTGTCTTTGTGGTGAGGGCAGGATATCAATTTGACTAATTACTCTCCTGCAGCAACTTAGTGCGTAGCCAAGCGAGTGACAGAGAGGCTGGGAGCTGGAGACACAGAGTGGGACAGCCTTTACATCTTTCAAAGGTCTCTCAATCAAAAGTTGAGGCTAGGGAAAGGAAAGTGTTTTAGGTGGGTGGAGGTGTGTGGTAGAGTAGCTTTAGCCTACACATGTTACCTCATGAATGCATTGAGTACACTTATAATTGCATTTTAGCTACAAGACAAGTGGGCTATTTTAATAGTAGGTTTAAGAGTTACTTGATAGAAGGTGAGAAAGTGCAACCTAAAGGACAAGCTCAAACAGATGCTTGAGAAATTTTGGAAAGAAGAGAATTTATAATTATACCTTTTGTACAACTCTTATGTAATTTCTGCAGCATGTCCAATCATAGTTACAGTACATGGCATGAAAATGAATAATAGCCTAATATTAAATTAAATGCATTTTTTTACACAGTCAGCACTGCAAAAAATATAAAGGTTTAACTGACTAATTACACTTAAAAAAAAAAAATAGTCATAAATGTGTTATTGATTTTAACATGCACATTCAGTCTGAGTATAGGATGTGGTATTGAATATTAAACAGATAAAAGTACAATGTAAAGTTTCCACTGTTATTTTTGGAATGAGGTGTGTGCAGCGTGCATGTGAATAAATGAAGGATTATTATCTCGGCCCTGTTGCAGTGAGACGTATGCTCCACAAGGTCACCTCAGAGACAAAAACGTGTGCACAGAATAACTGCATTATGCCTAACATGTAAAAACATTAGTTTAGAGTAAGCTGTTATTATTCTGTCAGTCACATTTGAGACAGCATTCAGTAAATTGTACAGCATGTCAGTAGCACCTAAGGATGGTATTGATAATAAATAATAAAGAGGGAATACTACAGTAATTAGTCACGTGACTCTGGTATACATGAGTTTTGCATTCTGCAGACACGAGATAAACTGAGTGGCAATGTATTCAGTAGATTTACCTACAAAGACTACTGTGTCTGGATGTGAATGGAATAGATTACTCACATTCATTCACTATGCTGTAGGGAGATTCACCAATTCACTTAGAAATGCATGTCTTTCGAAGGAAAAAAGCTCTAATGCCTGGAGAGAACTCACAGCAGCACAGGGAGGACATGCCTGGGGATTAAACTCTGAGGCAGGAGGTCTAATCACTCTGCACCCCACAAAAATCGGTCATTTTTGTAGCACTCATTGTACAGATATAAATTAAAAATTACTGCTTCACCAATTTTGGAGTGACAGCAAATGTAAAACTCAGAATAAAATACGCTTCAAGGTATAAAAGTAGTTGGTAAAGTTTCTATTAGTTAACTACTAATAGCAGTTTAAATTGTGCAATGCAAGATGCCATTTAAACCACAGAAGTTTTTCACTCTTATAATACACGACTCCAAGACATATTTTTTAAGGTTGATTTAAAGTTGACTGGTCCGCCTGAGCCGCACCTGCTTCATAACTCAATAAAGTGGTCAAAAATCAAACCACACAGGAGGTAGGCATGGTCTGGTGGGTAGATCTAATCCATATTCTCTTCCTTTTTCGTCAGATAAGACCTTTTTTTACTTCAGGTTTTGTTATTTATAGAACCGATGCTGCGTTTAGTACACCGACAACATGCTGCCAATCAATATGTTTACCAGTTTCCAAACACTGTGTGCTCAATGACTTCCACCTCACCCAGGCACCTTAGCTCCAGCTGAACGCTTTTGTTGTGGTTATTTTTCTATGTAAAAGGAATATATCTATTTTTCCTTCACATATTCTTTTTAAGGTATTATCCCCTGTTTTGGAAGGAAATAGGAAGTTTTTAAAAGTTATATGCTTCAGTGTAAATGTGTTACAAAGCCCCAGATGATAATATTTTGGGCAGAAAATGTATAGGAAAATTTGGAATGATGTGCAGGGTTACATTTTCTGTGATGGGGAAACTTTTTATTACTTAATAGACAGTGGGTAGGTTTTAGGGAATGGTGCAGGGTATTTAACCAAGCACTTTCTGAGATGAGTTTGCATTTGAAGTAATTCAGATTAGAAATTTCTGATATTTATGGTGAAACTGAGGTAATAAAGTTATTGGAAATAAATAAATAAATTGATGCTTTAATTTATCACATATTGTGTGATTGACTTAAAACGTGCAGGGTGTAGTTTTTAAAAACACAGATTGTAATCCCCTCTTTTCTACAGCCTGTGGGCACCTATGGTAACTACAGTATTCAAGGCCATGCTTTTAAACCTTCATGCAAATTTGAATGTTAAAAAAAAAGAAAACATAAATGTGCTTCTCCTTCACATAGCCCAGTTTGTCCTCTAACAGGAAGTAAAGGGACTTGCATTGGATCTGAGTAGATTCAAAGTTTTACAACATAGGCAAGTAAAAAGACTGAAAACCACCATGAATGGCATCTGGTCTGATCTCGATACCCCCAAAAAATTGTTATTACTGGATTCATGTAATTATGAATTGGACAAATTACGTAAATCAATTTTCATTGTGATTCTTTCCATTGCCTCCTGTGTTCCATACAGTTGTAATGGCACTAACCTTGGATCTACCTGTTACATAAGCTATACTTATTTTGCATCTCATGTAAAGTTCCCCATTGTTTTCTCCCAGCCTGGAGTCATGTGTAAGAGCATCTCTCAGTTATCCTTTCAGGCATTGCACCGGTTTTTAGTTGTTGCTTATCTGGCTTTACACTCAGCTTCTTTTGATGTATTTTAATAAGCAAAACCGCCAAACAGGCCTGGCCGTTCTCTGACCTTTTGCTCATGGCTGTAGGCCAGGATCCAGTCCTCCTGCTCAGGGTGAAACAGCAGGCTCAGGATGTAGAAGTTGAGCCGATATTTCTGGTAGGTGCCACCTTCATCTGAGCTGATCAACAAACTGCTCTCCACCTCGGGATCTGTCAGTAACATTATCTGAAACACAAAAGGAGAAAATGATTTTTTAAATAATAATTAGACAGGAATAGATATAACCTGTAATTTATATAAACTCTTCACCTTGAATCATTCAATCAACATGATTAGACCAACTGACCAGATTAGTTGGCTTCCACGGGCGACACTGTCAGAAAGTGTAACAATGACAACACACAAAATGAAATGAGAGGTGCAGATCATAACCACAGTTTCAGTGGTCTTTTCTTCAATATAATCACTTTTATTATTTTGAACTTTGGCCATTGCCCTTGTCCTTGTATCAAAAATAGAAGAAAAATCTCCAGTAGTCATATTTTTGTTTGCCCTTAACCTGTGTTTTTTTAGTCCAGGGTTGTACACATTAATAATAACAGCTGTCAAATACATACTGTGTCAACTACTGGAGATTTTTAAATAATGTGTTTCTCAGATGGAGCTGATCATATAATCAACACATTATGCCTGGTGGAAAATATGTGAGCGTCCCATTTATTCTATTTGTCTCTGGCTTCATTCTCACTGTCAATGCTCAGTCAGGCCTCAGAAGCGTTAATTTCCCATGGGAAATGTATTTTCTTAGAGATTCAACACTTTTGCCAAAACTTTGTCAGAGTCTCCAGGAAAAAAATAACAAAATAATCTCCAGATAATATTAGATGCAAATCTATCTAACTGAATCAGTAGAGCTGATGACACTGTGATCTCATTTTGGTTTGTACATTGCACTGGACGCCCATGGTCAGTGTGTGGGAGTGTGGAACAGGCTTTGAACATGTGGTGGGCCTGTTGCATTTATTTCACACAGTAGACAGTAGCTAGGCAGGAAACAAGTAGAAGGAGAGGATTGACATGAAGGAGACAGTCTAAAACCGGGAATAACACAAAGCTAAACAGACTTAGACTTAGCATGTTCATCCTCAAGAAATGTAACAATTGACAAAAAATAGGAAGTCTTGCTTTAAACTTGAACAAAATGCAACATACAACAAACTGAACCATGGGCCATAATGGTGTAAATACTTTCATCATTAAGCAATGCAATTATGACTCTGCTCTAAAATCTTTATCTAAAAATATTGGCATTAGATCTACAAACTGTATATGCTGTGTAATCTGTTTATTTCATTGCTTCATTTTATTAACCAGTGAGATTGAAAGTATAGTTAATGTCACATCCTGCAACAGTATGTGTTAACGCAGCAGTTGACTGGAAAAAAACAAATGTGTTTACTAAGCTAGGGGTTGGTTCAACCTTCCTTACTGCTTACCAGTGTTGGAAGTAACGGCGTTAGAGTATAACGGCGTTAGAGTATAAGGGCGTTAGAGTATAACGGCGTTAATTTTTCATTAACGGAGTAATCTAATTAATTACTTTTCCCATCATTGTAACGCCGTTATCGTTACTGAGAATGTAAAGTGTTGCGTTACTACAATTTGGTTGAATAAAGCGCAGGGTGTCATGCTTTGGCTACACATCAGCTGCTGCTGGAGAGAGGGGTGTGATAACACCGCTGCAAAAGCGATGATGATTGGCTGACGCGGTCTCACTGCGCGCTCTGACTTCCACTAAACACAAGACAGCGTCAGCGACAATGGCAATGAGCCGGGGAAATTCAAAGGTAGCGTTCTCGAACTGGAAGTACCGGCACTACTTCTCGTTAGTTGAAATTAAAAGCAAGAATGTTTCTGTAACATGCTATGTCCAGGAAAAAAGACTTATTTATTTTTTATATGTTTTTATTTCTATGTATATCATATGGCAGACTGCAATTTATTGAGTTGAAATAAATACCAAATCTTCTAAAATACTATATATAGTGTTTTATTCTTCAATCAGTTTATTTTATTTTTTTATTTTACCTTTATTTAACCAGGATGGTCCCACTGAGATTACAAATCTCTTTTGCAGGGGAGTCCTGGCCCCATGTGTTTGGGGGAGACTATTGTACATGTTTTTGGTGGTAGGGGAAACCGGAGTACCCGGAGGAAACCTACGCAGACACAGGGAGAACATGCAAACTCCACACAGAAAGGCCCTGCCCTGGATGGGAATCGAACCCAGGATCTTCTTGCTGTGAGGCAGGCGTGCTAACCACTTTGCCACTGTGCCGCCACAGTTAATTTAAACATCTTTGCTATTTAAGCTGTTATAGAACGTAATACTCTTATAGAACATAAAAAATAACTTCAGTAACTTTGCTGAGTAATGGAGTTACTTTTATAATGTGGTAACTGAGTTACTAACTCAATTACTTTTTGATTGAAGTAATTTGTAAGTATGATGACCAACACTGCTGCTTACCATTGTGCAAGCTGTGCTTTGTGAGAATCCTTTATGTATTTCTTTGCATAACCAAACCTTAAAACATACCATGACAATATGATTGTTAATTTATCTCATAAAGGGAGAGCTCTAGGTATTTTGTTTTGTCTTTTTTTGTCAGATACACACTGAGCTTTTGTTGTGCCTGTCGCCGACAGGTCAGTTGTTAGAGGAGTAGCAGTGAGAGCACTGTTGCACACAGCGGCTCACGGCTCTGAGATGGCCTTTGGCATGACAATCTCTGTGTGCCCATTATGTCGTCAGTCAGCGGTGAGAATGAGAATACACACTGCTTCACAGTCAATATCCTTCTCAGTGTGGCACCGAGCACCAAACTGTTTCTGCTCTCTCATACAACCGAGTCATTTGTCAGCACTCGGTCGGGTAAGAGCAGCGCAGTGGGCAGACCCACTAAAACCAGTTCATCAATCACAGACACAGACACAGTCCCACATACGTGAGCCCCATGCTGACCAACCTGATCGCCTTATAAAAGTACAATTCCCAATTAGTGCTCTGTTCATTCACTGGAAGAGCTACACAGCTGGAAAAGCAGATTTTAATTTGCGGATGCATTTTTGCAGAACAGAGGACAACTTCTATAATTCATCCTGCTTTTATGAATGATTACTCTGCTCCAAAAGGAAGTAGGTCACTACAAAATGGAAATGCGGCTATGTCCATAATAATAGGCTTTCATTTTAAAAACTGGATTCTAGAGAGATCTGGGAATTAACAAACTCACAAAAATCCATCTTGAACTGTTCCAAGCAAAGTATTCACATCTGAACCGTGGTCAAACTTGTCTGGTGTATCCAATGACAGCAGGGACCAGTCTGGGCGGGTTTTAAGTTTAAAGATGTAGCTACTGTTTTACCGTTACGAACTTAAACAACATTGTACTGCTCTGATTAGATAAAACTGTTACAATAAATCCAATCACAGACCAGTTATTCACTTAAATCACCTGCCCTGTTGCAAACACCTCCCAAAAGGTACTGTGGTGCAGTTGTATCTGGTAAAGTTAGCTACACATTTTCACACAGCTTTCATTCAACTCCTGTATTTTAAGTCAAAGCAGGGATTTTGTAGAGCAGTTAAAAACTATGGGGTTTAATGTAGTGTAGACAAAAATAGTATAAAGCATTAAACCAATTGTGAAAACCTTGCAACCTCCTTTTTAGTATCAGAAGATGACCAGGCAGAACAATTGTTTAAAATTTGTCCCATCTACTCAAAAACACAAGAGAAGTGTCCTCACATTGGAAACATGCACCATGTTACCTGTTTTAAGATTTGTGTGGATAATGTCAAAGATACCTCAAAGGAAGCTTTTTCTTCTGTTGCCTATGTATCTTGTTCAATCATCAATAAATAAACCCTTTTAAAAGGTGTATATGTGTCAAAACAGAGAGATTAATGTAGTGTAATGTTTGCAGTTCCGGGAAACACTGGTGTGACATGAGCTTTGTCTTGTTTGTATTCTGTTGACAAGCTGGCTTAAAATAAAACCATAGCATGTTGGTGTTTACACAACACCATGAATTCATTTGGTGCATACATATCCCAGACCACACGGTGTGCTAACGCAAACACATGGCACATATGAATAATCATTTTAGATTATTATTATCTTATGAGCACACAGCGAACAATGTACCAACCTTGAAATGACATTGTTCACTGTGAGAAGCACAAAAAATACAGTGAATATTCTTTTACAATTTTGGTTATTTAATCATGGGTCAAAGTCAAGTTGTGTTTGACATAATATTTTAAAAAGCTTTAATAAACTGTAGAGACTACCAATATAAATTACATACATAAATACATGTTTAAACTTAATAACTTAAATTGTTGTAATGTATAAATGTACCTGCATTCTACATCTACGGGTCTGCTTTTAGATTCTGTTGTGTACTCCAGAAAACTTGGGTGACTATAAAACTTTCCTGCAGGCACTTGTGCCCACACTTTCTTGTTGAGAATAACATTTAACTCGGCAGACCAGTGTGTATAGGTGGTCGTAAGAGTGTGCAAACGAGTCTGTAAATCAGGAGACCAAAAAGGCTGAAAATGACAAAGGTTAATGATGCGTACAAGCCAACGGGAGGACATTTAAGATATGTGTAAGGAATACTCGAGTTAATTCCACTGCTGCTCTCCCGTAAATACTCGCAGATAGAATATTAATGAAATTAGCTTCATACTTCCCATTTTACTCAGTCACCCTTTAATTGGATTCAGAACCGTTTCCATAAATCTGGCCCTTATATTCCACATTGTGCAGCAGTAAATACAATTTTGTGGCTGTGAGAGTATGAGCAGGTTCAGACAGGATTAAAAAAGGAACAAAGAAAAGAAATCTATTTTTCTTTAGGGCAAGCCCGTTTTTGAGTTCTACACAGACAGTTTTTTGGTTCCCAACAATTTATATGACTTAATGGACATGTTCTTGTGAAAACAACAACAGTAAAAGCAAGTGATTCAGATTATGTTATAGATTGACAATGACAGAACCCAGGAGCAAACCCTGACTACTATTTAAAAAGAAAGAGAAATGTTAGATTTAACCTTTTACCCAAGAAAAACCTTTATATCTGTCCATGTATTATTATGTTTGTCTGCTCTGTCTGTCTGCTGGTATTGGTGCCAAAAAGAGCCATATTTGATAAATTTATCATTAAATACATTACATTATTCTATTAGTACATTCTGGGTGGGCAAGATGAACATGAATCACAGTTTCTTTTGAAATAAATATCTCTCCAAAAAAACTGCAAAAGACAAGCTTCAGTTCAATGTGATTCAAGCACAGGAAATATGTTCATGGGCTCTAAATGAGAAGCAAGGTTCAGGGCTGGCCATCTCTGACTTTCTTCTGTAAGTATCAGCTTCATAGAAATGAGAAACACTGGACTGAGGAAGACTTTGAGTTTAAAGGTTTTTGATCCTTTTGTTTCCTACAAAAGACTTTTTTCTTTTTCATTTATTTTTATCAGGGAATTATAAAGACACTTCACAAACCTCGACGTTTCCTCACTCGCTTTTATTCACATTTATTTTTCCATGTGCTTTGTTACTGTGAAAAACATGTTCTTGCACAATAGATAGACATAGAAATCTATGTATCTATACAATACACTATACACACAATCAGTCAAACCTTTAGGCAAGGCTCATCCTCAACACAGCGATGGACCCACTGCAGTTTGCCTACCAGCCTAACATCGGTGTGTTTGACGCTGTCTTCTACCTGCCGCACTGACTCACCTGGAGACCGCAGGGAGCACTGTGAGTGTCATGTTTTTTTTCTTTTTTTTTGATATGACACCCTTGAGGGGCCCCAGTGCGCTACACATCGGACTAGCCGAGGAAAAGTACTCACAGACTACAAATTGGTCCAAAACACAGCCGCCAGACTTTTAACAAAGACCAGGAAGTTTGATCACATTACTCCGGTCCTGGCTTCATTACACTGGCTTCCTATTCATGTTAGAGCAGATTTCAAAGTTCTCCTGTTAACATATAAAATCCTTTGTGGACACGCGCCCTCTTACCTATCTGACCTCATCACCCAGTATACTCCAGCTCGTACCCTTCGCTCTCAGGACGCTGGCCTCCTTCAACTTCCTCGAGTAAAGAAGAAGTCTGCTGGCTACAGAGCCTTTTCTTATAGAGCCCCATTTTTATGGAATGGGCTCCCGGTGGAAGTGCGGCGAGCTGACTCTGTTGAGGTTTTCAAAAGCAAACTCAAAACATACTTATTTCATCAAACGTATGGAGACTGAGAGTGGACACTGGACACTGCCAATATAAATGTTTTTATTTGTGAATATGTTTGTGTATTTCTATGTATTTTTCAACTGTCCTGGACACATTCCTGCACGGCCTGTCTGTCCTGGGAGTGGATCCCTCTTTCTGTGGTTCTCCCTGAGGTTTCTCTTTTTTCCTTACCCTGATGGAGGGTCTAAGGACAGGGGATGTTGTCTAGTGCAGTTTGTTAAGCCCTTTGAGGCGACGGTTGTTGTGATTTTAGGCTATACAAAAATAAATGTCTTGTCTTGTCTTGACTTCACATACAACACCAGCAGTTGTCACCTCCAGAGGTTTTCTGATGACTCTAGCCATTGTTTTGACTGTGTGTCTGAGGGGAACAACCTGGAGTACAGCTCAATCATCATGGACTTGTCGACTGATGTGAACTTAAGCACCTGCAGCTAAACACCAGTAAGACAAAAGAGATGGTGATCGACTTCAGGAGAAGGACATCCCCCCCACACCCAATGAACATCCAGGTCTCGAACAGTGGACAGTTTCAGGTATCTGTGTGTTCACCTCAACAACAAACTGGACTGGTCACATACTTTTTATGATTTTGTGGTAGTTTCCGATATCCACTATGCTGTGGTCTGTTGGGAGGCAGGCAGCATGGATCGGAACTCAAGTGAGCAGGTGGGTGAGAGGAGGATGTAAGCAAGACAACAGGTCTCACCTCCTGCATCAGACTGTGGTGAAGGAAAGAGCGCCCTCGCAGGTCCTTCTTACCTCCTGCAGTTAGGCTTTATAACTCACATGTGCAATAAGAACCCAGAACACTCTGCAATATTTCCCTATTTCACCTGTTTCTGAGAGCTGCTGTAAGAGTGAATTTTCCCTTTGTGGGATCAATAAAGTCATATTTTATTTCTTATTTTGAGACATGGCTAAAAAATATCAAATGCATGTTAAACATATTAAACTTTCATAGTCAAGTCCAGTTTTTAACCAAGCCCAAAGTCATTTGAATTCTGTAGTTCTAAAGAAAACACAAAGCTCTCAGCAGATGTTGATAAGTTTAACAGTAAAAGACAGTATAGACCTCTGACTATGGACCTCATTTACTAAATGGTGTTTGTCTTAACATAACAGCATCTTAGTATTGTCGATTGTGACATAAACGAGGTTTGTGGTCTGACCTCAGAAGCACATAGTCCTCTCTTTCCAACTAAGTTCACCATCATCCATCATAAATGTCAACATATGCATTTATTCAGATATAAAAGAAATGACACTATAACAGGGGAAAGGAAACATAAATCATATCATTTTAGTATTATTTTAAGTAGATTCTGGTTGCTGACAGCGGTGGTTGGTTGACAATTTTTTGTCAAATACTGATATCAAATACATTTGCTTTATTTATTGGAATATAACACAAGCATCAGATACAATATAGTATGAATTGTTTGGAATTGAAGTTCTGATATTTTAGAACTGTATGTATCCATATTAACTCTGAAAATGGCTTGCATCAACAGCAAATCAAATCACTCTCCCTCCTGGTCATGAATATTCATGCCACATAGTTGCTATCAAACCCCATCAGGTTCTATGTGCTCTAAGTGCTGGACATGAAAGCAAAGAGGTTTGATGTACATATTTATAATTATAACTTCTCCCTTTGGCCCGTCTGCTCTGCGGCAACGACCAGGAGCTTTCAAATGTTTGATCCGTCTTATTAAGCACAACTTCTGTCTCTTGACCTGAGGAATTTAAGCTAAGGCTAACTGAACACTGCCTGACATTTTAGTCAAATCTAAACTCCTGCCAGACTTGACAAACAGTGAAGTTTCAGTTTCCACCTTTCAGTATAATTGGGATTACATCACTGCTTGTGTGATAGATGCCCTTCATGGAGGAACGTTGAAAGGCTGAGAGATAAAACATAACTCTACTTACTCATAACTTAGGAAGGAACGAGGTCAAGACTAACAAGATATGTTTAGTTAATTAACCAGCAGCCATTCTATTTTACACATCATGATCAGCGCTGCACTACTGGAATAATACATTTGTCAGAAAGGTCATGTGCCCCTTTATGAGAATTGTCTAATAGCATTTTTTTTTTTACATTTTCAGCATTCACTGGGACAACTTTATAAATGTTTAGAGCAAAACTATGTATAAAAAATCTTCACACTCGAAGTAAGGAAACATTCACGGAACATCAAAAAGGTGATGGGTTTCATCCCCGGGCCAGCCACCAGCAGCCATTCTGTGCATGTCCTGTGCTGGAAAGGGTTGTCTACTCTAATTTCCTCCCACCATCCCGAAACGTGCATGTGTAATCGACTTGTTGAGACTAAATGGCCCAGTGAATGACTGTAAGTGTGACTTGTAGTGTTGGCCCTGCAATTGAGTAGCAATCATATGTAGGATGTAATGTACGTGTGATTCCCGGAACAGCTGGGGCAGACTTTTACTACCCCTGACCCATATTGGAATAAGTGGTTAAAAATGGTTTAAAGGCATAGGGTGAGTTTGGCTAGGAAAAAGAATCCCATCTCTACCAGCTGCTTTAGTTTAACTCTAACAGACATACAGTCTAACATATAGACAACCATTTTTGTGGACAATCTAGGATTCACCAGTTCATCTAATACATGCATGTCTATTAACTGTAGCAGCTGTGTGACAGGAGTGCAGCCCAAGTTATTGTTATTGAGTTGAATTTGCAGATTTGTAGATTAATAGTAAATTGGTAAATATAATATAATGTAAGTTCTACTCTCATATTTTTTCTCTAAAATATTTGTGTTAGGAGATTGGACTTCTCATGTGGTGGGCACCTTTATTTCTAAACACAGGAAAGTCAGTGATGCCTTCTGAGTCTTTTCACGTCCCGGATCTTGGCAGCTTTAGCACCACTGAATTGTTCGGCTCACACTCTGAGGCTGAGAAAGAAACCAATGTCCCGTAAAGTTGCGTAAAAGAATATTGATGGATTCCCACAGCTCACCTAGATTTACCCGTCGTCTCGTCTTTACAACACCAGATCCTCCTCTTTTTTATTTCATCAGAGTGTCTCACACTCTGTCAGCCTGTCTCCTACCCTCTCTCTGTCCGTCTGGATTTGCGTCTCTCTTCCTCTGGCTTCTCTCAAGCTCCGGGGCTCAGCCATTTGGAGACTGTGCCTTAGGGCTGACAGATGTTGCGTCCCCTCACTGCACTCACCTCCTCACACCCCCCAGCCCGCCGAGTCCACCCAAACCATCATTTGTTAGGCTGTTCGTGATTGTGGTACCGCCGATGTGTGCAAGCGTCCAGCACAGCATGGCTGATTTGGAGTGATTCATTTGGCATGAGGTCTGTCCTTAAATTGCCGCAGGATAAAGACACCTCCTCATGTTATATGCAGTTAAAAGAGCTGTTTGTCACTGTGTCATTGTAGAACCACCTGAGACTTTACCCGGTCTGTCAGGTGTAGGGAAGTTTTACAATGAGACTCTCCACAATGACAAGCCTTGAAGTGTGATAGGTGGGCTTCAGGGAATATGTCTCCTGTGAACTGACCAAGCAACTACAACTGTTCAGTGGAAGGATTTTGGACTAAATAGTAAATGGCATGCATTTATATAGTGCTTTTTTGCACCCTTCTCGGGCACCCAAAGCGCTTTACATCGTGCTTCCACTCACCCCATTCAAACACATTCACACCTGGGGCAGACAGAGATGGGGGCTGCCATACACACGGCGCTCACAGCCTTCTCCGACCACCACCAAACACACCTCTACAGTCACACATTCATACACCAGTGCTAGGGACACTGGAGGCAAGGTGGGTTAAGTGTCTTGCCCAAGGACACAAAGACAGTATGAACAGGGGAGAGTGGGAATCGAACCGCCAACCATCTGGTTATAGGACGACCGAAAACCATTATGGCATTGCCTAAATTTATTAAAATGAATAAAAGCACTGTGGGCTACCGTAGACGTGTTAAAATTGTCTTGAAAATGTGACTCTTTTCCAAAATGCCTATTGCTGACTGATGCTAAATTCATACCAACATTTTTTTTGTGATCAGTTAATAGTCATTTTAATTATACAACTCACTCTTGTTCTGACTTCAGTGGCCTTCTGGGAAATAATCAATTTGACAATTGTATTGGTAAAAAATAAAATATAACATTAAAGTTGTGGGTGCAGCCACAATGAAGTTGTACTTGGTCAATGTCACCAGAGTCTAACCTTTCAGAGGTGACTTTATCTGCTACTAGAAACACATCCATGTTGCATCATTTTGATGTTTATGTATAGAATTTAGAATAGATTTGCATCACACTGCAACTCTTTGACACTGTTTGTTTTTCTTTATGACTTTTCCCCTTTATGTCATCACCAGGTTGAGGATACTGTGTCATGTTGTTAAATATTAAACGTCATTTTAGGTTGGCAGTATTCAAAGGAGCCACAATGAACAAAAAGTCTTTGAACTTTGACAGTGGGAGAGATCTCAAATTCATATTCCACCCACCGACCTGTTGTTGATGATCCACACAAAGCTGTAATTGTTTCCGAACACAACCACATGCAATGCTTTTCTAATAGAGACATTTGGGCCCACTGATGGTCATGTGAGTTTAGTGCGTTGGATGAGAAAGAGTTGTGTTGTCAAGAACCAGGGTTGGTTGTTGGAAAGCCTAAACTGTAAGGTGCTGCAAAAGCTTACATTAAAAGTTCTTTCAAAGATGATAGACTGAAGTAATGTGACTGAATCTGCTTTGTCACTCACGGGCCTAAATTTTAGTTTTCAAACCATCAGAGGCATATGTACGAGGCTGCAATCTGTGTGTGTGTTTTTACTGGCACTCTTCATCCATTTACTGTAATGATGTGCTCTCACACAAAATCTCCGGCAAAAGCCCAAAATCATTTCCTCTAATGTGTTTGAGAGAGTGTTCTTTTGTGTTCAGCCTCAGTGTGGAGTCACAATATGAAAATGGATGTAATTGTGACATTGGCATTGTTTTCAACACTACCCTCTCAATGGATGACCCCTAGGCTGTGGCTCATTATATATATTTTTTTCTCTTTTCTGTCACAGCCCAACTCTCAAATTTCTAAACTAAAGTTTTAGAAATGTGTATGTGTAAAATAAACATATAAACATTAAACATGATTTAGATGAGAAATTGTAGATTATGTTATCTTTATCATACTTTAAATACATTTTTTTCTTTCAATTGTTTATTCAGTCAAGCAATCCTGCCATTAGAATTTCAATTAATTATCATATGGATATTTTTCTAAATCAAATTGTTTAACCATATTATTAAAATTATATATATATATATATTAAATTTATATTTTATTATTTCCCTTCAGTATATTTTATGAAGATATTTGTCTATATATATATATATATATATATATATATATATATATATATATATATATATATATATATATATATATATATATATATATATATATATTTTAAGGTGGTACGAGCACACTGTACTTCTAAATACTGTCTAATATAAACTAATAAACATTTTCTATGTGTTATCCAAAGCCATTAATTCAATTTTCACAGCCAGTGGGAGCATCCCTTATTCAAGCATGCAAGCACATGATTGGCCAAAGGCTCTAAAAAGTCTATGTATCACAATCCTGTACAACTTTTGATGAGAAAACTTATTACAATATGCTTTGTTGTGATTAAACAGTTGTCCTTAGGTTTATACTGGCAGTTGAATGGCTTTTACCTTCAAAACTATGCTTTCTTCTTCTTAACCTTTTTACTATGTATATTCTAGTAAAAAACATATTATTAACACAAATTTTCACGCGCCATTTGTTTACTGTCGATCTCATTCCACTCTTGTATCTCTCTTTCTCTGTCCTGTGAGTGCTTTTCTCCCTCTTTCCCCCGCAGCCACAGAAGCCTGATTTACTTCCACCGGTGACTGAAGAGAGGGGCTTTTGTCTGCCACCAGCAGCGGTCACATGGCGTGTTGCCGCGGGTGACAGCGAGAGTGACGAGCCCACAGCCTCCTTCTCCACAACACACCTTCACAAGCCACTGTGTCAGCGAGAGGCCAGTCAGCATCGAAACCAAAGGAAGAACTGAGACATGTGCATGGATTTCTGAGTGTTTTTCTTTCTTGGAATTAACTTAGTAACCTTTAACTTTTAAATTATGGTACAATTTCAAAATGAATGGATAATATTGGTTTTAAAGCAAAAGAAAAATGTGTATTATGTGCATTTCTCTTAAATAGTGGGACACAAATAGACTTCAATAATTCAAAATGTTAGTTGGATTTTCCAGAAGCCCAGGGGAAAAAGGAGATATACCTTTTCATGCTCTTTCTTTTGGCTAGTATCTGTCTTTTTTAATGCTACCCTGACAATGAAATGCCATGGTTTTAGTTTAAGCAGCAAAGGTCATTCCACAGAACCAGGAACCACATTTTACTGCTGTTTTCCATCGGTCTTTTTATTAATTATGTGTCTTTTATGTAATGTAAAATGCAAATGTTTTACATATATTTGACCCTTATTTGTTTGTCCATTCCTTTTAATGCAGCGGTCCCCAACCTTTTATGCGCCACGGACCGGTTCAATGTCAGACAATATTTTAATGGACCGGTCGTTAAGGTGTGGCGGATAAATACACAAAATAAAATAATACAAGCAGCATAAAAACTGTAATATTTTCTAAATATATTAATAAACATGTTTTTTTTTAATGCAGGATGCTTGGTCTCCAAGTGGCAAAGCAGTTTTGAAGGCTTCATTGCCTCATTAGAGAGCCGGCCGCCGCATATTATGCAGAGCGGGCTTGGTGCGCCGGGAATCACCTGTCGCTATAAATCCATATTTTAAGTAGGACTCTTTTTTATTGTCTGTTAAATGCAGCTTACATTTGTCTTGGAAGTCGTATGCTCTTCTTCTGTCTCCTAACTTAATGTTTTCCCCTTTGCGAAGAAACTTTCCAAAGACTTTTTGCTAGCTTGGATGTTTAATTTTAGCGGCAATGTATTATGTGACCGGGACAAGCGTCAAGAGTGACGGATGTAATAGAAGGAATCCGGTCATTTTTCAAAATAAAACATTGTTCAGACTCAGATAATAAATAAAACGGAAATAATGTAAGTTATTTATTCTTTCTCTGCGGCCCGGTACCAAATGACCCCACTTTTGAAAAAGACAACAAACACCACAACAAGCCAATACATTATCAAATATATTTGTTTTCAATTTTCTTATTTAAATTATGTTAATTAAGTAAGGGGTAGTGAGAGAATCTGATTGACAGCTAATTAGGCTATGGCTATGTGAATGTAAAACAAAAAAAAAAAAAAACTGCCAGTTTAGACACTGAAGGTAGGAAGAACAGCCAGTGCAGACAGTGTGTGCACAGCAGACAGAGCAAATGCTGTTCATTTGTTTGTCAGTGATCCCGGGACAGTGTTTGTGTTCCTCTGTGGCCCCGTGCTGTTTGTGTGAAAAGAGATATTAACAAGCATCAAGTTGTTTGCAGGTCTTCATCTGTTTCCTGCTTCTGGTGTTTTAACAAGAGTCTGATGTTTTTTCAGTGAGCTGCTTCCTTAGGTTCTGCTTTTCTGTTGACCCCGCTCCAAAACAGACTTTATCCAAAAGCTTATCACTATAGCCAAACATAATCTTGCTGCCAATGATGGATAGTGTTTCTTTGGCAAAGAAGATAGAGCAAGGACAGACCTATTCTCCATGGCCTGATGACTCACTTTGTTTTTTAATAAAATGCAATGCAATTAGTCAGCATCTGAATTCAACAAAACATCGACATTACTGCACAGTTACAATATATTTTGGCTGTTGTTTAAATTATTTAACTCAACCCAAAGGAGGTGACAAAACTGTCATGTTTGAAATCTACATCAAAAGTCCTCCAGCATCAAATTTGGGGGCAAAATGTATCTATATTTCCCATCAGCAATTTTAATATTTAAGAGAGATCTGATGTAGTTTTTATTTTTTTGACGCACACAAATTAAAGACAACACTCCAGTTGATCAGGTTAAATCAAATGAGAGACAAAAATAATTAACCTTTTTGTCACTGCCTCAGTAAAGGGCATATATCTCCATAGTTTATATTAAGATTCCCCACATGCTTTGCTTGTTGTCACTAAGGTAATGTTTCAGATTAAGGCATTGACCTTGCTTTTTGCAGTGTTTTGGGGAATGTTTCTCTGAAAAAAAAAAAAAAAGAAAAGAAAACCGAAATCCATACATTTCATAAAGAATACCGCTGGGATGTCTCACCTCATTCCTCCTTCAATAACAACACAAGACAATTTGCCAAGACACTTTCCTCCCACCGTACACCGGGTCTCATTTGGCGGCTCGTCACCTCGACTGACCTCATGGGCGAACCAATCTCAGCAGGCCACTCGGATCATGTGGGCGGTCAGGGTTCTTTAATTAAACGGCACTGCTTTTTATCTTCACAGTTAGATGATAATTAACTGAGCAAACGTGGCCCTGGCTTATTAGAGCCATGTAAAAGTGAGGAGGTGACAATCGTAGTGAATAGACACAGAGCTGGGGATTTTGTCATTTACGCTTCTGCTGAATGACACATTGTAGAGAGACAAAAACTCCAGCCAATTTTAGATATTAGTGACAATACCAACTCTTTTTAGTTAGCGATCCACAGTTAATAAACAAGTCGGTGTAAAATTCATTTTGTGACATTGTGTAGACATTGACCTAGGTATAAATCCATCTGGCTCTGTTGAAGTTTGTCAAACACAAATGAGAAAGTTTAACAAAAGAGTGAGTTACCTTCCTCTTGTTGTTGGGGCTCACATACAGATAACTCAAAATGGTCTTGGCTCCCACTTTGTCATTGAGCTTCTGGTACGTCGCCCCGTAGTCCGTTGACCTGAAATGTAATCACAAAGACCTTGATAAATTACTTGTTGCAATTAAAAATCTCCGCTGAGGATTCAAGACTTCAGGGCTAAGGGGCATTGACGTAAGTGAGTCTCTCTCTCTTTGGGGCAGAGGGATAAATCCCAGCAGGATATTCAGGGCCATGTCATTCTGGTGACTGTTCGGAGACTTCAGCTGCTGGGTTTATCATGCAGACAGACAACACAGACTGCAAAAAGAGCTACTGATGAATATCAATTACTTTGTTTATTTGGATGCAGCTTATTTGTTGTGGGTTTATTTCACATAAACACAATTTGTTGTAAGCTATAGTAGTGTGTAAAAGGGATCATTTAAATACTGGTAGAAAATAATAGCATTAGTGAAAAACTGAAGATTAATGTTTCATTTTTGTGTTATAGCATCATTGTATTGGTTGGTTCATTGATTTATTTTACTGCACTGAGGTCTGGGAAAACAATCACAAAACATCACATAATCCAGTTTCTATTCATTTAGAAAACAGTTGTAAGGATAATTGATAAGGCAGGCTCTCATACAAATCATTATTCCAGTCAAAACGACTCCACTTTCAGGTTCTTTTACTTGCAGCACAATATGACATACCAAACTAATATTCAGAAACTGTTCAGTGATTGAGAGGGGTGCTTTAAAATACAAATTACTATTCTGAATTGCAGACATTAAAGGTAGACAGACTACATTTTTTACAGACAACTTGGAACACACTGCTCAAAACAACAGTAGACTCTGAGTCATGGGAGGAAATCCTGCTGCTGCATATCTATGATAGATATAGACAAATGCAAAATAATATTTTACACAATCTCTCCTACATATACAGTAAGTCACTCAAGGAGCTTCTCCAAACTGTCCTAAATTGTGAACTACTCAATGGGACTAGATACCATTGTCCATTGCTCTGTCTGTTACGACTTATACTTGTAGCTTTGAAAACTCTTACTGATGCTAATTATGTCCAAATGGGTTGGAGGCTATGCCCTTTCTGTCGAACTGTGGAGATCTCTTGTGTCTGAGGTGGTGGGAAAATTGGGAGAATGTTTGGTCTGTGCTATATTCAAAAGCCTAATGAAAATAAAATATATGATAGTAATATATTCCTGTTTTTATGTATTGAGGGGTGGGATTTAAAAGGTTAGAGTAAACTTAACAAATGAAATCTTAAAGTGTAAAAAACTGGTTGCTGTGTCATGATGTAAAAGTGAAGCAGAAATGTTGCAACAGAATAAATTAGGTAGCAATTATTTGCAGTAAATCATGTTGCATTTCATATTTCAGCTCAGGTTAAAACAACAGTGGTGTGATAGGATTAAAACATGGAGGTAATGCTATGGTTACTAAAGTAATACTTATGGTTAATTTTGGTTATTTTTTATAATATATACTATAAACATACTTTACCCTTATGCAGGGTATTATATATGTTATAATGTTTAAATGCATCCACCCTAAAACATACTTTTCTTTCAATATAATACCATAGTAACACAATAACGCAGTGGTAGTTTCTGGTTAATAACAAGAGCTTTTTAAAGCTCTTCAACCTACATACATCAAATGAGTAAAGTGTAAAGACCTCCAAGCTGGAAATCAAACCCTGGTCACTCTTTACAAAATAAAATAAAATGTGTGCTCCACCAGGTGAGCTAATACTTTATATTACTTTGAATATGAACCACTATTACCTCTTTATTATTGTCCTCTTACCACATTCTCTACATGCTGTTTCCGACTTGGAAGTGCTACCAAAATGTATCATAACCTAACATTAACTGGAAATGGCAACTGGCAATTTAAAATAAAAACTTTTCTATATACATTTGTAACATCTAATCAAACTCTGAAGAATGCTCTTTACTTTTAAAATGACTGCCACAGCTCTGAGGCATCAGAAAATGTTTTTCGATCAATCCCAGGTGCTAAATCAAAAGTTTTATTGTTTCCAAATGAAGTGCACTTTTTCTTTCAACAGTTTGGTAAAGTTTGTCTTTTTAGTTCATCTTTGCCAATGGTGCAGCAGCATTTTGGCCAGGGCCAGGTCCACACAGAGCAGCTTTCCACTTCTGTGTCCTGACCTCAACCTCATGCAACACCTTTAGAGAGAAGTCAACTAAGAGCCAAGCTCCACTAATCCTTTTGAAAAACACACAATACCTGCAGCTAGGCTCCAAATGTGAACCTAACACCTCATAGTCAAAAATGACGGTTCAGATTGTATTTTAACAGTTGTAGAAAATACAATCTTACAAAACACACACAAAACACAAGACAAATGGAAAACACTATTTACATTTATTTACAAAAACTATCTCTAAAATCATTAAATCATTCAATTACATTGTATTTTAGTAGGCTGGTGACTAGTTATACTTCCATATAGTGAATAGACACATCAACACAATACTTCTAGTTTTAAGTTTAAAATGAAGCCCCTGTGAGTTTGCAGCAGTGGAGTTGCACTCTGAGTCCATTGTTTGGGGCAAATACAGAGAAGTGACATGCTGTTCCTTTAATTATGCAGCATGCATGTATTATTTGGCCACAGATGTTAGAATATGGACAAGATTCATCTGTTGCCAAAATAATCTTGTATTTTGTAGCTTCTAATTATATTACAGCAGCTTAATTAATATGCATGATCTAATAACATACTTTCAGACTTATGTGACTCATTACAGCTGAATGAAATGGAAAATATCAGTTGAGATTATGTTTGCTCCAAAATGACTCTTTGCATTTGACTATATTGTTTTCTTCATCAGAGTTTCTTCATAAACAACAGCACATCCCTGCAGAGCATAGATGCTCACGAGCTGAAGAAAGACGGGTGGATTACAAATGTCTAGCCTGCAAGTCTTTAAAAAAAATAATAATAATGAGGCAAGAAAATTACAAAGGTCAAGTTGTCAGGAGCACAGACATGAGCAACATACCGCTTTGAAGAGTAGGTGCCTTAAAATAATTAAACATTCACATGAAAAGGAATTTAAATAATTATGAAGCTTATAAAGCCTATTTTCTCTGTGTACTATCTTCTCATGAGTAAGCCCTGCTATTCAAGAGCTAAATCCCAATCTGTGTTCAATTCTGGAGCATCTGCAAAAGTTCAAATTACTTATTTGAGGTGCCAGGTTTAATTTATTTTGAAAGCCTCAATCAAGGACTAATTTCACATGAAAATAGACCAAATGCCTAACACTTGGAAAGCTTAAAACCGCTGCAAAGATAGCGTAGAAAACCCCTTGTGACTTCAAACGAGGCAATCACTTGCCTCGACTGATGTTTGTTGTTGGCACCTTTTCTCCATGCAGCCGTTAATACCACACTTAAGTCGTCGTTTGAAGCTTTTATGCACAGAAATACAGAAATGTTCATAGCTATTTTGCCTCATTTACCGTCCCTTTGAGATCTAAGACAAGACAGTTTTCTCGCTCTAAGTCCAGTGCTGTTCATCAAAAGGCGGACCATCACAGACTGGACACATCATAGGACAGTGACATCACCTGGCTATTGATCGGCTCACATGGGCCTCTGTCGCACAATCATATGATTTAAAGGCCAATGACTTATTTTTATGTCACAGCAACTATCAGCACGGACCAATAAAAAGCCCACCAGTGGCAAGAGAGATGAGAGATGCATTAAACCGAAAATGATGGTTTCTCAAGGACGACAATTCGAAGTGAAACTTGTGAGAAGCTTTTGACAGCGCTCGTGTGTGGGTGTGAATCTCTGCTCAGACCAAACTGCTGTGAATTTATCCATTGTGGGTCTGCAGGCTCTGCGGGGCGTAGAGGTGAGCCAATACTTCACACTGTCCACATGTTGTATTAAACACACAGGGAGGTAATGATACACTGGACCAGCTCACAAGAACAATATCCATCTTATTAAACCAGCTTATTGCACAAAATGGATTCTGTCTTTTAGTAAGACGATTGAGCTGTTCCCTTTTAGGCCTTGAAATACTCTCTTTCTTTCATGCATACACAAAATGCCTGAAACCTCATGTGGTTCAGCTCCATTTTCACTTCTCTGAAATAGATTAGAATGATGTCTTCAGTGTCTTATTAAAAGCCTTATTAGATAGTGTTTCAATTATAATTTCAAGAGTTTACGAAGCGTTGATTGGCAGCTACTATGCAGCATTTACATTCTCCGTGGGGCTGAGAATAATGATGGTTCGGAGGCTGTGAGCTGCACAGCGTCTCTGAATAGTTAACATGAGGTCAGTGGGCAAGTTAGTGCACAGCAAACAGCAGCAACTCATAAATTTATTAGGGCTGAGTCTCAGACAGTAGAGTCACTTACACAGACACCGTTTACACACATTTCTGAAATATTTGTGGAAAAATGGGCAGTTGTGTCTGATTTAGTGTGATGTACAATGTTTTCACACCAGACAGTCTTTATGTCATATCATGTAATGTACTTTTTTCTGTAAAATTAAACCTAACTCCACTATTTTTAGAAACCAACAACCTGTGAAGCACACATTATATAATGCAAGGATGAACAGACAATTATTGAGAAATCATTTTTACCTCTTTGTAGGAAACTCCCTGCATGTGGAGAAGAAGGAGAACTGAACTCTGTTTGACTTTTGATCAGGACTGAGTTCTGTGTAATACACACTCAGCAAGATGAGATACCAAGGAAACATGATGATATTATGATTGTAAATTCAACAATCAGTAAATGCATCATTTTCTCCATGATTAGAGAAGTTCAAAAGGGTATATTCCAATAGAGTCTGTCCGCTGGCCCATAATATGGGTAGATTACGGACCAGAGGAGATGTTTTTGATGTTGGCCTAATATGGATTTATTAATTTTGATGCTACTGTCTATCCTTAAACCAGAACAACATGATGTAAAATAAGGTAAATCATTTGGGGTTTTGTGACTTGTTCAGAACATTTGAAAGCTTGCAAATGGCATGGCTTTCATAAACTGCATGTATAGACTTAACATATTAGCTGTATTGGTTTAATCAATGTCCATATGAACACAAAGGCACAGTCTATAGATGCATTTATGGAATTGTGAAAACTATTAACAGGACATATTATGACATACTCGTACAAGTTGCTATGTTTATATTTTGTAATAAACTTGTACATTTACAGCCCTTTTCCCATTAGAGTGGCAGAATCCAGCTTCTAGAAACACATGAGAGGGGTGGGCCACAGCTAAGTGGAACTTTTCACTGAACAACAACCCCCAGCCTTGTAGTTTAGTGAGTGTCTGTGTGACTATTTGTTAACCTAAATGGAAGCAGCGTGAGCCCAGTGCAGGGTGCTGTGTGACACGAGAGCGTCCCAGATTGGGGCCAAATGGGGCAAACAAGAAGCGCATTAAGCTCACAGGAGTTCAGCGTCTCTAGTTGATTAGTGATCCAGCTGTTCTTGGCCTATTTGAGGCTGTTATTGCAGTACAGTCTGGCAATGATTACACTTTGTAACGTATCCTTCTCACACCTACATAATGACTACAAAACAAAATGCAACATATGACATAAAATGTAACCGGTAACCAGAAGGTTGGCGGTTAGATTGACACTCCCTCCTGTTCACACTGTTGTTGTGTCGTTGGGCAAGAAACTTTACCCAGCTTGCCTCCAGTGCCAGAGCATGATTGTGATTGTTTTATATAGCGCTTTTCCACCTAGTTTTCCATTCACCTACCAGTGTTACAGCTGGAACACCACTGGAGGTTTATTGAAATATTGTCAAAAACATAAAAAAATAGTCGGTTATAGGCTTTACAAACAAAACTTGTTTAGACAGGATTGGCATTGTGACTATAATGAATCAAAATTTATCACAAATATTAATGAATTTAGCTTCTTCTTTTCCAAAACAACTGTAATGTAGACTCTGGGGCCAACAGAAATTTCTTCTCCTATTTAACTCTAGCTCAGTAAATGAAGATTTAGGACCAATATGCAAAAGCATACAAATAATTTAACAAAACAGCATAAATTAAGAGATGAACATGTGAAATGCTGGCATTCCAGCCCAAAGCCTGAGGCAGAACATTTGCCTCTCTGTTCCAACTCCAATGTTATGATGTCACTTGCTTAAAATCTCTAGTGACAGCCAGAATAAAACCACACACAACAAAATTGCACTGGATTTTAACTGCACAATAGAACCCATAATCATTAACTTATTTTATAACTGGACAATTCTCAGCCATTTTTACCCAATGGCTAAATATAAATAAACAGTAAAATGTGCATTTTAATGATAATGTGGCTCTTAGACCTGGCTAAAACATAGCAGGAGTGTTATTAATATCATATTATGCATGGAATTAAATATTTGAAGCTCTTTTGCTTGTGTGTCATTAATGACAGTTAAAGACTGTTTATGGTGTCATTCATTGCAGTATCACAGTGTGTTTTTATGAGAAACACTATAAATAATAGTGTGTAAAGCTGACAGAGAAAGTACCTTGTTATGTCAAAGTGATGAAGCACATTGCATCCATTTGTTCTCTGGTAAAACTAGTGGCAATGCACTTGACACACTTGTGCGTGTTGACATCTCATCTCATAATTTAAGGGTATAGGTTTAAAAGTTTCAGGCTGTTACCTCATGCCGCTATTCAGGGCCACGACAAGCCAAGATGTCTGGTTTAGTTTCAAACTCTCCCAGAGGAGGAGTGCAGCCAGACCGAGAAGCTGTTTTAAATGTACTTATCTGTTGGTTTACTGCTCCGTCTAAACTGCTCGCTAATGTTCGACACTTTCATTATCCTCTTTGCTCTTTCAAAACATATATCTTCTACACACTCATCTGTCTGTCTGCCCACATGCACCTCTAATCATCCATCCATTACTGGAAGCTCTGTTTGCTCAGCACACTACATTTGTAATGCTGGGACTAAAGATGCATTAACAAAGATAATGTTGTGTTATCACTAAAGTGAGAAACAGCATCTCTTAACCAATTCCAGCAGAGTCAAACAGAGCGACATTTACTGCAGTTGAAGGTTAGAGCTTAAGCCTCAAGGCAGTACCTATGGAAACTTTGCATAATTTTCTTTGAAATCTAGATTTTTTTTAGATAAATTCAATATGGAACTTCAAATGGACTATTTCTACAGTAAACTATATCCCTGTTGTATAGATTGCAATGCCCCAGATGGCCTTTAACATGATGCTTTTCCACTTAAATCTTAGCTCAGAAATGTACACACTTATTTGTGATGTGGGGTTACAGTACAGCAGCTTAAACTCTGAGTAGCCCACAAACCAGTTCTTAGTCTGTATAGATTTGGCCTAGATCTTATATGTAACTGTAGCAATTCTGAAGGACCGGAAGGTATCATTTTTTCGATACTGGATTAGTGAACTGATTTCAATTATACATTTAGAGAAACAGCGCTTTATAAACCAAACTGTATAGGAACAGATTTGGGGCCCCATGCTCAGTCATTTGGAAACCTCAGTGTAATGTGTGTGGATGGGTGTGTTGGTGGGTTCTTTATTTTTACAACTTTTTGTTATTTGTCACATTTTGACTTACACAAAACGTAATTGTGGCTGCAGAATAGTCAAAATAAATGCTGCTGAATGGTGCAGACTAAAGACCTATAGACTTATTTTGTGTTTTCTTTCTTCAGTAAATTCTGCTGCAGCACATTAGTCCCTAATTTAAACCAAGTCTATTATGGTGAAAATGACTTCAGAGTACTATTAAATGGTACAAACCCGATTCCAAAAAAGCTAGGACAAATGTACAAATTGTGAATAAAAACAGAATGCAATTGATGTGGAAGTTCAAAATTTCAAAATTTTATTCAGAATACAACATAGATGACATATCAAATGTTTAAACTGAGAAAAGATATCATTTTAAGGGAAAAATAAGTAGATTTTAAATTTCATGGCATCTTAACATCTCAAAAAAGTTGGGACAAGGCCATGTTTACCACTGTGAGGCATCCAATCTTCTTTTTATAACAGTCTGCAAACGTCTGGAGACTGAGGAGACATGTTTAGGATTAGGAACGACAATATCTAAATGTAGTTTAGAAACTTCTGTTTTTGACCTTTAGAGTTTTAGTTAGCACCAACGAATGGCCCGGTGTTCATCAACAATGTTTTCTGGAAGTATTCCTGAGCCCATGTTGGAATTTCCATTACAGTAGCATTCCTGTTTGTGATGCAGTGCCGTCTCAGGGCCCGAAGATCACAGATATCCAGGTCTGGTTTTCTGGTCTTGACTCTTACGCACAGAGATTGTTCCAGATTCTTTGAATCTTTGGATGATATTATGCACTGTAGATGATGATTACTTCAAACTCTTTTATCTTTTATCTATAATTTTTATCTGAGAAACTCCTTTCTGATATGGCTCCACTATTTTTCACACTGTCACTCTGAGAGGCTCTTTTTATACCAAGTATGTTGCCAATTGAATTAATTAGTTGGAAACTGTTCCTTATATGTACATTTAACTTTTCTGGCTTCTTATTGCTATTTGTCCCAACTTTTTTGGAATGTGTAGCTTTCATGAAATCCAAAATGAGCCAATATCTGGCATGACATTTCAAAATGTCTCACTTTTAAGATTTGATATGTTATCTATATTTTATTGTGAATAAAATATATGTTTATGAGATTTGTAAATTATTGCATTTATTTTTTTACAAAAAATACATTTTTTACAAAATAAATTTGTTTGTGGTTACAATACTTAAATACAATCTTACCTGCCTTATAAAGTACTGTGGGCCTCCTGAGATAAGACAATGACTTGAAGCGTGGGAATGGCCTCAATTAACTGTGCTATTTACATTGTACAGTGAATAAATACACCTACATAAAGAAGTATGCCGGAACCATTCACTCTATTAAACTAACCACTGACCCCAACAGACTCGCAGGAGCCACACATGGCATGATGTGTGGTTTGTTTGTGGAAGTAGAAGTATACAGTGGACTCTTGGCCTCTTAGGTGTCCGTGCTCCGAGTGCCCTTCTGTTTGACAAATGCAGCCAGGTGCAACCATCCGCTAAACATATCCATCAACTGGCATTGGAGTGTAGGCTGGAGCTGAGCAATAAGTATAGAGGACATTTATTATAAACTGACTTGAAATATTGATACAGGGAAAAAAAAAAGTTTCCACAGCCACTGCATTACATAAGCACCATGAGCCAAGATTTTACTGAAGAAACTTGGTGATACTGAGTGAAATACCCAAACCGAGGATGATGTGATATAATTGCATCGTTACATCAGCACCAATCATCTCAAAATGTATTATCATTTTATTAAACAATATCTTAATCTGACTCCTGTGCGCCAGATAGAACTGCTCCACAGAACATAGTCTGTTCCACAGAACCATCTGGGGGCTCCTGTTGAGAGCATCTGCCAAAGGACAGGTACTTTAAATATACCTGGTTGGTGATTCGATTAATCAACCATTTTATTCAATCTTAGCAGCTCCATGTCGAAACGGGAAAACGTTTGTTACATCTTCAAACTTAAAACACGCCCAGACCTGTTTGTACTGTCACATCATTGGACACAAAAGGAAAAGATTGAATTTGGCAGGTTTGTAAACTCACTTAAATCTCATGAGAATTGAGCTGCAGCGCAAGTTTAGGACTTGAAAATCTACGCTTTCCAAGTTTCAAGTTTTCCATGTGTTCTTCTGTAGCACTAAATTATCTTTACACTAAATATTGCAATGCCTCAAATATGTGTTTACCCTTAATAAAGTCATACAAATGGTCGTTTTCAAGAATGCATTTACCACTGGGATTTGGGGTTAAAGCAAGTGTACTGCCTTTTGTAGATACAGTACAAAGCTTAAACTTTAAATAGCCTTAGGCAATTTTTTAGCCTACAAATTTGTTCTCACTCTACAGTAGCAGCAGATTGGTCCAACTCACCACAGCTATAGGAGAACATTTAAATCTTTGATACAGATGACATAATGAAAATTGAAAATATAATTTACATTTCAAAGAAAATTCTCTTAAGTCTATTTGAGGAAACAGTCTCGACTGGAAGTGAACGGTTCGGTTAGCCATTTACAAAAATAAGCTCCATAATAGTCCAATAAAAAAATTTGGGCCACTTCTCAGTATTGAATTTGAGACATGAAAGACCTGCACGTCTAAAACGTTTGGGTGCAGTTGTTCAGTATCAAAAGTCGTCTGCTCTTCACCAGTACTTTATCTCTAATGAAAGCAAATCTGTTCAAATCCACTCAATTCTTTTTAACAGCACACTGCAGGCTGTTATTACATGTAATCCTAAGAGGCTCCACCAGCACAAAGCTCATGGGTCACGCTTAGTTCAACGCAGTTATTCTTCATTGATCCTAATCCTTGATCTAAGGTCGGAAACTTTTTTTTAAATCTTGCTTTTCAAGTCAGATCTAATACTTTTCACATGTTTGAATAAGATACTTTATAATAATTACTATTTTGGCAAATTTTCACTAATTAAGATGTTTTTGGGACATTAATTCTCTGGAAAGCCTTCCTAAGACACATCTGACAAAATGACATCAAAAACAAGTCAGAAATGAGGCTGAAGCTGGGAGCAAGGCTACGCTGTGTTCAAGGCTGGTCAAGGTAATTTGTGGGATAACTCTGTCAGCTCCTGCAGCATTGATTAGTGACTTTCATGTGAGGGATTGCTGGTGCCCTCAGACATTAAAACCAATTGAGGACAGAGCGGCCAATTCAGACTCATCCTTTAAAAGATCTCTCCTAGACGGGTGCCTCTTTGTCAAGCTGTGAATGTTTTATTAATCCACATTATGAGATCCATGTGAGCATTTCTCTCTTTCTTTTTTACAGAGCCTCCTTTGAGCGTTTCAAACAACCGGATTAAAAACATAACAAATGTATAAACCCAATAGCCAATCTAATTTATTGTGTGGGACTTGTGACTGCTCGAAGCTTTCTGAGAAAAGCCACGAGTTTGTGTTGTGCGATAAGCTTACCTCCATAATGAACTCTCAGTCACACTGTTGAGGTTGAAGTCAAATAATTTGGTCAGCATCAGAATCACCTGTGGAACAAGATAAACATTTTAGTTAATATGCAGACTTTTGGATAAAGCTCTGGTGAGTAGAGTGTGTTTATTCACCAAATACTAACACAAGCAACTGTGAATCAGCCATAATTCATCTAAATACAATATCTACAGTAACAAAATTGCCCAATGTCAATGAATGTGAGTGTCAGTAGTATGTGGTCACATTGTTTGTAAAAAAACTGGTAGAGTAAATATAGGCAGAGCAACCCTGCTAAGGTCCAATTGCATAGTGACATCCCATCCTAATGTCCAATAGTTTCTTCTTTCTGCTGTCTCTCTAATACAGCCTTAAATGAGCTAAAGGTTTTTATCTATCACAGAGTTGGACTCCAAGTACATAATAACTATTGGACTTTGAACAAGACATAGACAGATGGGTCACTCCATTTCTGAAACTATGGGAACATGTGACACCCTTAAATTCGCTGTGTAGTGTGTGAGATGACCCATAACGGATAACACCGGGGCCATAATGACTGGACAGAATTACCAGTGGCATGTGACACTGACCTACATTCAGATGGCAATAAATGCAAGATACACGTGTCCAGTCGATTAGTTCAAGATTATTGAGGTTTGACAGCAGATGATCCTGGTACACTGGACTCTGAAGGACAAGCACCATGTAGATTGATGATGAACGAAAGCTTAACTTGTTTAGGTAAGGCTTAGGTATAGGACAGTCCCCATCAGTGAGATTTTCCAAACGATGGTGTGGTCAACTTGAGGCAAAATGATTTCATGGTTTGCATTTTAAAAACTATTAATCTTCTTGTGATGTTGTTTTAAGATAAAGCCTGTTCAGAGATTTATTAAATGTTGTTGCAGCATATGATACACAAACTATCAATATCAACGAATTAAACGCAAAAGAGTCAACTATTTTCAACTATCTTCTGACATCTAAGAAGGCATGTCAAGTGGACATTCTTCTGACTTGTGCTGCATGAATGAACACAAAACCCAATAGAAAGTCTGAACCATTGAGTGAATAGGATTTTTAAAGGCTTATGGTCAAAGAGGCCTTTACTGTTGAGGAAAATATGTATGTCCCTAATCACTGACTATAGAAAAGAAAAGCTAAGAAACTTTTGTTGTGTACATTATGTTTTATGTATTCTGTATGAAGTCAGACCTGTATTTTCTTATAAATAAATTAACTTAATGTTTACTAATTACATCACTTTTATTTTTATCACTTGGCATATTTACAAAAAAGTTGGCTATTTTTTTACACTTCCTTAATAATAGTGTAAGTGGAGATGATGCTGTTTTGATATGGAGACGATATATGGAAACAATGTAATATAACCATTTTAACTAACACCCACACTACACTTCTGTCGCTCAGCTCTACTCTGTAATTGTTTTAAAGTTCAGACGTAATCAGATCAGATTTTAAACACCTCACTGTAAATATTCCTTATTCTGTGAGCCGCCTCAAGGTGCGGGGAATAAGGGAAAGTGGGTCAGCCAACGTCTTGAGGGAAAAACACAGGCAGAAACATCATATATCGCTGTGAGCACAAAAAGCGGTGCAGAAACTTACAATCTATTTACTTTGTGGCTGGAGGTGTATTTGAATTGGATAAAAGTCTGAAAAAGGCAGAAGAACATTTTCACAGGGAATGCTGCAGTTTAATAAAGTCTCTTTTTTAACACTTTTACGGGGTGCTTACTTTCCTACTTATGTTTCATTTTGATAGCACTGCAAGTTCCCGAGGAGATTTGGCTGTGACAGTTATCTCCTGAACACTATGTGTCGTGTGTAACCTGTAGCACAATGGTCAGGTGAATCAGCATGGGCGAACTGCAGATGCTGGCAAATGAGAGACATTGATCCACATTATCTATAGAGTCTGCTACTCAGGGTGGTCAAGATACAATATGTAGTTACACATCAGTATTTACATCAGTCTATATTATAATATATATTTTTAAAGAACAGGGCGTTCAAGATTCTTGTGTATTTGTAAGAGCAAATGTAGAATGCACACATCAGTCTATTTTACTTTGTGTAGATGCAATTTTTGATTGGAATAACTGTATCTCCAGAACAGATCTTGCACAAATTTACCTAAACTTAGTCATTTGCATTTGTGTAGGTACACTTCTGTGTTTTTTCAAAAAATCAGAACATGTTACACCGGTTCCAATGCCTGGAATAACGTCTGTTTATTGATCCAAGTAAAAAAAACGTTCTAAGGTCAAGTCTAAATATTTTCTAGACAAGTAAGTAAATGACAAAACTACCCCTCGGGCCATAACTTCCTGGTGCGTTAAAAGTATTGTGTTCGCGCATCACACGACTAGAGACATTAATTACCTTTTATGTATATTTCCCTTGTGTCTTATTGTGTTTGTGTTATTCATTATGTGTATAAAGTAGATACACTGTGAATGAATTGATGTCAGGGGACAATCAATGTTTTTTCTTTTATTTCGTATTTACAAAATACTGAGACCCAGTGGGAGGAGCAAAGGGGGATAAAAGAGGGTCCATTTCAGACCTTGAGAGAGAGCCAGTTACACTGAAGGTAACATGGCTGATGTGGGTCCGGCTGAGATCATTTAAAGGGATTTTTGGACTCTTGTTGCACTTTAGAAGTGGCAGAATAAACATCTATGGACACTCAATTTCTGACTACGCCTATGTATTTAAAGAACTCTGTGACAGGGATTATAAACTGTAAACACCCACTAGAAGTAGTATATGATAGGTGACTCCCTGAAAAGCATGAGAGTTTCAGATTTACGTGAAACTTTTGCACATTATACCTTTAAGAACTCTTTATTTTACAAACTAATCCACAGTTTTATGCGCAAGAGATACCTAACGTAGAGTAAATGTATAAATGTGAAGGTCTGAATTGCCTGGGGGCCCTGGAAGCTGATTTTACCCCAGCTTTAGTTCTGGTAGAACACACAACAGAAAAACTTCAAACCTCAAATGAAGCCAAATGATTGACACCAAGGCAACCCCAGGTACATCTGCTACTGCAAAATAAAACAAACAGGCTGAGTCCATACCATTTATTTATTGTCTGTAAGTTGTCTGCCCTGCTGTGTTGTCTAACATCCAACTGTTTCCCCTTGGCCCGGACAGCTTTTCTTCTGCTGCAGCCTGTTTCTGAGGCAGCCGCACAGCCACGGCATGACTTGTGTGACTTTGTGAAAATGTTCCAGCAGCATGGGGTTCCTGTGAGTACACCAAGAACAGATGCACCTCGGGTAGTATAAATTACATTGCAATGCTGGAGCTCTTATGATCAGCCATATTAAGTATGCGCCAACATCTGCAGCCCCTCTCACAACACTCGGTGCGCCAATCTGACCTGTGGCTATAGTGTTGATGATTGGGACAAGCAACAAAGACTAGTCAATGATTCAGATGCACAGAGTAGCCAGGTGTTTTTACTGTCAGGAGACTCAGCTCCGGGAATGAATAACCTTAAATGTCCAGATTAGACCTGTGCATGCTAATCACTGTCCATGGTCACAGCTAACAGTTGGAGGCTGCATCCACACATGCATAGCCTTTTTTCATGGATTGTTTGAAAACCAAGACCAGTACGAGGGTATAGGTGGTTGGAGGCTCTTACTCACACTGACACTATTTACATATGAGTACTTTACTCGGTGTAATTTGGGAATCTGTATTGCTTTATTATAAAAATGTATTTATATTTTAGTAGATGGCCTAGAAAAAAATGTATTGATACATCCCTATTATTTTTTTATCTCTACTTTTTTCTCATTTTTTTATATGGCTTACATTGGACAGGAGTGTCTACAAAGTGACCAATCTGTGCCATAACTGTGTCATAGAAGAGGTTGGTGAAGGTTAGGGTAATGATCTAATTATATTTGTACCATCATGGTTCAGCAATATATATATATATATATATACACACGTATGGCTTGTGTATATATTGTGCGTACATTTTATTATGATAAGTTATAGAAGGTTAACTAAAGTCATCTAAAAAGGCAGGAGTAATTGTATGAGCTGGTCACTTGGCTTCATTAGTTGAAGGGCAGTGTGTGTGCTGGCCGTCTGTCGGCCACATATGGAGGCAATGTGGGCAGCCATCAGCGAGTGGACTTGTCAGATGGGCTCCCACCGGAAAGTGCATATGCTCCATCACTGACCATGCCAATTAGGCCTATGGGCTTCTTCTACTGTAAATACTCAGTTGAAGCAAACTCCCCCCTCTCAGTCAGGACCAGCACAGACGGCCTCTGGACATCCTCACTTTTGACAGTCCAGAGATGTTCAGAGGAGCATGAAGGCATCACGATGAGCCCCAACCCAACTGGTGGTTTGTGTTTGTGAGTTTAAAAGATGGTTTGAAACACCACAAGCTGGGCTAATGCAGATTGTCCAGTGTGAACCAGCACTTGCAAAAGTCCGGTTTGTGAGTGTTAGCAGTAATAAAAGGATTGTTCCTTTAATAGGTAGAATAGAAATATCTGAAGGACTGATCAAAAAGCAGCTGCCACTGTGTCAAAAGACATCTGACTCGGTACAGTAACTGCACCAGTCATCCCTGCCCACTCAAATCAGGATAACAAGGCCTACAAAGTCACTGAACATCATGTGGTAAAGCTGCCATCAAAAAAGTTTTTCTGCGCTTTCAGTTTACAGAGTGAAATAATGAATATAGCACTGCAATGAGTTTAAAACGAAACGCCAATAAAATGAGCATCCTCAACTTAAAGACATACAAATGACAGACTATAAAAACATAAACAAATGTAAATAATATGGACCATGCTAAACTCCAAACAGGAGTTGATACCAGACTTTCACCAGAATCTAGAGTTTATTCTCTCTTTCGGACATGGCTGTTTATCACAATAAATAGTTTGTGGTTTTACTTGGATTTTTAATAGATTGTAGTTCTGTTAGTACTGTTGCATGGTTCCAACACATTACGGTCCAGACATAAAAACTAGGCTTTGCATAATTTGTAAATTAAATAAATGAAAATGTAATGTTTAAAAATATTTCCATAATGTTTTACTGTGATTTGATTTAGACATTATCTGGACATTTGAAGAGTTCATTTGTAAAAGCAGGTTTTTTTTTAATTGTCCCAAGAAAAAAAACATTCTATTATTTGCTAAAGGTAATATCAGTCAAACCAAACTTGAGTGGCTTTGACCACTAAAATGGATTTAGGCTTTGAAAACAGCTCTATGCAAAGAATAAATTACAAGCCTCAGTTCACTGAGTTCCAAAATGTCATTCATCTGTTTTTGCAAACCAACTCTTTATATTTAATATTATGATCTACAACAACAGTGGCTCCTTTTTCATTTCAAACTCTTGGTGATTATTGCAGGTTGGTAAAGACATGACATTGTTTTTCATACAAAATTTAACTCCACAAAAAAAACAAGACTTGTGGTGTTTCTATGTTAACTAACTAGTTGGAGGTTGGATACCAGTCTCATAAAAAGAAAACACAAAGTTGGCTTTGACCTTGGTAGCTGTAGAAGGTTTGAGGAGAAAGTGCAGAGATATTAGTCATGCAGAGGGAATCCTGAGCTCTAGGTGGGGATCAGTCACAACTGTGTCTGCGCTAAGCTTTGGCTGTTTCAAATATCTCCCCATTATTTCTTTTTAATCAAAAGTATGCCTTTGCTGCCAGCAAACACTGTTATCTCTTCTACCGTTTGGTAATTGTCCTTGGATAGAGGAGAGAAAATATCATCATGGATCAAAATTCCCAAACATGCATATACAAACAACAATTACCATTTCCTGAGGCAGCATGATACAGAATAAACAAATATGAAAGAGTATTAGCTCGGATTGTCAAGCTCCCAAAACAAGGAAATGGGCTTGCTTCACGTTCTGCAGGGCATTATTAACTATTTGTTTTTCTCACATCTCATTTTTGTAATCATGTGAGGCCAGCTTTCTCCAGGGGACAGGATCTTTTGCACTTTTTCATTACCAGAAAGAAAGAGAGAAGCTGAAAACAGATAACTTCTAGCCACACCATTGGATTTAATGAAAATGAAAACTGCTTGTAGTCTATAAATGTATTCATTACTGAAAGAGTGTGGGAGGGGAAGCATGCAATACACACGTCTAATGATGTAAACAAGTTTTACCTGCCGACATTTTCAAATAGCTCCACTGTCAGACTCTGGGGGATCATTGGAGCCAGCGCCACTCCTCTCTGTGGATTAGCCTGTCACATCTGCCTTTGGAAGATTCCCTGCTCATGACTATCGCTAATATAAAAGTGAAACATACCTGCAAAACCTGCTTTTCAGGGACTTGTCACATATCCAAAATAATGTGTCTTCATTGGGATTAAAATTGATCAAGGCTTGTCTTGAGGTTGGGAAGCTGTCGCAGGCTAATATAAAGCATCAGAGTCGGAAGCTGATTAGCAGAGGTGGCCTGTGGCAGTAGAGAGGGTTAGAAGTGACGTGCAGCCAGACCCCAAAAGGATGGAAACTAATCAGGAACTTTTAAAAATCTTTTCTTAAATAAAGGAATATTGAGTAATCATAAGAAGATAAACAAGTGGCACAAAATGAAGTTGTAGGCTGTTTTAATTGCCTTGTGCGTGACTCAATCCTGAAATATTTCCCAACTTTTTGCCTCTAAAAAAGCAGAAATGCGCAATTTTTGAGTTGTGCCACAGAAAATTGCCAGACCATGGAAACATACCCCCAATTAAAAAACGCTTACTGAATTTGAATACTATCATTAGTAGCACTGGAGTCAGATTTCACATAAGTAATTACAAATCTCATTAAATGCCAAGGATTCTGGTAATTAACTAGCTTTGCCTAATTAAACTTAAAATTAAATTTGAATATAAAGTTTGATATCTTTTTTTGTGTATGTGTGTTGTTCTCTTCACTTTTGTTGGTGCTATTTTTAATTATCTGAGTCTTCACTAAAGCAACACAAGTGGTACATTATAACTTTTTACATTTTGTGTGGTTATCTTCCTTTTCAGTGTCTTTTTATGTTTTAAATAGTTTTCACCGTTAACTTTGGTCTTGTTAATTTTACTTATGCATGGGTTGGGTCTTAACAAGCTTAACTTGTGTGATCAAAGCAAGTCTCATTATGTTATATTAATTGCACCTTATCATTTCTCTTTTTTCCCTTATGAATGTAGTGCTGTTATATTTTTTGCATTTGTAAAATTTTTATTTGATTTTAACAGCACTCTTTAACATATTGAGCAATCTTGACAAATTGATTTTTGTGGTGTATTTCTATAACATATAACTAAAGGGCTGATGTTCATTTATTGTGCTATTGTAAAATATTTTTATTTTAGCCTTTTCACTGTAACAGGCTCATAGGCTAAACTATGCGCACTTGTTCTGTTCTTTATAAATGTGTGTAACGCCTCATGTGTTTGAAACATTTTAATCCCATGTCAAAATAATGGTCTTTTTCCAAACCTCAAGAAAGCACAAGAGAAAGACAAGACATGTTGCACTAAAATGCCTTGTGGCAGCAGTTTTGGGGAATCCGCCTTGTTGCAGTGAACTGGTCAGTCAGAGGATTAGACTGATTTCTTTGGGACACTGTTACAAGGAGCAGGAAAAAAAAACATGAATTTAGAATATGCATTGACTTGTGCTACACCATCTAATGATTAAAATCCCAATTCCTTATTTCTCCCTTAAGAAAATATGAAAACACCCATTTTCAATTCTATATTGGAGCAGATTATTTTTTGAATGTGTGACATTTGTAAAGATGTTCACAGAATACTAAAATAGGCCTAGGCTTTTGTCACTATAGTTTCATGTGCTTCATACCTGTTCAATGTGACCTGCCACCTTGGTTACTGTCAGCACACTCAGAGATTCACAGGCACACTTCCTACAAATTAGGGACTCACTGTTTGTTTGAATTTAGCTGTTCCAATCACTTCCACAGCCACAAATGCATAAAATCAATCACCCAGACATGAACACTACTTCTACAAACATTTGTGAAAGAATGGATCGCTCTAAGGAGCTCAGTGTTAGGATGCCACCTTTGCAACAAGTCCAGTCGTGAAAATTCCACACTACTAAATATTCCACAATCAACTGTTAGTGGTACTAACATCAACTCAGCCACAAAGTTGTAGGCCATGTAAAATCACAGAGCGGGTTCAGCGGGTCCTGAGGCACACAGTATGCAGAGGTCGCCAACTTTCACTTGTCAATACCTCCAAACTTCAAAGACCTCCAAACTTCATGTGATCTTCAGATCAGCTCAAGAACAGTGCGTAGAGAGCTTCATGGAATGGGTTTCTGTGGTCGAGCCGCTGCATCCAGGTCTTATATCACCAAGTGCAACGCAAAGTGTCGGATAAGGTGGTGTAAAGCACACTGCCACTGGAGCAGTGAAGGCGTGTTCTCTGAAGTGACCAATCACAATTTTCCTTCTGACAATCTGATGGACGAGTCTGGGTTAGGCAGTTACCAGGAGAACGATACTTGTCTGACTGCATTGTGCCAAGTGGTGGAGGGGAGATTATGGTGTGGAGTTGTGTTTTGAGAGATGGGCTTTCCCCCTTTGTTCCAGTGAAAGGAACTGTTAAAGTTTAAGCATACCAAGACATTTTGGACAATTTAATGCTGCCAACTTTGTGGGAACAGTTTGGAGATGGTCCCTTCCTGTTCCAACATGACTGTGCACCAGTGCACAAAGCAAGGGCCATAAAGACATGGATGAGCGAGTTTGGTGTAGAAGAACTTGACTGGCCTGCCCAGAGTCCTGACCTCAACCTAATAGAATACCTTTGGGATAAATTAGAGCGGGGACTGCGAGCGAGGCCTTCTCGTCCAACATCAGTGTCTGGCCTCACAAATGCACTTCTGCTCAATCATTCCCATAAACACACTCCTAAACCTTGGGGAAAGCCTTCCTAGAAGAGTTGAAGCTGTTATAGTTGCAAAGGGTGGTCACTCACGTTCATATGCGTGTGAAGGCAGACAATCCTTTTTGGCAATATAGTGTATTTCTCCAGAGCACCTTGGACAAATACTTGAGCAAAATTGTTGGTTTTAAGTAAGTGATTTTTCAAGCAAAGAGCTGTTAATGCTTTTTAAAGTGTTTGCAGAACAGAGCAGAAATGGTTGAATATAACTATTCCTATGATTTATCTACAATGTGGTGACACCACATTATTACAAATCCTCTTCTTCAGCTTAGAGGTGTGCCGTTGTACTTTGCGATACATAATGAATGAGTCACACTGAATAAACACATGCATGGAAACATGCATATGTATCGATGAATATGCAGAAACCCTGGTGAGTCTGGTCCATATTCTTGTTGATGTAGTAAAAGCCACAAACTTTTAAAGCAGCATCTGGGAAGAATGTATATTCAGGCCATAAATCACTCTTTAGCACTTTGTCATACGGGAGAGATAACACATGACACAATTATTGAGAAGAAATTCATGGACACTCGTCAAACTGATAAGAAACAGGACAAGCCTAATGCTCCTCCTGCTTTGAATCAAAATCTGGTGTTGCTCACAACTAGGTTACTCTGTTCGCAAACGTAAATCACATTTGGCAACAGGTATTGCTTCTTATTGTAATGATTTTAACAAATGATCAGGACATACTGAATATATGAATATTAATCACATGTATCAATTTTGCTGTTACCTTGGGATGGCTTTCTATACAATGTAATAAATAGTAAAGCACCAATTGGAGTGCTGCTGGTAGACAATCAGGCCCTGAGAAGGGAGAGATGTCCTAAAGCCACTGCCGAACTAAGAGAAACAATAGATGTAGTTCTCCCGGAGCGCTGTTACTCCTAATGGCAGGATCAAAGTTTTAAAGCAAAAGAGAAAGATAGAACCTTGGACTGAATTCAGAAAATTTATCAGAATCATCCTTTTTGCTTTATTTAATTCAGATTTTCTGTATGGGATACCTATGGATAGATAGGTTGATGGCTGTGTTGGATTTTTGTCAGAATAGATGCAGTCTGAAGAACAGAGTGCAAACCTGACTGGAAGGGGGTTAAATATAAAATTTATTTTATAGATGGAAATATACACATCAAAGGAAGACAGGTTTTTGTAATATTGTGTCAAAAAAACCACTCTTAGCATTTGTCTAACTTGAAAAAATGGACAAGCTCCACTGGAACAAGTTGTGTCACTGTTTCCTGTTCCCATGTCTACATCTACCCAGAGCAGACAAACTGAGCACGGCTGGCAGAGAGGCATGCTCGTGTTTCATTATGATTTGTTGTCATCAGACCTATTTCTGCTTGGTTTGTTGCAGCACAGCATGTCCCTGTAGGACAACATAGCTGTTCACATGCTCTAAAAAGGAATGTGAGAAGTTCAATTGTTACCAGATGTCTCCAAATTGGTCATAAAACTAATATGTCACTACATGAACAACTGAACTCATATTATCTTTCATCACAATAGTATTCAATAAACCAAAACAAAAAGGAATTTTGCGGCCAATGTGACTAATATTTTTAATTGTCAGGGGCACCACTGGTATGCTAATGGTTTAATAAGCCTCTTAAGGCATTTACAATAACATAATTTTCAGCCAAGATGCAAGAAAATGAAAGAAATTGTCAGCTTCCTCAAAGAGAATTAAGTGCCATTGATTGTGTTCAATTTCATCCCATTCAGATGCTTTAGGGCTGGGTAGCTATTGCCCAAGGCGAAGCTAGATTAAAAGAACCTCCCTTAGGACTTGCCTGGAGAGCAAACGATGGTGGTACTAACAAGCTCTTATGTTTGTTCCCATCTCTCCTTTGTTCACATTATTCTGAATTAAAGCATCCCTATTCCCATCATTTGCATGTGATTAAAGATGATTAGACAAGGCTGTGATGAGAAAAGGCTTCTTCTCAGAGGCTCACCTTACGTCGGCTACAGCTTAATCAACACCGACAACAACCCACAACTGACACTGACCCTCTTTTGTTACAGGCAAACATCTCTTGTGTTTCAACAAAGCTCCTGTTAAATTGCTCTTGCGAACCACTGCGTTGTGCATGTAATTCATTTGTGTGGGGCATCAGGAGACTGACAGAGTTTAAAGTGAAGATGTAACGATGGTAATGCAGGATGAAAACACTTTAAAGGGGAAAAGTTGGCATGTCTGGAGAGAAATATAAAAACATAATCAGGTCGGTCATGACCTTGTCTCAACAACGCAGTAACGAGATGATCACGTCTCATCTCAAGAGCGCTAGGAGGCGGTCTTCTTCATGCATGTATGTATAGCATGTGCCGCACACAAAGTAACTTAAGTACAACTGCCCAAGTGAAGGTCAGGACCAAACTGTCACACTCCACCTCCGTGAGTTAACATTGCCATCTCCTCAAATTGCAACCAATCCTGACCGAGACATGAATCCAACACACTCAGGAAGTCACCGAAGGCCAGGCGCTTGAGCCAGCCACAGCCTTGGCTCCTGTGTCCGTGTACAAGCCCAGGCAGAAGGCGTGCTGGCTCACCTATTACAGGAATATATCCAAGGACAAATGAGCAGGACTGGCAGGAGTCAATGTGGAAAAAAAAGGAAAAGCAGGTGAATTCAGATGAAATAAATAGTTTCTCACTTACAGCAGTTCATTTTTACCCTCTGTAGTGTTCATGATGTTTTTGATCATATCTTTCCTCGTTACTCTTTAGAGTTTGACTGCACTTGCCAACACAAGGACAGAATGAGCTTTAAAATGAAATCACATATTTGGGTGTGTGCACTTTCCCATTTAGATTTACCATATCTGGAGAATGTCTATCGTTGCAACATGCTTTATTACAGAGTAAGACTTGATAGACCCCTAAAAGTCCAAGAAAAACCTGCCAGCAACTTGGGTGATGACTGAATCTGAACACTCTGAATCTGAGTGGTGACATGTTTAGTGGGAATCTAGCATAACTTTTACTAACCTTTTAATTTAACAAAGTTGTGCTTCTCACTCTTTAACCTACAAATGTCTCTAAGAATACCATCTAGGAACATTTTTGTTGATTTTAGATTTTGTATTAATTTATTTGATATTAAAGCTATTAATAATCTTTGATGTTATTTTAGGATATGGTGAGATAAAGATACAAGTCTCAAAGCAGTTGATTCTGTAAACCACAGATCATCTGCAGATGAAAGCACTGATGAGAAAGGTGCCATTAGCTGCAGGTTAATGCTAAGGACATGAGTAAACATGATCAATGTCTATCTCCACAGTCCGTTTGCAGGCGGTGACCAGAGGCCGTCCATCTTACCCTGGGTCGATATCACTAATGGGCTCTTTTACAGCTGTGATTGTAGTGCTACTCATTGTACCAACCTTTTAATGTGATAACTTTGAACTTCTATGAGGTCTTCAAACTCTTTTTTTTACTTCTTAATTGTTCAATTTTGGAGGTTTTTAGTACATGTGCAAGTTGAATATGATAAGAGATATTGTATATTTAGAGGGTACCCTTCAATAAAAGCAGGATGGTTAACAAGGTTACAATGTTATGATAAATTGAAATAAGTCTGTATCTTGTTTTGTTCAGGGTCTCTTTTCAAGTATTCATTTTTTTATCCAATCAGTATATTTCCTTTTACAGCAGCAATAAAAAGACACAGCTCATGTTTTATTTAAGCTGGTTGGTTGTGTAGTTTCTCATTGAACATTCACAAAGCATAAGAAAAGATATTGCACAATCACCTGTGCTCACCGGCTTGCATATAGTATGAATATCAGTGCTACAATTTGAGCTGTATCACTATATACATGGGGCAAGAACAATGAGCTATGTATGCGCCTCCCATTGGAAAACAATGACCTGGACCTTCGCTGTGGATATTGCTTTTAAAAAGGCTATTGTTGAGTGAGTGGAAAGCTGGTGGTTGACTATCAAAAAAGATTGATTGTTGACCTGCCATGATTTTTAATGGTATTCTAACACCGTCCAATTACTTTCTGTGGTATCATTTGAGCTAGCACAGATGAGCGGATGCCACTGGAAAATGTTTAACTGGAGCTGTTCCAACTTAATGCATAAATTATTAAGATGCCTGACTGAGAGGAGGCTGTTGAGTCTTTTGCAGAGCATAAGGTGCAGAAGCAAACTCTAAATACAGCTCCAGCATGAAAAGTAATACACCTCAGTGTTATTGGTAAACCATAACTTTTCCTACTGTTATTTGCAAGCATATTTATTGCTTACTGGGGCTTTCTAAAGCCACAAAATAAAGACACAGCTCGCACTACTGCACATTAGTGAAGAGCGGTGTTAACCGGTGGATTCTTTGTGGTCAGCTAAAATCGGCAGGAGGAAGGAGTCCTGGGGGAAACTGGGGGCCGATTATGGAGCAAGGAATTAGCAGCTGACAAGGTCTGGAAGTAGCTGTAAGTTTTATTCAATAATGACTTATTGACCAAGGCTGTGACCCAGAGTAAAACATGGAAAGACGTCTATATTTCAAGCTTTTACTTTTACTTAAACATGGTGAATAGATTGCTTTTAAATCTAGGTCTAATAAAATGGGCACACACACAAAAATGCATAATTGTGTAAAATGCTAAGGATTAGTCTACACTGAACAAACTTAAGCAGATCTGTCAAAATAATGTTTTCATTCAAAATATGGTATTAAGACTGTTTTTTTTTTAAATTTGTAAAAGCAAATTTATGATCTGACCTATATGCTCATAAGCAAGGCTGCAAAACAGGAGATGTAAAAGGTGTGAAATTGCTGTGTACACTGTCACCACCAGATGCCGCCAAAGGGCTCCACACTGCACCTTTAACGTTCTTGGGGCATTTTATGAGAAACAAAATAAATAAAATTATACTTTTACAATGATCAAATCATTAAATTTTTTAATTTGTACTCATGAAGTGCACCTGGTTAACGTCAGTTATTATTTAGACTTGATAGAATAAAACTTATTGGGTTCAAGATCAAATGAAAAAGTGAAATTGTGAAAGGTCATTGCCTAATTTGTCAGATGGTTATGTGGGGATTGATTTGTGAGCTTTGACAATCCTTGTTAAATCTGCATAGTTCTGCTGACTAAATGTCATTTCCAAATGTTCTCGGCGGTCACAGGCAAAAAAAAGGAGTGCAGGAGCTTATACTGTACTTGATCTTTGGGATATTCACAGAAATTTAATTATAGTTGTGTATTCAGGAGATACCATGATTATCCAGGGACATATGACTAAGTAACATGTATTTGATGGTTCAGCATTGGCCGGATCAATTTCACTGTCCCCATATTTACTTTTCATAATTAAAAACTGACTGTCAGACTGTTCCATTTTAGGATGACTCAGCTCAAAAGAGGCAAGGCAAATTTCAAACACTAGTCTTTAAGGGCTGGTTTCTATAAGAAAGGCCATCTCAAGTCCAAACCATAAATGGCAAAGTTGAGATTTATTACAGAGGTAGAAATGCCAGAGTCGAGAATGAGCCTACACATCTCCTGCGATTGCAGCAAAGTGCGACATTCTTGGAAAATAATCAGCCCAAACCCAGCTCCTGTGCTCTCAGTCACTGCTGCAATCATGACCTCAGACAGACATAAAAGCCTAACTGCTTCTCTTGGTTAGCCTGGTTTTGCGTTGATTCATTGCCAAAAGAACAGCTCTGATTTTGCTCCTGCAGTTCAAATGTGCTGACATCTGCTTGCTGTATTGGACAGAAAACCTCTGGCCATTTTGAGTGCATAGGCATTATGTAGAAACCAATTCAAGTGACACTGGCAATAGTATAGTTTCCATGAGTTTAATAAGCTCCAATTTCCAAATCCAAAAAATAATGAAGTTGGTTAAGTTTGAAAAAAGTATTGTAAAAGTACTGCTGAAGAAAGACTGATCAGCTAAGACTGTGATTAAACTGTCTACACTTTTAGACAGATACCTGAAAACTTCCCTCTCAAATTGTTTTTTTTTTTTTACTTTGAAAACCCATAATTGGAAATGTGAAACTTGTGTGTGGATGTCAGTGGGCCTGCTGCTTTACATGTTTTGGGTTCACTTGTCATTCCAAAGCAGCCTTGTTTTTCACTTCAAATGACATTTGGATCCAGTGGTAACAAAAGGCAGTGAGGGGAAAAACAAACCCAGCTTTAAACCAACAGGTTACAGTTGCTGTAATGGGCTGCCAAAACCCAAACCATTTGTAGATACTGTGGCATTTGAACTAGATTTTCAGAGAATTGTTGTTTGCTGTCATCATTTGCCTTTTTTTGCTACTGATTGCTACTGGTACAACTAAGACAACATTCAGTCTGTAACTTTATTTAGTTAATAAGTGCAATGAGATGGGTTTGTAAAAATGTGTGTCAGTAATGTTTTTTGTAAGGCCTGAGAGTAACAGCTATCATGACACAACTGTCACATTCCTCTTGCTAGTCGCCAAATACGATTGTGCCCTGCATATTATACTATTATAGTCTTTGAGCAGGGTTTCCTTGAGTAAAACTGGAGAAGTTGATTTGGCCATGGCTTTAAGTCAAAAGGCCAAATGGGAGGCCTCAAGACAGCCATGTATCTTGCAAAGCTGGTTTTGTTAACAGTTGCTTAAGGTTATTCCCATTGGTCAAATGTGTAATATCAGTGTGTGTAATATTTCTCCCACAGTAGAGGCTTCCTGTTCTGCCCCACTTCACCTCAACTCAATGCAATTAACGGCACCTTTATTTTAAAAATTATAGTTAAGACAGTCGGTGACAAACCATAGACTTTTTTAACATCTAACTCCCCAGATCCCCTCTGCTCTGTGGGGAACTGTTCATTGTTTTGGTTTGCAGGGATGAAAGTTCTGCTGTTATCAGCCTCTAAAGCACCAGCCAGTTGTTTTTTTAGCCAAAAGCCTCAGATAAAAAGCGACCTGCCAGGAGCTACAATCCAGTAGCCAAGAACAATGGTGATTCTGATGGATGCTGATGCTAGATTTGTGAATGGCTGTTATTTTGCATTCAATTTTCTAATCAAAGCTGTTTGTACAACTTAAAACGAGTGCCTTTTTCTCAAAAATGTGCATGTTTCTTCATGACAGCAGTTATTATAAGGCTTATGAGGAGGTTGTTTTCTTTCTTTCTGGCAAAATTCTTTCTAGACTATGGGAGCAGCTACGGTAGCCTTCCAGGGACATTTAATATATAAATAATACCAGTGGAAATAGGTCAGTTCAGTTCAAAGGTTTGGAAACAAAATCTATTTCTGTGTAACATTTACTGTACATAGATGTCCTGAGCCTTCAATATATTGTGTTTTACAAAACAAGTATGTGCTTCTCCTCCTGTATTGCTCAGTTTGTCTGCTCTGGGCAGTTGTACAAACAGGAGCAAGTAATAAACAAGAGCTTTAAATTAACATAGTTGACATAAGGGTTGCATTTTTTTATATTACCAGAAGTTGCACAATGTAGTGGTGCATATGTCTTTTTCATTCCTTTGCCTGGAATCTTTCCTTAAACACATTCCATAGTGCACTGTTCACAAGCTTTTATAAGAGCTTGCATTCAATTTCTAGTTTGATGAAATGTGTTTTTGGAAATGTCACAGAGATTAACAAAACCTATTCATTCAGTTTGAACGCCTGTGTCCCCAACACTGACTTTTTTTTTTTTAAGAAAGTGTGCAGCAACCAGGCCCAAACAATCTGTGAATAGAAGATAATGAACCAAATTGGTCCAATTAGGTTAATTATTTGGGCTAATTATCCATACAAATGTCATTGTAAAGGTTACTTAACACTGGAGAGATCTGTGATAGCATGTCTCAAGCTGCCCAACATGATTTTTATTTATTTGTTCCTAAAATTATAAAAGCTATTATAAAGGCAGAATTACTGAGAGATTTTTAAATGGCTCTTGTGTGTTTTATCATCACTAATAGTACCCACGTTTCCCTAAACATATCTTACTCACACATTTATCTAAAAATATTCAATAAGAATTTGTGAAAAGAAAAAAGTTTTCCTTCTATCTTTTCCTTCCTTCTAGTTGTCTATGTTGCATTAAACATAGCTAACATTAGGGACTTCAAAGAGTTTGCCATTATGTCTACTATTATTTATAGGAAACATTAACATTGATATACCTTCAGTCTCTGATAACAGCACAAGAACGTTTATTTATTTATTTTAGGCAAGGCAATTTTATTTATATAGCACAATTCAATTGATTTACATTGTGCCTGTAGTTGAAGTTTTACAGTAGACAGTTTTCATTTCAATGAAATCAAGAAAAATATGTGCAGTGAAGCTTAATTCACGCTTGATAATAATGTATGTTTTTTTGAGCAGCAGGCAGTTTCCTATTTCCGTCTCTTTCCATATTCCATACCAAGAAGCCTTTCACCACATTAGAACGTCATGCCAGGTCTATTTTTCCAACAAAATGTCATTCTTTACTCATTCTCTCTCCTTAACCCCTGGTGTGACTCGCTGCTGCAGAAGCACATTTTTGAAGATGTGTTAAATCCATTGGTCGTGCTCAGTGTAGCGGCCGATACTCACTCTCCAGCGAGCTGAAGTCTGGCAGTCTAATAGTGGAGTTGTTTCACCGCATAGATCTCATTACTTAAAATCCTCAGCTCTGAAACAGAAGGTCAGGGATCAGCAAATCCTCACTTCTGGCCAGGCTTATGATTCCATTCTGATGCAATTTTCTCTCTCCGATTCCCAGATTATCACACTCCTGCTCGCCAATTTGATATCTCATCTGTCTAAGACACAGTCACTCTTTAGTTTGCAACAAGCACTGGTACCAACAAAGCCCTGCACAAACTATTTTAACAAAACAATTTACAGCAGGTTTTTATTTCATCTGTGTAACCCTTGTATATTGTCAGCCGGACAAGGATTAGTTCCTTTTTTAAAGGCTTCAACCACTGTTACCAATCCTTAAAGTGTTTAGTTTACATGTCCTCCCTACGCCATGAAATTAAGTGTGTGTCAGTCAATGTCTGTCTCTAAATGTTAGCCCTGCGATTAACTTGTGATTGTTCAGGAGGTACCCCTGACTTAAACCCAAAGCAGCATGTATAGGCTCCAGCCTGCCAAAAAACACTATCAGTGTTAGAAAATATACAAGTAAAGAGATTAATCCTTACATATGAACATTTTTTTACAACAATATGTTCCTAAAGATGGATATTGAAGTGTAACCATATGCTATACTGACACAATGTCTCCCAGAAGCCAGTAAAGCCTAGCAAGTCATTTAAACAGATGTTAACCATAAAAAGTTACAGAACAGCATTTCGATTCTTTTTACAACTTCAAAATGTGTGTGGAAAACAAAAAACTATTCAACTATGTTTGAAATACACTGAACTCTATGATTTGTTTGTTGAGGTTTAATATTCTCTAATTTGTGGTGGCTTTGTTCAGCCGTCTGTTTTGAAAAAGCTGTTATAAAATACAATGCTAAGTATTGTACTATAGCTTACACCATAGACAATATTTTTAATAACATTATATTTTCCATTTATGTTATATAAATTAGATATTTTAAATTTTAAAGCTCCATACTAAGGTGTGTTGCAGAATCTGGCCCCACATCTTTACACTTGCACATCCTGCATTCAATTAAATCAACAAGGAAAAAATGTTGATTCATTCTCTACCGCTTTGTCCTGTTAGAGGTCACGGGTGACTGGAGCCTATCCCAGTAGCTTTGGGCCTGGGGCACGGTACACCCTGGACAGTGGCCAGTTAGTCGCAGGGCTGACATTTAGAGACAGACAGTGACAGACAACCATTCACTCTCTCATTCATTCACTAGGGACACTTTAGATTAGCCAATTAACCTGTACTTGCATGTAGGGAGGAAGCCGGAGTACCCGGAGAGAACCCACGGTAACACGTGGAGGACATGCAGACTATTCCCATCACCTGCCAGTGGTCATAATGTAGTGGCTGAACTATGTAAACCTAATTGCTCAAGCACTGTAGCATGTCAAAAGTTTTACGCCATATATTAATGACATGCACATAGAGTGAATTACTGTCTTATAGGTTAATGATAAACAAGCACACATGGTCCCTGCACCATACCTTAGTTTTCTTTCCAACAATTTCATAGCATTAGCTCAAAAATAGCCTGAAATAATGTATAATTAGGTGTGTCTGAGGTAAAAATGTGGCCCAACAGCAAGACAAACAGGTGGCCAATGTGATTACGATGGAGTTGAGGTGAAGGAAATCTGTATTAGCTATGAGCGGTTCTTGGAGGCAGAGCAGATATGATTTATAGTGGACATAATGAGCAGCGGCGATGTGATACAAATGCATCTAGTGATCCAGCATCATTAGCTACTTGGGTTTACTGAGGCCAGAAATATTATTCATGTTGGGTGTATCTCCTCTTACAGTGGGTCAGTGTATTGGCAGAAAAGGTTGAGTGGACAAAAAGTGTGACTCCATCCATTGTCACACAACCTGCTGACATTTTGGAAATGTGGAGTTGTAAGTTACCATACAAGAACTAAAGTCAGGTTTTAAGAAGTGGGATCAACAATTGATGCAAACGCTAAAAGCTAGAAAATTCATAGACCGCATTAAAGAGTATGTAATTAAGCACAGATGCTATGCAGCCACCAGCTTGAAAGTGTGACTTAGACGCTAGTGGATGTGTGCAAGAAGCAGGCAACAAGCCGTCATTTACATTATCAGTCGAACTCCTGCACAAACGTTTACTGGCCTGGTAAAGGGTGTGTTCACAAATGGCATGTTTGGTGAAACTATTACAAAGATAGCACACCAAATATGCACTTCAATAAAGTAGGTGTCAGTTAAAAGTTTACAAGTCAAGTGAAAAGTGCACTTGGAAGAGCGTCACACGATGTAAACCCAATATCCCTGACTTCAATGCTTCCTCGGAGTGGACAAAGCAATGCCAGTTGGAAATAAAACAAGATAAGCAGATGCAAAACTACGGAGAAATTAAGTTAGATGACTTATTTATGAATGAATGAATGAATGAATGAATGAATTATTTAATTGGTGTGTGGCACAAGCGCATGTCCAAGTTTACAAAAAAAAAACCAAAACAAATTAACTCTCCACTGACAAGTGTGTCTTTTATGAAAGACCTAGTCTTTTTTCGTGTTTGGTCCACATATGTAAATGACATTGAGAGCAATATTATGTGGACCAGGACCTTGTACTGTCAAATAAACTTGATTCTGTTTTGGTCTGAACTCAAGGAAACAGACTACAAGAGTCAATCTACTGATAAACATCTAGAAAAGTGAAACGATGTTGACATAAATGCAATCACACCAAAAATAAAACAAAAAATGTGTTTATGTGTTTTGAATTAGGAGTGTTAATGGGAGTCAGTGGGTGCGAGGAAGTTAACTCTTTGTTTAATATACACAAGTCTAGCCACAACTAACCCCTCAACCCCCAAACTAACAGACAGACTTAAAGTTAATCCCTTGAAACAGAGAACAAGTAAAAGGGTTAAGGGCACACTTAACAGTAAGAACTTACGTATTCCAGAGATACAACTTTAAGCTGTGGTGAGCACAGAAAATGCATAAATACAAATTTAATGTCACCTATTATTCCTGCAGCTGATTCCATTTGATGCATCATTTCTTAGGAACCTTTAAAGGAAGCTGCTTAGTGAGCACCATGAAGATTCAAGGTTGAATAATGTCCCAACTTCCTTTATCGGGGTCTGACACGCTAGCTGACAAAGTATTACCATAACAAGCTGCTCTGCATTTTCATGACTTAGCAAAAGCACCAGTGTCAGCAAAACAAAAATTGTGAGGCTACAACAATGCACTCTTCCTGATCTTAAGACATTAAAGGAGGGAAAAATAAAAAGAGGTGAGTGTGATACAAGTGCAGCAGCCTTTGAAATTACATTCATTATGTATTCACTGATAATATTCTTCTAAGGCTGTGGAAAACATGCTTCAAAAATATGGCCAATATTTTGAGTACATTTTATAATCACCCAAGCTGCATCCATTACTGTATCAGGGAAACAATCACTAATAGCCTTTGAAATCTGGTATTCAGGGAGATATGTGAGGCTTTAATACATGCACCTCTCTAATGCTTCATCCTAAAATGTGTTCCCCTGTGTGTGAGAGACATGTCTAGGAGCAATGCCAGGCTCCTTTGAGCTACCATCAGCACAAACACAACCCAAAGCCTCTGCTTTACATTCTCTATTGATTGAAGATTAACTTTTCTTGTGATTAAAATATTGCTCTTTCAAAAGAAGGGTGACTCAGAGTGGCCATTACACAGGGACTTGGCTTTTGCTTTAGTGGATGCTGCGTTGGATCACCTGGAGTAATGCTCTGCAGTGGTTGGTTGTTACAAAATTTTAATGGTTCAGCCAATGTCCTCGAATTTGATAGACTGTGCCTTCAATGTATTGATTTATAGTGAATATGCTATATTGACAGTGATTTAGTGTGTTTTCTCTTTTCACCCAAAATTTTAATTTCATATAATTTTACATACACAGAAAACTACAGACTGAAACCCAAACTTCTTTATGTCTCTTGAGATAAACGTTTCATGTTTCATTTTATTATAATATCATCAGTAATGTTGTAGGTAATTTTATATTTTATTATTGTCTGTGGAGGTTCTTATTCAAGAAAAGGTTTCAGAAAAGATGTTTTGTCCCTCATCCAAGGGACTTTGTCAGTTCAATGACGGATCCATTCGTGGATTCTTATGTTAGTATGACTCCCTCAAAAGGTCAGTTGTTGAGTCTGCCCATGGGTTGTACTTTATATTCCAGCCCAATAATATCCTGATAATAGTGGGGTTGTTAGGGAATTATAACCATAATAGAAATTATGGTTAGATATGAGGTAATTTCCAACTGTCAACATGTACAGCTTTTTATATAACCATTAGGAACTTATGTGGAGCTACCCCAACTAGCCTTCTTAATGATCACCTATAATTACCATAGTATAACTATTTATTATCAAAATATTATTACGCTATTACCATGCTGTTACTGAGCTGGAATATAATGTGCAACCTGGGAATGAATGTGAACGGCTGTTATTTAGAGTATGTGTTGTCCTGTGAATAACTGAAAAAGTGTCATGGGCGTACTCTGCCTTATGTCCTAAGTTGGGATAAGTTCTAGTTCCACATAACATAAGCTTTGGAAAATGAATAAAAGTTTGGAATAACAAAAGTTTTAGAGATAATTTATACACCCTATCAAAATTTTAAGCTTAGCAATAACTTAGCAACAGACATTACATTTACATTTAGTCATTTGGCAGACACTTTTATCCAGAGCGACTTACAAGTGAGGAAAACAATGGAAGCAATTTTAACAACACAAGGTACAAAAAGCATAAGTCCACATAAAACTAGTCAGTTAAAAACCTACATTACTTAAAAGTATTTTCGATAGGTAAATTCCGTAACAGCCACACTGACCATTTCTCTGACTTTCCCAATCTCCACCAGTAGCCAGACACTCTCGGAGCAGTCACACCCTCTCCGACCCTCATTACTGTCAGCAGATCTCTGATATCTTCAAGCATTGCTGCACGGCAGGGATCCACTTCCACTGCTGCTCCCGAGTGGACACAAGCTGCCAACACTGTGCCTTCCAACCCTTGAAAGGATGCCTTCCCGCAGTTTAGACCCTGCTACACATTAGTCGTCTAATTGTTCACACAGTTTATTTATCAGCTTGGTTTGACTAATCGTCTCTGAGCATGTGGACAATAAAACGCTCTTTACAATGAGCACAGGGACTAACATATGAGACTATTATAACAAGCTAGATGTGTAATTTTCTATAAATGGGATGCACAGGGGGTTCTTTTCTGAGGAGTGTTTATTATAATATATTTCTAATGTATGCACAGTGTTTAATAATAAGCAGGCTTGGAGCAGAAATGCAGGTGTAAGCAGAACTAATGACCACACTCGGCTTTGTTAATCAGACACTCAGTAAGAAGATTTGCCAATGAGTACTTGTAAGCGCATCTAAAAAGTCATCGCTGAATGTGCATTACTAAAATAATGTCTTATTTTCAACTCATTAAATGCCATGTTTATGCATAGTATGATCAAAAAGAACTTTAAACACACCGAAACATAAAGCCAGCCATCATTATATCTCAGAACTTCTTTGTCTTCTTTTCTCCATTTTAAAGTGACTTTTACTACCAGCATTTTTTCGCTCATGAATTAAACATTGCCGTACCATTCAGAGTCAATTTGACCAATTTAAGGATTATGACTTAGTTAAAATTCTAACTGATCTCATAAAGCAGACAATTTAGATGCATTGTATAAGGCATGGGCAAAGAGCACAGACGCTGCCTTTTTGTCATTTTGCTCTTTTCAGGTAAATATATAATCAAGATTAATGGCTGGCATAAAAAAGAAAGACAATAGTATTAGTGACATAAAGACTAGACTGCAGTGATTTTAAAAACGTGTTTTGTCTGATCTTGACCATCCAGGTCATCTTCATTATGAGACATAATTAAGCAATGCTCTTTTTAGTCTTTAGGATTCTCTAATTGTGCACAATGGGGAACATATAAACTTTTATTTGATAGGTGTCCAATTGGAATGAAGAATAAAGCATAAAACTAGAAATTAAAAATGGAGTTGAATTTAATAATATTACCATCCATAAGTAGAGGTGGATATATATATGTATATATAATATAAACGTGGGGAGGGGTTTCAGAGGGTGAGGGAAGAGTGAGAGACGTTTTAGCCCCAGCAGCTTCAAGGATGAGGGTCAAAGAATAATAAGTGACGGTTTTAGGACTTTTAAGGACATTTAATATGCACTATCTTACAAAACAGTTGTGTCAGCACAAGATGCTAATGGCCACCATAAACGTTGGTTGAGATGGCCCTCTGATACTTTAAGTAAAGATAAACTGAATGAACGAGATAAATTAAATGCTTGTTGTTAGATAAAGAGTTTAAGAGAAAACATAAAATACATTGCTATTCATTTAATGTGTGTGTTTGTAGCAGTTACCGACATGTGAAGGAATAGTAGATTACAGAAGCCAATGACCAAAGGTACCTGTGGTGATAGAGTCCAGGATTATCTGTCCCTCTGTAATCACTTTAAGGAGAAACATCTCATTTGGGAGCCAGTGCGCGGCCAATGATCTCCATGCAACAGCTGGCAAGGGCGCCATAAAGAGGCCTCCACAGCTGATGCTTCCCACATTAACTTTCAACTTATGGATACCGTGGCTCTTCTCCAGCCACATCTCCAGCTCTGGAAACTGCCAAGGTCATATCTGATGAAAACATGATGAAGCAGCACTTTATCGTTAGCTTTTTTCCAGCCTTTCCATCCACCCTTCTCTCACTTTCTTTGTGCTCTGATCTCCTGGCACAAAGTTACTGAACGGGAGGGCCACTGCTAAGTTTTAATTATAAGACGTTCCACAGAGTTAATTGAACATAGCGCAGGCCCTAATTTCACTTTACAGCAAATCAAGATGTTACTTATGTAAATTTAGTCCCGTCCCACTGGGAGACAGGGGACTTGTGCCAGACACCAAAGTCATTTTCTCCCCACTGGCACCAAGCTGCTGTCTCTGCAACTTATCTAAAGGACTTTTTACTGGAATACTCCTTCAAAGATACTTCATGCACTCCAGGATTTCCAGTGTGGCAGTATCAGGTCACAGACTGTCATTAAGTACACTTTTAATAAAATGGCGAATAGGAATTTGAAAACCTAGCACTTATTTCTGGAGCTATTAGATAAATAAAACCCTCCAAATTTTAATCTGTGAATAAAAAAACTATATTTAACCTACAGATATTATAAATATTATATTACCTGTCTATCTAAAACATCTAGATAAATTACTCTTTAAAAACTGCAATAAATGATTTCTGCTTAATCTGTGCCTTCAAAACACATTACACATTAAAATAGGAATATAAAACTACTAAAGCAGCAACAGTACAGAGGGCTACATAGATACGCAGACATCTACGAGACCATGTGACAGAGCACAATGAACTCAACAAATGGCACAGTTGCAAGTTACTGAGTTAGTGGATAAAACACATAACTGTAGGTCTCAAAATGTTTGGATGTAGTACAACATGTAAACATATTTGGAAGACTGACAGCTGTTCAGAGGTTGTCGCTGCATGGATGCAAGCGATGGAGCATTTTAATGAGATCAAATAGATTAGAGAGAATCCTTTACTGCTGACGGGGTGTTAACTGTAGCCTGCCTTTTCCAATACGCCAAGGACTTATGGGAACACGCAAACGACTGAAATCTCTGATCCAATTTGGAAACAATGCAATGCTATTAAACTCATCAGTACATTAACCAGGGATTTGTCAGGTCCATGATGAGGTCCAAAGGGACACAGCGCGCAATGGAAATCTTCACTTTTTAATGTAACACCACTGAGCTGTTAAACAGACAGCTCTTTGCATGTGTTGATTAAATTTGGCCATCGGAGGCTGCGATTGGCTAAAAACATCCAGACAGGTTTATGTTACTGGCTTCATCCCTGGTTCTGCAGGAGTCCCTTTTACTAGCTACCCAATAAAGTCTGTTTGCACTTTAAACCTCGTGGAAATCCCATACAGCCCGGGGCACGGCTGATAACAAAGAAAATGTTCTGTTGCTCTTTTCCCCACTTCTTCCTCTTCCCATCTCCACATGGACCTTATCTTAAATACCTTGAAGTGAAAGGGGGAACTGGTTTGTGGGAAGCGGTGACTATAGTGCACCAGTGATTGTGCCTTCACAGGGCAGCCACATACACACTTGGCAGACATATTAAACAGCTTGAAATGCTGCAGTGAAATTCCCTGAAAAAAGATGTGGCTATCAAAGTCTTTGAATATGGAAAAACGCCCAAAGAAATCAAGGGATTAGAAAAGTATTACAAGAGTGTCTTCCCTGAAGTTTGCAGTCATTTCGAAAAGTTAACAAAGCCCTCATTTGAAAAGTATGAATGTATGTGTCTCTCCAGTTTGTTCAGTACAAGCCACTGACTTGACCGTGATTTCAGCTCAGCAGGACTTGTCTAAAAGCCCCGAGAGCTCAGTGATACAGCATGAACCATGAACCACCGTGGTTTACCAGAAGAAGGGCCTTTACAAACTCTCAGCGCCAACATGACTTTTTTTTTTTTTTTCACTGTGCCAGATTGAGGGCTATTTTGCAACTCTGGCATCCCAGCGTAATTGAATGATACACAGTGTTCCTCTGTGGACGCTGTGACAGACGCTCACGCTGAAGGCCGTTCACATCAGTTTGAGAGATAAGACAGTGCCAGAAACTCAGTGAAGGGAGAGTCAAAGGCGCATGCACCGCTCTAACTTAAATGTCATACTGTCTGTTTCATTTGCATGAAGGAAGCATCAAGAAGCACAAGCTCTGCCAAGTTGCAGACAGCAGCAATCTCCATTTTGGCTCAAACATAAAAGACATGGAGTTATGAAGAAAGAGCTAATGACAGCAGAAATCACTATCAACAAAAAGTTTTGAGCTGCGTATTTCCCTTTAAGGCAAACAGTATTTTACAATGGTAAGATTCTGTTAGTAATATTAACCTGTTCCTGGTAGTATAAAAATAAAATCGATAATCAGCCTTAATAGTCCTTAATGCTGAACAGTTTTTAACCAGACAACAAATGGCCTTATGCTCAAGATTGTTATGATGGTTCTAATCTATCTAACCCATATAGTAACTCTGAATGGGGTACGTTCAACTCACATTTACAAATTATTATAAAATAATAATATTTTATATTATTATATAATATACATATTGATAAAACATTTTGTAGCAGTGTTGTGCTTAGTACTACATTTTTTTTTATGATGTAAAAAAAAAGTACTTTGAAAAAGGTCATATTCTGTAAATAAGTCATGTGAGGAACAAATGGAGCGATGGGAATAGACAAGTAAAAATAAAATAAACATCTGATCAAAGCAGTATCCCACAAGCTATTTAATAATCATCTTTTATGAATGGGAAAAGCTTGTGTGGACAGACAGATGAAGATAATTGCCAATCTATTCATTACACAGCTAATGATTGTCTGGGCACAACTGTTGTTTAATGAGCTTCATCCAAGTCATGGCTCGAATTAATGCTCACCTAATGTGACAACAGATTGTATTACAGTTGTTTCCAAAAAGCAAACAAGGAGGTGCAAATACAAATGTTTTCCCTTTGAAAGCAAAGTGGGTATTTTAATTTCATCTTCTGTTGGCTTTGAGAAAGTCTGCCTTCTGCTTGTAAAAATGGCGCTTTAAGTCACAGGTAGAAGATGGAAAAAGACAGTTCTGTTGTCTGGGAATGAAACAAAAAGCTATGGCAGCAAGCAGGCTCCTCTGCCTTGGTAAAATAATTACAGCCTGTCTACGCATTTCTTAACTTAATTTCCACCTGGGATAGAAAAAATTTAATTAGGAACTTAAAATGTTCACTAAAGTCCTGATGATTTTAGTCTTTACTAGACCAATTATATTGTATTTCTGGTTCATGACCAAATGTTTATAGTTTTTGTTCATAAATGTCATTGTCGCTCTGCAGTCAAAGGACAATGTCTGATCAGGATACGTACTGACATGATCACTTTCACTGCAGGGCTGGGTTACTCGTGCAAAGAAGTGCGGCTAAAATGACACTTACTGATAATAAATTGTATGAGTGGAAAAGTGTTAAAATGTGTTTTTCATACCTTCTTGCTGTCAGCACTCCTCCCAGAAACCAGATAAGCGTTACGCCTTGAGCACAGACTCCACTTCCTCTTTGGCTTATTCAAATTTCAGACTTGGGTGTATTGCGAATGACAAGACATATGTGTTTTGGTTGTTATGAGAAACACATCTCGGGCTAAAATGGGAGACTAATTTGCACACAGGCTCACACACACACACTAACACTTCCATGCTAATGATTGATAATGTTTTATTAATGCAAAATATTCTCTGCCAAGGATCTAAACAAATTGTGGCAATTTAGTCCTTCCAATGTGCCGTATCAATCATTTCCACAGAGGAAGCACCATGCATCAATGACATTTTCTCTCTAAAACAGGTTCAGAGGTCCTCAGGCGGCAGCTGCACTGCTCTGGCGCAAGAAAATGTGCTTTTTGTATAAACTCAACAACATTTTAAACAGGTTTATGTGCTAATCAGTTTAGAAGAGTGTCTTTTATTTTGACATTTCCTAGATACTTTGTAAATACTAAGCAGACTTTTTGTAGAAATTATGTGTGAAAGTGTTTTCTTTGCCTAATGTGTAGCCAGTAAATAGCTACAGAAGCCTCAGGGCAAAATGTGCTTGAGGGAGGATTTCAGCTTCTTGCAATGAGCTGTTTCAATTACTAAAGTAGGACACAAAGAGACAGTACACTGGGTCTGAAAAACTGCATATGTTTTACAGAGTGGTCTGAAATAATGGCTTTGTGAAGCTTGATGAGATCTATTCGGAAAAAGACAAAGGGAGAAAAGGATGAACCATGATCCTTTGAACTAGCAGGGTTGATGCTGTGCCTTAATTATAACATTGCTTGAATGAACAGTCTAAAGGGGACATTTTTGAAGTGTTGCAAAAATGAAAATATGTGCACAAATTGTACAGACAAGGCAAAACAGTAAGGAAAATGACAGTGGTCAGAATCCAATCGTGCACACATCCTCATTGTTCATTGTTCATTCATTGGATCTCTGCTGCTTTGGGCTGATGTGAGGTACATCCTTGACAATGTTTCATACCTAAATGTAAACAACGAGTCTTTAAATTTACCCAAAAATAGATGTGGCTAATGTATTTAAATGCAATTTTGTGTCACTATAAAGTCAGATTTTTTGGTGACATTTCTTTTCTTTTAAGGTGCATGTGAACAGCTATGGCATCCTGCAGGGCTGTTGTCTATAAACAAACCAAGAAGAAGTACTGTAGGCTTGTTAGCTGAGCGTTGGTATCTTATTTGTCTGAATCTAATACAATCACAAATTTTGTTAAGCAACGCTGTTCACGTCATCATTTTCTAACCTTCTTAAAAAGTAACATAAAAGAGCATAAAAAAGTTGACCAAATGTTTTGTGAGCCCACACTTGTCTCAGTGGTATTAAAAAGTAGTGTTGGTGGCTGAATTCTCCTGGCTCTTATGTGTGACCTTCACAAGTCTCTAGCTCAGTTCAGTTAAAGTAAAGGAGGATGAGGAAGAAATGGGAGTCTTGTTCAGCTGCCAGTGGTGGGGATCAGTCAGTTTGGACAGGCCATTGTTCTTCCCGGTGATTAACTGGACACAGGACTATCCTAAAGTGAGGAGGAGCTCCAGGCTGAGGCTTGGCTGCCGGGTTCGGAAGGATTTATCACAGAGCCAACAGACAGGACTAGGGCAATACCAATTTGGAGTAAATAGAAAAACACAAAAAACTCCCAATCTCTGTCTCAGACAATTTATTGTAAAGTAACAACTCTCCATTCCTTCAAAACAGTCTAGATTTAACGAACTGAGAAACTCTACAAACATCAAACAACCAATTAGTCAGCAGTTTACAAAAGAGACATTTGTGAGTCTGGCAGCTAATTTGACTGAAAACTTTTTTGTTCTTTCTGTAGCGCATTGAGTGATCCATCAAAAGTTGCAGATTTCACTAAGCTGTATTGAGAAAATGCCTGGCAGCTGAGTTTTTATCCAGGTGGAAGCATAAAGACCACAGGGGACCTAGAGACTTTCTGGAAGTCTCAGCAATAGGCGGCCATTAAAATGCTGCCAGGATTCTATGGGACAAATGCATTTAGAAAAGAAATGTTTTTTGTTGACCTCTCACTATCATTTATTGTTTCATGACAGAACAGGTATCAAGAAACAGAATGTACTTCTCCAGCATTGCCCTGATTGTCTGCTCTGGGCTCATTTTGTCTGTGCTAGGACAAAAGTGCTGACTCTTGTGGGTTCTATGGAGATTTTAATGTGTATTGTGTATAATGCAACATGTTACTCCTTTACTCACCAGAAAAGACATAAAATATTGTGTGTGACCAAAAATTCACACACAATTTATGATTGCTATTCTCAACAATGTACATCCTCTGTATGATTTATGATTCTTTTTTTTTTTTTTTTTCTTTTTAATTAATTACTGTGTATATTATGGATTAGCTTACAGAAACTGCCAGTAACAGTCATTTCATGTTTTCATAATCACTGGAATAACTTTAAGATGGTAAGGAAATGTGTGATTATGAGCTTGTTAGAGTTAGTAGGTGCACTTTGTTCCACCCCTAACTGTGGCTATTTCTGACATAAAGGAGCATTATACTGCACAAGAGCTGAATATACTCCTCATAGCACTGAAGGCATGGGGTTCACTAGATTTGTACAAAAATACTGTCTGTGTTGCTTGACAGGAAGTAAGACGGCGTGATACTGTTAATAGCAATAGGATACACTCATATTCACAGCTGGCAAAATGTATAAGGAGCGAAAAGAGGACGGGAGAAACTTTTCTGAGAGTACGGGAGGAAAAAGTTACAGCCGATGCTCTGCCTGCTCAAACTCGTGTGTGATGGAAAATGGGGAAACTATTTCTGACTACCCTGACTGTACTTGTCATTATTCAGGCTTGTCATAAGAAGTGCTATAGAAGAAGTTTTGACGATGCTAAGATGGTCAGTTGAACAAGTGTTACTATCAGAGATTAGTGATTGGTCATTAAATGAAAAAATACATTCAGAACTCAACTTCAGATCAGAGGTACATTTAAGACTTAGGTTACCATACGTCCCGTTTTGGCCTGGGAAGGTCACAATTTTAAGCCCCCTGTGTCGTGTCCCGAGGGGTATTTGGAATAACACTAAAATGTCTCAGTTTTCTTATCTTTCTGTGCCATCGCCTTCCTTGTCCCTTTTTTTTTTATTATTATGTTAAAATAAAAAAATTTAATGTTATTCAATCAATTGACTTTTCCCTTTTGTGTTTGCTGGTGGTATATTGATTTTGCGCACCATTTTCCACTAAGGAATTTCCCTTAAGGTGCTTTCCTTTGATTTGTGTTTATAAAACTAGTGTCCTATTTTTGAGGTTTGAAAATCTGGTCACCCAATTTAAGACTGATACAATTTGACACGGATCAGGCCAAATTATCAAATACGGATAACTATTGGCCAAAGAGGTTTGAGAAGGTCCAGTGTTTTTAATAATTAGCGTGTAAATATTTTACAGAGTCAAGTCCGAGTTTCAGAAGTCCTCCCGGAGCAGCTGTTGGGATCAATATGGTCTGGATACGTGCAACTTAACACAGCGCTTAAAACCCTCTTAACGGGACAGATAAAAACCTGCTGAACTTTGAAAGGTAATGAACATTCTTTATCCCTGTGAAGCTGTGGGCTTTTAGTAGCTCAAACAAATGGAGCAGGCACTTAAATTGGACACTAAAATTGACTTCTAAATAAATTAAAGAGCCTGAAAATACAATAAAGGTTCCTTTGGTCAAAATGGGAAGTGGAAACCTTTAAAGGGTCAGGTTAATGGGCAGTGGGATGTGGGCTGCTGACTGTAGACTGTACACTGTACATCACTGCCTGTTACAATTTGTCAAACAAGGAAAACAAATACATTAGATAAAGCCTACTTCACATAAAAAACATTATGGTAGCTCAATACATTAGCTTACCCTACTGCACAGATAAAAAGTATATCTCTAGCACAATTAGTATTGCTTAGTCACTGATTTTTAGATGATTTTTAGAAGTTCTGATTCATAGCTTTGTTTGCATTGCTCTAAATTGAAGATGTACTTTCAGAGCGTACTTTTTAAAGAAAAAGCATACAGTAATTACACTGAAGTCATCATTATCCAGACTCTCCACATGTTCCACTGAAACTTGAGTTGATATTTATTTGCATAGCATCAATGGAAACATAGGCTGGCTTTTTACGTAGTTAAATAACAGATATCATTTGTGTCAATAATTATAATGTGTAATAATTCAAAAATGGCAGAAAATGTAACCACGTTAACAATAAGTTGGGTTTTTGGTGTATATGTGGCTAAAGTCACATAGCTTTGTGTAACACTGTTAAAAACTGAGGCCATTCTGGGTCTAATTGCATCATAAGTGCTTATAGATGAATTTTGTATAACATTGGACCAAACCCTCATTGTTATTGGCTTTAGACGCAGAATATTCAGCTCGGGATGAATTACCCAGCATTCTCTAGTCTTTCATTTGTCAGCACTAATGACCACAGTTCCCTCCCTCTCGCTCGCTGTTGTTTTACCTGTAATACTAGATTGATTTGTGACTCTGAGGAAAGGCAGCTGTGAGGGAGCGAGAAAAAGTTTGCATTGAACTCATTAAAGTTTGTATTATCCAGTGTTTAGTGCACTGATTATAGCAAGAGAAGCCATCTGCTTTGGGAGGTGGGCTCCCTTTGCTGCTCGCTCTGATTCAGTTTGTCGCTCTGGTCCAAATCCACTGACATTTAGAGGTGGCTCATGTTCATGTTAAATGGTGAATCAGTGAGTCTAGATGTATCTTAAATGAACAGATTTTATGTAGATGATATTTTCATAGTGTCCTTGGTGCTTTTTGTGCATGTCAATTAATGGTGTTAGCTATTAATCTGCTCTTCCAAATTGGATTGGCTTACAGAGAAATACGTTTCTCATTAAAGGGTATTATTGTGAAGCTTTCCTGGTGGTCCTTGAGACATTGGTATAGACACCTTAGTCTTGTTAGCACTTTAACCTCAGAACACATGGCTTTGAGCTGTAATAGCTTCTAATGAATTTTACAACATTGGATATTTTTTCCACATCAAAAAGAAAACCAAAGTGTTTGTATAGCTCTTTTTAAAAACGCTGTTTAAGTGTCCATGTGTGTCCCAGTTTCTCTTCTCTGTAATAAAATTATATCTTTTTTTTTTCCTTTAACAATTGTCTTATCTCTTCAAAAAAATTAAGATTAAAAATTAAAATTAAGCCCTCCTCTGCTTTAGTAATGTGGACAAAATTTTAGAGGGGGCTTCTGGCCATAGTGTTTGTCCAGGACCCATAAATTTTGTCAGCGGGCCTGCACGTAGGTAAAGTTGGTTTGCAGAAAGAAAACCACGCAAAGCAGACAAAAAAAATACATAAAAAAACACTTAAATTAGAGTACAAATAGCAGCGCTGGGTTATCACTGAACCAACCCAACAACAGTGTGCCCTATCTTGTAAACCAGTTACAATTGGACAGGATTTCCACCGACTGGAAATTGTCAGTTAAACAGGTACCAGACGCCAATCAATAGATGTGGCTGGCCAGGCTAGTTTATGTGTGACACCCAATTACCAATAAAAAAGTTATTAGTGAAGACAAGAGAAATAAAGTTAATACCAAAACAATGCAAGTGAAAGTTTCTTCATGACTCCAGAAGTCACCAGAGCCCTGCAGTGCCACTGTACAGAAAAAAAAAGAAAACTCTATGACAGTCTGTTCCACCCCATGGGCACCCTGTTCTTGTAGATTTCTTTGGTGAACACAGACTTTTAGCCTCAAAAAATCCACATAAATCATATGAAGTAGCCTGCGTTATGAGAAGCTCCGAGGGGGCCCTGCTTGAGTTGCTCTCTATTCCCGCTCGTCCTACAGACAGCGAAATTAGCTGTGGCCCGTAGCTCAAGATCTCTGGGGCTCTGAGTGACACATTTACAATAGCTGCTAAATCCACTGTTATTTAATACAGTGTCTTGTTTGAGTTACACTTGTTGGAAATACTTCAGAATCTGAAAAGCATACTATAACTCCTGAATGTATAGCGTTGTTGAAGCAGGTCAAATATAAAAGCTATTGTTATTTCCAACTTAGAAATTGCTAAAAACAACATCATTGTGGGGAATTTACTGCCATGTGTTTTCGTCTGCACAAATTCAAGCAAGCAGTAGGTGCATAGTGTGAAGGATATTAGAGGGATCCATTTTCAAGGCCAATTCATTTATTTTGAACCTAATGAATTACAATACTGTATATGAGAGGGCCTTCCTGTAACTGCTAACTATAAAAATCATTTTGATAAACATGAACCTTCTCAAATAAAGCCAAATGGAAGTCATTCATTAATCGAGTAAATACAGTTCCTCTCTATTTACGTGTCTAAAGGTCTAATTTGGAGCCAGGCCTGAATGAGATTGCAGTTGGATGGTAAGTAAGCGATTTGACAAAGCAGCAACTCCAATGTGTTCTACGTCATTTCAATTAAATATCCACAATGACATCCATAATCCAATTAATAGTCATTCAAATCTTGGTGTATTATGTAATGTATCTAGTATGTGGAACACAATGTTAAAACTATGACTGTATATTTTATTACTTTTTGCACTATTTCCTATTATAGACAAAAATACCCATTCCTACAAATTGTGAACAAAACAGAGCACAGCTGGAGGAGAAGCACACTCATGTTTTTGTATGTAGGCATACATTTACATTTACATTTAGTCATTTAGTCAACGCTTTTATCCAAAGCGACTTACAAGTGAGGAAAACAATGGAAGCAATTTTAACAACACAAGGTAACAAAAAGCATAAGTGCACAAAAACTAGTCAGTTTCAACCAAGCACAGTTTTGTCAGTCCGGTGTTGACGGAAGAGATGTGTTTTCAGGCGTTTTTTAAAGATGGCTACAGAATCTGCTGATCTTGTAGCAGCAGGTAGATCATTCCACCAATGTGGAACAGAGCCAGAGAAGGTACGCGAGAGTGATTTTGTACCTTTTTGGGACGGTACCACCGGACGTTGTTCATTTGCAGAGCGCAGGGATCTGGTAGGAACATAGGTCTGTATTAGTGAGTGAAGATATGAGGGTGCAGAACCAGTGGTGGTCTTGTAGGCCAAGAGCATAGCTTTGAATTTGATGCGGGCGTCACCGGGAGCCAGTGTAACCTAATGAATAGAGGAGAAACGTGCGCTCTCTTCGGTTCATTAAAGACCACTCTTGCCGCTGCATTCTGGATCAGCTGCAGAGGTTTGGTTGTGCAGGCAGGGAGTCCAGCCAGTAGAGCATTGCAATAATCCAGTTTGGACAAGACAAGAGCCTGGACTAGAATTTGCGTAGAGTGCTCTGATAGGAAAGGTCTAATTTTCCTAATGTTGTAGAGGATGAATCTACAGGACCGGGTGGTGCTGGCGACATGACTTGTGAAGTTTAGCTGATCATCAATTACCACTCCCAGATTTCTGGCAGTGCTGGACGGTGTAATGGTTGATGGGCCTAGTTGAATGGAGAGGTTGTGGTGGGTCCCTGGGTTGGCCGGAATCACAAGCAGTTCTGTTTTTGCAGTTGATGGTCCTTCATCCAAAGTGAGATGTCACTGAAATAATTTTAGGCATGACTAAAATTATTTTGTTTCTAAATTTACAAACTCATCATCTGACTCATGTCCACCAGATTTCAGCAGAGCTACAGTAGGTGCTCACAGACTGTAGAAATTTGCAATGTCACCACAAGATGCCATCAAAACGACGCACTCGCAATTCAGTGAAGTACATTTTGAGAAGCCTCCAAAAACTTCACACTGCAGCTTTAATGTGGCATCTTGGATTCAACTGAATTTTCACATTTGTTCAGTTTGAATCTATTGTCTATGAATATTTTCTGTCAATTTATCGCAATGTATTGATCTTTCTAGTAGTCTAGTCTAGTCTTTTGGGTGTGCACAGAACACTTTTCATCCACAAGCAAATCACCAGAATAACCAAAAGCTTATACATTATACAGCTCAAATATATTTAGAAATACAGTTCAAGCTCTACCCTCTTGATCCATACTTGTACCAGTACCATAAATAATGAACTGTTTCTTTAAATACGATAGCTTTATGAATATATTAACACCGCGGTGTGAAAGTGTTGGCAGAAATCTCTGCAGCTTTATACAGCTACACTAAGTCATATTTAATGAATGTGTTCTAAAAACAGCCCTGTTTGGAGCCCTCTATTGTAATGAGCTATTTTAATGTACCTGATATGAAAGAAAAGGAACATATTGTTTTATTTAATAATATAATTTGGTATTTCCTCAGGCTGGCAAGTGCTTAAGAAGGTATAATAATATGTGTTCACTTAAGCTGAACCTCAACTCACTTCCAAAGGAAAAAAGATCACAGTCCATTATTTGACAGACTTTGTAGCACTTCTGAAGAAAACTTGATATTATTGTAAATGAAATAACAAGTTGGAGACCAAACATTTGTCTGATGAGCTTTTAGCAGGGGATGACAAACGCTGGAGCATAATGTCTTGTAATTATGCAGCGCTGCACAATTCTCCATAAAGCTCTATTCTCTGAAGTCTTTTGAGAGCAAAAACAAACCCAAAGTGAAATCAGCTTCAGCTGAGCGCAGAGCTGTCGTCTGGGCCAGCTGTTTAACAAGGATAACAAAGGCTTCCATTCAGTCTCAACACTACAGCCTTTGATTTGCTCCTTTCTATTAAGTCTATGAAAAATGTTATGAAAAGCCACTGGACAGAGTTAACAAACCACTTTCTATTGGGTTTATTGTAATGGCACCTTCTATGCTGTAATGCTTTCTTATGCTTTAGAAATATGAAGTGTATAGGAAACTTCAAAAACAGAACTTTCTACGAAGGGGCATGGCTCAGCTCAGAACAGTATAGAACCATTTGCATTTTCATTGTAAAAACAATTATATATATATATTATGCATGATTTTACTAGGGGTACTAATACAGGGGAATTGTAATAGAAAATCAAAATCAAGCCAAACCATTCTGCACTGAACCGTATCACTTGGTGGAAACAGGAAAGTAGAGACTACATAGCTTTTTGCAGAAGATCCACTTTTAGAGGAGTCAGCTGAGTCTTTGAAGTCCACACAAGAATGAGGGGAAGTATTTTTACACTGATCAAAAGGAACCGATCCCAGTTTTGAATTTATGGATAAGATAATATGTCCTTTACTGCACACATTTGGTCACTTTAATGTAGCATACAGGCCAAGCCTTTGTTGCCGGTGCTAGAAATTATATTATAATGAAAAATATAGTTTTTTGAAGAGATATTGCGGTGCTTTCTAGACTTTTTTACTACAAACGATATTGCCTTGTCTCACCGCAAGCTATACTCAGCTCTATCACACAGCTCCCTTGTGTGCTCCAAGCCAGAGAATGACTGAAACTATTTTTAATTTTATCAAGCCTTTGATAAAACAATATTTTAGTTAATATTTAAAAACCAGAAGTCCCTCAGGACAGCAGTATATTAAACTACAGCCCTGTGAATGTGCCACACGCTGATTTATTTAAAGTTTGTTTAATCCCAATAAAGATTATTGTTGGAGGAAAAGTTTGAACAGCAGTCGAAAGCAAGTGATGGCTCAACATTAATCTTCCCAGATGCAATGAGAAGCCGCAGCAAAAAAAGTACAAATTACAATATGGTGTGCGTCAGAGTGCTGAAACTCCTACCTGTTTGATGTGAGGCTTGATGTAATGACTACACACAATGACTGATGGGTACACACAGCCTGTCCTCTCTTCTGGGGGCTGACGGGCCACAGTCAGAATAAAAAATGTGGCTGACATTATGAAGAGAGTTATGGTCCTCCAGGGGGTAGATCACAGAGAAGCATCACACAGCGGCACACGGCAGGGATGAGTGCAAACATGCTATTCAAATGACACCCCCACACTGGGAAGCAGGTGGAAAAAAACAGCAACATGTCAGCGGAAAGCACATGAAAACAGATGCCTGTCCAATTTGTGGCTAAATTGAGTTAAATTGTAAATTGTTCATTCTCCATTTCATCCAATTTCCCAATTTATCAAAGACATTGTGTAATTGTGAATCCAAACAGGGCGCTGCTAATTACACCCAGAGACAGCGAGTTATGGATCGTAGCAGAAGTTCGATGAAAGACACAGCAGCTGCCTTTTCCTGCACCAGTCTTACTGTCTCAATGTGACAAAAACCACTCTTCTGACTGCTACACCATCGCTGTTATGAGACCACTTTATTTAGTAAGTGACTCAGCCATTTTGACTATCTTTGCTTTAACAATGCAGTAATTGAAAGATACACCAGAAATTGTGGAAAGCACAAACATACCCTTTTCATGTTAGGCTTTATATTCAGTCTTGCACAATGGATCTCAAGAGTTATTTGCTTCCATTATTCAACACAGTCAACAATGTTAATACAGTTATGTCATGCACAGGCTCTTTCTTGGTCTTTACTTGATCTCAATCCTTTAAAGGTTTGGTCTTATGTTGGCACACTCTTTAATTTATTATTGTGACTCCTAACATCTTTTAGAAAACATCAGCACAATGATCTATGAAGATGTACTGTGTATATGCTGTTGTGACATTTTATTGCAAACACTGGACAGTAATTAAAGCAACACAGTGTTGGTGGGTTCAGGAGGAATGTTGGTGGGTTCAGGAGGAATGTCCTACACTGCTTTCTCACATTCACCAATGGCACTTATAGATGCATAGACCAAGCTGACAGCATAACTCAACCAAACAAGTGCTCAAAGAAAAAGAACACTTAACGTAGCGCAAGAAAGTTCAAAAACAGCGGTGTTTTGTGAGTCTTCAGGGATTTTGTTGATTTAAGTTAATAAAAATCAAAGCAGAAATATAATATAAGAAGTGAAAAATCAGTGAACCTCTTGGACAATGTGGATGTGAATGGATCTGAAAACCAATTGCAATTGTTTTTTTAACTATTTATATGTGCGAGTGTGTCATTTTCTACAAAAGGCTACAGTCCTAAAAACTTTGACAGTGATGATTGCTAAAAGAGAGGCTGGGGCATGTGCTAAGTTAGTTTGCATTTGCCCAGAAACCTTGTATAGACTTTAATATGGAAAACCCAACAAATGGAGTCTGACAGGAACAGCTGGGATAAGAAACAATAGAGTGTATTAAATGGAGGAGAGCTGCTCCACTGAATGGTAGTTACATTTGGGTATAGCTCCAAAAGAACATTGATAGATTAGATAAAAGTTAATAAAGTAACGCTATCTTTAATTAATTGTGAAGAATGTGATGCGAAACTAGTTTTAAACAAACATTTCATTTGCATTCATCATTAGGTCTTTAATGACTCTGTTAATAAAGACTGCTCAAGACTCTGCACTAATTATCCATTCACTAACATTTCTGCAATGTTAATTTATATAAAGGCTGTAATTTCTCCTTGCTGTGACATTGCTTTGGTTGAAACTTTTCCGAGCTAAATATGTGTAAAAAGACAGGCCGAAATAGCAAAGGAAAATGAAACCAACATTAATCACTAAAATTAACAATTGCATGATTGATGGTAATGAAGAACCTGCCTCCACTCTCCTCCTCTCGAATCCCATTAGCCAAGGCCAACACCCCTTTATCTCTGGCCTTGGCTCCATAATGTCTCATGCATATCACGTCTGTATATGTCTGTAAACAACAAATTGCAGGAGGAAAAAGAGGAAACCGTCTGACAATGCATCAAGCTGTATAGGCTGTCTTTGCCAGAAGCCAAAATAAAAATGCACTGAGGGCAACAAAAACTTTATTACAGAACAAATGAAAGCTTGGGAAGTTTATAAGACAGTACCTAAGAATATAAGACACCGCCATCTGTCAGTGAGACATATTAATTAAGGTTGCTCTAATTATCCTTTCCATATGGATTCTGGGGAAAAGAAGAACATTCCTTGTAATGAAAAGATGGCTGTGTCATTGTGACAGTCTTTGCCACATTGCAATTAAACCTGGAAAATGTTAGACGCAGCAGACCTCTATCTCTCATGATATAGAGTCCTGTACTTTTTATTATTTTTTCGCCCTAGATCAACCCATCGGTGCAGCACCGAAGGATCAAACAGGGCTGAAATTTGCTTGGGGTGCGAATCTGAGGGAGCCCTTCGATTGAGGAATACGGTAATAAGACCTCCACTTGAACCAAGCAAGGCTCTTGAAACCCTGAGGCGAAGGTAAAGCACAAGGAAATCTTATTAGGCACAATAGTTTTTACTAGTCGGCTGCCCCTTCACAATGTGAGCCTAAGAAATCCCAGCAGTCAACTTTAAGGACAGAACCACAACCAGAAGAAACAAAGACATCCTGCTCGTCTCAGTGTGCTGTGGTGGCACCGGAGAAAAAAAAAAAATGCAGAGCTGCAATTTTCCCGCCTCGACTTGAAGTAAAAAGCACAAAACAGCAAAATTTTAGATTCCCAGTCGGGGAACGGAAGCTTCTGCATATGAAGCACATATAAACATAAGAAAGTCTCTAAAAGATTATAGAGAAGAGTCTCCTACAGATAAAAATAACTTCAAACAAGTCTAGACTTTGTTCAGTGCTTGCTGAGGCAAGAAACCTTTCTGAGTCTACTTCACTTCAAACATCACGCAGGTGGAACTATCATCAAGACCAGCTGCAAGTTCACACATAGATCGAAATACAAGGTTTCTTTTCGACATGTAAAAAAGAACACATTTTGATTGTATATGCACTTTCCTGTCGATTAAACAGGGCTCTTCTAGCTAACATTGACTTGAATGTAAGAACATACACTGTACATGAGGTGCATTTATTGACCATGGACTTTAATGTTGACCGTATGGGCTAAGAGGGAGCTCTGGTATTGAGTAAGTTATTAGTCTTAAGGTTATTGAGTAAGTTTGAAAGATTTTATGCTACTGTTCGGGCAATAACTACTGCTGTTTAAGGTCAGCAAGAATAACTAAATAGTAAACCATGGTGCAGCTAAATATAATAAACAGACAGCTCAGAAAATAACAGTGGGAAGATGGCTCAACAAAATAGTATTACGTGGTTTTACTTTGTAAAAATGTTTATACCATCAACCCACCTCCACCCCAGCTCCTCCTTTTAATAAACTCATATTCTCATCAGGCTTGCACTGTTCTGCTTTTTATGCCTGCTGCTATTTCTGCAGCAGGTAATACACCTTATATATAAAACATAATTGTAGGTAGATAATTGTCAGGTATATGAAACTAAACTGTTTTCCAGCAGTAGATTAAATTCACTGATGTACCAACTTTATAAACCCAAAAACCCTTATAGCCCAATAGACCTTTACTATTCCTCAACCTTACAGATAATGTACAGCATGTACTGTGCAGCAGCACATAATCACCATGTTTTTCAGCAAGACGAGAAAATCTAGGGTGAAGATTTAAAAACAGGTTTGAAACTACAGCCTCTGGTAATGTCTACAACAGACACATCAACCTCCTTAATGTCAGGACTACCTGCACTCATTGTGTCAGCCCTTATTTGAATAACAAATCAGTAAATTCCACAGTGGTGTCAAATAAATCTGTGGAAGACTTCTCCATCTCACCCCAGTCTGACAGTATATATTGCTTTTGGTTTGTCTATGAATCAGATGCATTTGTACTTGAACATTCTTGGTTTTTAGACATCTAGCAATAATGGATCCCACTTACATAAATAATTGAACATTTATTCCTCCTAAGATTTGTATCACTGTTTAAAGCTGTTTCCCATCATCAATTACAAATGTGCACCTGCAGCTGGCAGAGCTTTGCCTCCTACAGGTTACATAAGTGTTCCCAGAGTCAATACGGGAGTAACTTTTAAGCACCTCAATATCTAAACAGGGCTCAATGCGTTGTCATTTTCAACAGCGGCACTTCTGTTTGCGTGTCTCCCATCCCTAACCTGATTCAGTCAACTTCTGACAGGCAGAGAGTGAGATGGTAGAAGAGGCAAGGGAAGGCGGGAGACACACAAATACTGCACTGTCTTTTCTCTGCCGCTGAGACAAAGTCGCATGTCGTGGCTAGAGCCTCGTATTTGTTAAGACTCGTATCTTATTCCACTAGCATGCTATTCCCGGATAATGAATAATGTATTGTTGATCCGGTGTGAATCTATGAGGAGCTAAAACAGAACGCAAGAACAAAGGAGAGATAGAAAAATGGCAGATTATTCCTGATCACTTGTTAGAGCTTGTGAAAATAAATACCTTTCTTAGACAGACATCAAGATTAGAACAGTGTAGGACTTTTAACACTCTTTATCGTCAGCAGAGATCTTTTGTGTTTGTATTACAGGCTGTTTAAGTTGCTATCGGAGCTTGCAATCTCCCAGAAAGATAACATTGTGGCAGCAGTCTGGCCCTGAGGATGTTTCATATGAGCCGGCCGCCAGCTTCTCTCAGATATGCAGTGTATAGATAGACTCGCACACTGCCTTCTCATGCCAGTACCCTTGACCTTGCGCCGGCCAGTGGAGGGGGAAGCAGCTGAGGGGGGACAGGGCTTTATGAGGAGAGAGTGGCCTGAGTGCTCTGTCTCAGCTTCCCCTCAATGTGCTCTGCTGCACTGCAGTCTGTCATTCGACCATTGATTGTTCCTTTTCTTGATTTACAGCAATCAGGGGCTGGAGAAGTGTTGGAAAAGGCTACATGGCCAATGGCTCGCTGGAGTCTATTGATGACTATGAATTTCAATCTCTCCAGGCTGGCTATAGCGTGCCATTTCATTTTGAACTTGGACAGATTGTAATATGATCATAAAATGGTCCGCAGTTACAATATGTTCAGATGTTCAGCGGATTTTGAAGCAGCCTATATTGATTTTATTCAAATATTGAAGCCAAAAACTTCAAATTCAACAACATAGCAACTTGCCAGCTTTTTATTTATCAAAAAAGTAAAACTGTACTCATTGACCACAGCAAAACTAGAGCTTACGTTTAATTTTAGTTAGCTCAGCGTAATTATCTGATTAATCATTGCTTGAATGCATTGTCTATGTGCATATTTCAATTTGCTATACTTAAGTCTATATCTTTTTTGCCAATCAACTTATGTGATAAGTTGATTGGCAAAAGTTTCCATTTTCATCTATTAATACCCTTGATATGAAAGGACTAGATGTCATCTTAAGACCTTATTTTTACAGAACATTCTTTCTACATTTTGCAATTAGGTGATTCAACAGTTTTCCTCAATTCAAAGAAAACTAAATTTCATCCCAAACCTTTAAAACTATTTTAGTGGTCAGATTTGTAGAAGCTCACTTGTATTCATGCACTTTGACATTTTGGCCAGTGGTCGTCAGAGGGGCGCGGGAGGAGGTGTGAGTGATGTGGCCCCATGGAAAGGCCATCTGGCCTGAGGAGCGATACCTGACTTCAGTCCCTCACACCAGGGCCACGGCACCTGGTAAAGCTGGCAGAAGAACATGCTGGCAGTTTTCCAGAAATGGAAAGATAGCTCTTCGATTTGGACAGCTCGAGTCCACACGGAGCTGCTCTGACTGGAAGGTGACCAAGCGGAAAGAGGAAGTTCAAAGGGCAACACTGTGGGAGATTCATGTGTACAGCATACATCTACATAAAAAAACACACTAAAAATGGTGGATTTAGCCACTTTACTGAATACATGTTAATCACACAACAGGAACTATTATTTCTCTGCCTATATACAGGGATTTATTGTGCATTGGCTATGGCAGAACACATATAATGATGAATATGACCATAATGACTATGTCTTCAATAAATTGTTCAACGATCAAGAGAAGCACTAATTTGTGGTCTTACACACATTTCAAATGTTCCAAGTGTCAAACCTCTGGTGTATCATTAGTCTTAAAAGCAACTCGTCATTGACAAAACAAAACAAACGTCATTGAAGAAATCTGACTTATGAGCGCCATGTTAGAAGGTCACAACAACCTTCTCACGGCCTTGACCAGACAGTTGTGGCAGCTGTCATGTGGTCCACAGGTTGTGAGGCCTTTCAAACACCACATCAAGTTCTTGGAGATTTTCATGGTTTTGAAATCTCACTTCAAGAGGTTAGTCTGATGGGAAGGATTGCTGTACAAATAGCAAAATAAGTAAAATAAAATATGAGACAAAACCTTTATGGATAATTATTTGGTCTTCTGGTCTTTTTTTGCCCTTAATGTTTTTAAATGGTTTAAATGGCTTATAATTGCAGTATTTTACTTGAACATCAATCCTTTTGACTCCTAGATGTAGGAGACCTGATTTCACAGAAGTGCACTCCTCTCATGTGCCTCCCACTCTCCCACACCTCCACAGCTCAACAGCCAAGTGGTGAGTCAAACCACACAATGCTAATCTCATGGACCATCACCTGATCTCACACTGGAACTACAGTTTTCCATGACAATCGATGAATAATACTGCTACAGCAGAAAGAAAAACTGTATGCGCTCCATTACGCTTGACTGCCTTATTTCTGCCTATTGTATGCGAGCCTTGGGAGAGATTCACTGAGTGATACAGTCCCCTCTTTTATAAGGTCCTCACTGCCCCCTGGACTCACTCACTGCTGACTGGATGAATTAATTAGACCCCTGTGTTCGGAGTTTCCAACAGGAAGATACTCAAAATACTAATGAGCTGACCCAAGTAGGAGCACAATCTATCATCCTGCTTTTATGGCAAGATTACAGGGAAAACAATGAAACCAACAACGGCCATGTTTGAAGAAGCTCGACTTTGGTACCATTTACTTGCAACTTCTGCATCTGTAAAGACATGCTTCAGCATTTAAAATCTACATCATTTGTTCAATGGTGGTTTTAACCTTGACTAGCTCAAATACAATAGCCTTTGGAGAAGTTAGATGTGCAATAGGCAGAACTGACTAAATGGACCCAGCAGTCATAAAAATAAAATACTTGATTAAATGTGGTGAAATATTTATTTTAGGGCATCTCCATGTTACTTCTCTGATTTATTTTGGAGCCAACAAAATTATGTCTAGGTCAAGTCTAGTTTTTTTTTATTCAATCTTCAATTGATTTATTTATTTGATATAGTGTCAAAACACAACTAATTTGTTTTGGTACTTTTTACACCACTTTTAACTCCAATAAACAAATGATTTGTTTATAATTTATTTAAGGCTATAACACAAACATTTTGTCATTTTCTATTTAAAAAAACAGACATTATTACAAAACATGGGAATAATCAAGCAGAATTTGCACTTCTCCACTCTTGAGATTTGTCTGTTTGATCATCAATCAGCCTACTGTGTCGCCTTCACAAGAGTTTTCCAGTCAATCTAACATCTCTGTAGATTTGCAGCATTTTTCTCGGAGGCCATTTAAACAGAAGGTCACCATTGTACAGAGCAACAAACAGAAGCCACAAATAAGTCTGACCCGAGCAATGCCACAGTATCTGAGCAATTTTCACACAGCCAATTACGAGCAGAAGCCGTAACTCACTGGACCTCAGTGTTTGTGGCTGCAGCTGTTAGAGGCAGATGTGTGAGATCAATAAGCTAGATGAGTTTATGGTGTCCATTAACTGTCATTGTTGGCCATTTTTAACCCTTTAGGTGTTAGTTAGATGTAGCGTTTCAGTTTTCCTATTATTAATCTCTAAGGAATGATAAAAAATGATATAAGCAACAACTTAGACACTTTCTTCGGCCATGTCACAGAACTGTAATCCAATAGGTAATCAAATTTGGAAAGAAATCGCCGAAGCTTTAATAAAAGGGATATTTCTGTGGAAATCATGATGTTAAATTTTACCTGGAAAAGTAATTAAAATTAGCTGATAGACATCCACTCTTTAAACCCCTGAAGACCAATTGTCCGGCAGGTAAAGAATAGAAACACTAGACTGTAGAAACTTCTGTGTATAGCACTACTGTTGTATTGTTGTCTCTATTTGCATGTTTTCTGAGCAAACCGTGTGTTTGACTTTAGAGTGTCACTGGCTTCACTTGGGTGCTGTCTAATAGACTTTGATGACTGGATGAAGGCTCGGAAAGCTGTGACACAGGGAGCCGGGCCGATCAAAGCTTTACGCAACAGATACATGGTAATTTCACACGGTAATGATCGGCTTGAGCTAAATGTGTTGAGGCATTAGCAGATGCGGCAGGTACTGTATTTCCAGATGTCTTCATCTGTCCTCGGTGTGTCTTTTCAGAGATGACTCTATACACAGATGGGGCCTGCCAAACAGCAGGAAGTAATCCAGGTTCATAAAACACATGGACACCTCTTGCAGTGCATTGCCAAAGGCTTAAAAAGCAAGCATGTCGTTTGATTTACCCACATGTTTTGTTCTAAACAATTCATAATGTATGAATTCACACCTGTGTCCTTGATAAAAAGTCCCCTAATGAGACAAGAGCAGCTTTGAATTCACACATATCTACACTATGGAGCATTGTTTAGTAGCACTGGTTTAATTTATGCCATTTAAACAGCAGCAGGATAGACAGAGTAGTGAGATTAGAAGGTTTAGTGTTTGTTTCATCAGTGTTTTTCACACATCAAGGGACTGTTACAAAACCTAGCTATGTTTTTATAGGCACCTATGTTTTTTCCATGAGGTTTGCATCCTGTGTTGTCCTGGAACATGGCCAATGTATAATTGTTCAGCTAATGCTCATTTAGCGTTCCCGGAAAAATTACAAATAAAATTTATTGATTCTCGCTTTACGGACAGACAAGTTCCACAAAAAATCCACTAAATCAACAAAAACACAAGAAGCCACAGATGTTGCTTTTTCCCATTTTGCTTTTTTATGGGTGGTACATTTTTGTTGGGCTCCAAATGTGTCATCATTGTTGTTTTGATTTTTCACTTTTTAGAAATAAGTGTAGACTGTTAACAACTGTTTGCTATTTCCCAAAAAACATGCTAACTGGTGTTTATAGAAACTAATCTCAGATTGAAAAATGTAATAGAAACACAAATGTCAACTTAAAGTTACACAGCACTGTGTAACTTTTTGCACAAAAATATGTATTCTCATAATCATTTATTGGTTCATAAGATTGTTCATAAGATTGTTCATAAGACATAAGATCGGTATAATCAGAATCTACTGGCAAAAAGGTACACAGGGTTGCTTTAAAAACATTATGAACCCAGTAAATTATCTCCAAGTCAAGTGCTTTGTGACGAGATGGGGCGAGTCTGTGCAAACAGAAGACTACTGCTGATGCTACAGCTTCCAATATTGTGCTTTTTATTACTCAATCTATGATAATAAAAATCTGAACATGCACAAACTGTAAGACAATTTGCAATTAACCCAGAAAATTTATCCGAGAAGAAAAAAATCACATGGTTATTTTGCTCCTTTAAGAATTTAAATGAAAAACAAATATATCTTAAAAAGCACAAATGGAATGAGTGACACCATGCAGACCTTCAAGTAATTTCATCATTAATAAAAAGTTGTTTTTTTACAGGCTTTTTCTTTTTTAGCCTTTTAATGGTAGCAAAGTCTCTGTTCAGAGCGCCCACATACACACACAACACCACACACTTGTTCAATGGATGCCCTGGCAGCCTTTTAAAAACCTTGGCATCACACAAAGAAAAGACTGAGGTGTGAACTCGACCACCCAGTAACACATAAATTAATGTCATCACTCAAACAATACAAGCCTTTTTTCTTTCTACATCCTTTCCATAAAGAGATGAGTCTAAATGTTCATGTAAAGGAGAATCACACATTCTTCAGTTGCAGTGCTGGGGTCATCTTTGCATGCAGATCCAGGAAGAGAGTGGGCAGTTGAAAAGGCACATGAGAAGAAAGATAAAAGGCTCGGCTAGTTTAAAAGGCAAACTGTTCTTCTGTACTATTCTAATTGAAAAAATAAAAAAGTGTGGGCGACAAGATTTTTTCCCATCCTGGATGTTTAGCCTAAACCACCAGTCCCTCAGTCTCACAGATGCACTTTGCTGGCTATATTTTCTAAGAAGACTAAGGTCTAATTTGTTTTTCATGCTGCAGTCTGTTGAAGGGGCAAAACGAATAGAGATAGCTATTCATACAACATGGACCATCCCCTGCATTTAGCTTATGTGCCACAGAGAGTAGCCAGTGGACGTCTGAGATCAGTGAGCTGCAGGACAGAACGTCACTAGAACTCCTTCTTCTATAAGGCTCATCAATCATTTAGTCTGAGGCAAATAAAGTCTGAAGCAATTCATTTTGCATTTTAATTTTTTTCAAGAGACCTAACATTTGATTTTTCCCTTTAGTAAGGTAAATTCAGTTTATTGTCAATGGGGAGCAGAATGTTTTTTTAGCCCTCGGGAGCGGGCAGAGCCTAAATGTTAACTGTCTCTATGACAGACTGTGTTACAGTAATTAACTTTATTCTGAACATTGGGGTAACGTTTTTGAAAAGCTGCAACTTTGAGTAAAGGAGAAAACGAATGCTAGCATTGCTTAACTAACTAGTTAATGTTGACTAAACTTTAGATGTCCATTAAATAAACAAATAAATAATGTTAACTTGATACTGTTGCATTCTATGGGTTCATCTCACCTAACAACCGTAACCTAGAAGGGCGGGGCTTATGAAAGTGTAAATTAATGTAAACAACTATCTCATCTGTTTCTCGCTGTCATTTTGAAAACACCTTTTTTTATTTTCACGTTGAGGCACATTGTGGAAGTTTACAGAGTTCGAGCATTTCATTTTGTATCACAGAAATGTCCTGCGCAATTCTCAACCTGATCAGTGTGAGATGGGCCTCTCTGGCTCCTGAAAGAGACCTCTGACTGCTCTGCAATAGCTGCACAAATCATCCTTGTCGATCTGAATTGCTATGAGGTGGGAGAGGTTTCAAAGGTAGCAGATAATATATAAACACCATGGCCAGGAATTGAATCCTTTTGCCTCAGACTGAGAATTTGCAGTCAGAGGGTATCACTTTTATCTCCACAAGCTCCACGCAGCAAATGTGACACTTTCAGATTCCAAAGTAAACTAAAGTCTTTGATTTGCCTTAATAAAATCAGTGTATAATGTACAAATTAGGTTTGCTGCTCTTAACCGGCACAGATGTCCATGTGAAAATCTGATTTGTGAGTGCGCACAGCCTCTAAACCGCACTCCAGTCGGCTCATACAGCCATAGTCTCCATCACCATTACTCACATCAAAGTGTCAATCACATCACAGGCCAGTGGGGCAGCTGCAGTAATGGCACTCCGAGCAGCGGGGAATAGAGTGTACTGGCATTTGGGAAGAGATAGTGCCACTGCAGTATCCTGAGCATGCACTATATGTATGACATAAGGCCATGGGATGCAGTGTTATAGTTATATAGACAATTAATAAAATGTTAGGTATTATTAAGTAGAGGATTAAACAGTGATGCATTCTATTTTTTAAACATTATTTAACCATCCTTATTACTACAACTGACAAAACAGTTGTTGTTTGAAGGTATAGTGTTAATTCAAAATGATGTGCAATGAGAACCTTAATATCAAAATATAAATCAAATTACAATAATGATTTAATCTCTGTAAAGATAGTCATAGCAGCAGGAAAAGAGAAAAGTGAAGTGCAGTGGAACAGACCTGACTCTGAGGACATAAGGAAATTCTGTGAAGTTTGAGAGAAGACCAACCGGGACTTTTCAGATGCAGGTTGCAAACACTGCAGCTGTAAATCTTAAATCTGCAGCACAGTCTCTTTTGAAGTCCTTTCTCTCAGATACCTTGATGATGTGGCCAGTGAATAGGACAGTAAGCCTAATGCTTTCTGCTTTATCAAAAACATTTTACGAATCCCATAATCTTCCATTATTATAATTAATGTCATTAAGGATAAGCACATTACACAAAACAACTAATTAAAGTGAGATGTCTCCAAACTTAGAAAAAGCTCAATTTTACTTGTCTACATGTAAATGCAATAAACAGAGTTACTACAAATGAGTCTTTTTGTGACCATAAGCACTGTTGTTCAGTGTGCATTGTAGGACAGGGCATTAGTTTAAAGTCAAAACATTTGCATATAAGGAGGAAAATAGTGTAGTACTTCCATACAGCAATATTTTTCTTCAAGGTTATCATGTCCTCATAATCTAGCCTACTAACTTTAATTTCCCAAGTATGACACATCTATAATAAATTATAAATCCATCCTTCAAAAGGACTACAAAACTGGATGTATTGCTATTGCCCAGCTCACCTGTCAGATTCAAAGTTTGATAATATCTGTCCAGAACATTTTCAAGCAGATGTCAGTAGACACAGAATTCTCTTACATAGATAAATTAAAATTGGGAAAGTGGGGTTGATTTTTCCACTTACTGTGAAGCAGAGAGGCTACAAATTGAGTGGGCTGTGATAAAACACAAGTGGAAATCATATTACACCGTTAAGTGTGAGTGAACTAAACAGGAGGGGAAACAAAGCCGTGTGGCTCACCAAATGGTCTTTGGGTTAAAATAATGGCCACATTCCTCAGTTACTCACTTTGTACCTTTTTTACGCCTTACAGATACGTATACTAATAACATCAGACTAAAGGAAAATAATGGCTTCTAGAAAGATAGATGTATTTGGGAAGTAGTTTGTTTCTGGTATGGCGGCCCGTGGCGACTAAACGCAGCTCTGCGAAGCGTGACAGCGTCCTCCTGCCTGATCACTCCCAGGCACAGACCCCAAGGACAGTGGAGCCCACACAGTGCCTTCAATGCTGTTTGTTGTTTCAGCTTGTGAGTGTACATTGTGTGTTCATTCACTCTCATCCCAGCGGGATGCGCTAAATAACAGGTCTAAAAGGAAACAGATTAGGAGAACTGGATGTTCATAACCAGATGCAGAGGCTTGCTTTGTAAATGCAGGATTTACTAAAAGGAAAATGGATGAAAAATGAATGATGGAGAAAAAGTAAAAGCATCTGGGAAGGGTTGTGGTAGCAAAAAGGAAACATATTACATACAATGGTTAAATAAACATTTTGGAATTTTACAACAAAACATTTTTAGTTTTTGCAAGGGACAAAACACACATGTCCCAACACTCCCAATTAAAATGTTGTCCGGTTTTATTTTTTTAACTTTTTCTTTTATCACTGCAATTATTTCAAAATGTGAATCAAGTCAATTTAAGGAGTTAATTCACATTGCCCTTATATTCACTGGCTCATGGCTGTTTAACACTGGCCTGACCCAGTCCAGGATCTGAGAACATCTGGGACAGGCCTTCTGCTCGTGCCCAGAGTTAGAACTAAACAGGGTGAAGCAGCGTTTAAGTTTCATGCAGCAAAAACCTGGAACAGCCTCAACTTTAACAATGTTCAAAGGAGGTTAAAAACCTTCCTCTTTAGCTCCGCCTACACTACAACTTAAAGTGTTTTTTATCTGCTTTCTTCTTTTAAAATGTTTTTAATTTTTCTAATGTTTCTTAATCTAAATCTTGTAAATTGTCTTTTATTCCTGTAAAGCACTTTGAGTTACCCAGTGTATGAATTGTGCTATATAAATAAAATTGCCTTGCCTTGCCAAGTTAGTTTGTTGGTTAATGCTGCATCACTGACTCTAAACATCACTTTAACAAATTAAAAAAAACCAGAAGCTGTTACAACCACATGAATTTCCTTAAAGCTGTATTTCGAGGATTGTGAAGAAGCTGATAATGATTGATCTGGGGATTTCTACAAATGCCCCTAAATGTGTTTCGCAGTGTTTTTACTGTAAGAAACTGAGTAAACTCTGACTCACTGTGTTAAAAGCTTTAGGTGGAGGTGCTGTCCATGGTGCTGAACCTAATGCTGCTATGTTGTTTGAGGAAATAACAATTCATAACCCATACATTTATGATTTAAGATTTATTTTGAATATTCACCAAGTCTTTGTTAGGTTCTAAAGCCTACAAAAAATATATGTATGCTGCAGATGTTACAAACATTTTATGTCCACTGTTATTTGAAGTGCGTTTACTGTTTAATGTCAATTTGCCAGATGATCCCTGTCAATCTGCCATATGTCTGTCATGTTTACATCTGTCAAGTTACATGTAAATGTCACACCATCCTGAACAAGCAGCTTGTAAATGTCTGCAGTGTTCTGCCTGCATATTGGGCAATGACAGTCTTCACAAGTCGATTATACTATAAACTATTCAATTTATAGAGGACTAAAATGAACAGTTTTGAACTCTAATCTGATTTCATAGAAACAACCCTATGTTGGCTGTAAACTGATCGTATCCATGGTTACGCAATGACAGCCATAAATAGAAAGAGTCAACACCTGGAGAGCTGGTGCGAGACTGTTAACTGAGGCAGCGTATAAGCCGTGTTGGCACAAACACAGGGTTTAAGGGTGAGAAACCTTCAGATCTGACTGTCGCCTGAGTGAACACTGGTGTCGTCGCTCTCATGACGGTTTCTTAGACTGGACTTTTGTGTTTGACCATCTTTTTTATTTCTATTATATTTTTGGACTTCTCTGATCATCCTAACATCAGACTACCTTTATTCCACTTAACTCTAAAAATTCATTGGACTCTAAATTTCCCTGTATTTTGTTGCCATGGAAACTTCAGGTGATACCAACTAATAGGAAAGCTAGAATACATAATTTTGTGTATGATTTTGTTGGTAGCCTAAGTCTAAAAGTCTGTTGCCATGGTTACAGAAGACTTTATGTGATGATGTTTTCCAATGTAAAAAAAAAATGCAAAATGAACAATACTGAATTTAGTTGGACAAAGTTTTCTGCATCCATTTATAAATAAGGCAGTCAGCTAGATTTTTTCCTATTTACGATTACCATTAGGTGTATCCCACAAAAATGGCCTCACCTAGTCAAGTGTATTTATTCATGTTATTATAGTATTTTTAAAAAGATCAAATAAGCCACATATGTCTGGGCTAATTTTGATTATTTATAACCAGTCAGAAATAATGAAGGAGGACATTTGGACTTTCCAAAACGACAACGCATAAATGCACAAAATATATTAACAAGATTGACATCCTACTTTAATCATTTACCTTCAACAGTTTGCATTGGACCTGTTTCTGGAGATGTGTTGTCACTGGAAGCAATCACTGAGGAACAATATGTTGGGCTTAGTTCATCTGAGCAGTACTACACAACATAATGCCTGACATTTGCTAATGTAAATAAAACTCTCCCGCTGCATGTTCTACATCCATCGCAGTGATATGCCACAGGCCCCTAGTGAGGCTGCTCTCTGTCTATAACCTTTTCCCATAATTCTAATGCATGTGCCGCCTCTGCCCAGAACTCAACCACATGTCTGTCGGCTGCGTGGCTTTAACTAAATCAACACATTTAAAATTACGTAAAGATGCTGATTCTAATGAGTCCTGTATACATTCAGTACACTTTCCATTTCAAACATAACATGCACTATCAATCCATTAATCTTCTCCTACACGTACTATGACTGACCAGTACAACCTGTTACAACATTTATCTAGTTATAATTTTAGATTCTTCTTTACATTCTTCCATAAATAAGAAGAACATAATATTATAGATACATAAAATACATCTGCTTCAGTGTGATTCATTCACTGTGGTTCAAAAATGATAAGCTAAAACCCTTGTTTGTCAAACTCAGAATTTTGAAGTCACTTTTGACACCAACACATATAACTCTCGATGCTCCTTAAGCGCAGTAGGAGTCGTTCTTCAGATCTGATGTCTCAGTCACTGTGACTCTCTGTCCACCTACGCAGCTCCTTGCAACAACTTTACAAAAGTTTACTCTAGACGTGTCTTGAGAAATTCAACACAGCACATTTTATCAGAGAGCAAATAAAACAGTGTGAAAGCATTGTTACTCTTTGTGTTAAAAGAGGTCAAATTAATTGGTTCATGCCCTTAAATGTGGAGTATAATTATTTACAGTTGAATAGGACATATAGAGCCTGAGGTCCCATGATTCCACAGCCTTATTACAAAAGCATCAGCTGCTGTGTATGTATTTTTACTGCTAATATGCACTATAAGCTGCTGCTATACGTGACTCCTGTGGCCAACGCTTTATGAATCATAATTAGACCTGAATCCTATCTGACACTGAGCGTTGCAGCGGTGTGGGACGTCTAAAAGACGGTAAATGCCTTTAAGGTGAACTATTAAGAGCAAACAGGGCCTTATCTGTATCCTTTTCACTCAATGTTGACTCACATGGGTTTATTTATACAGCAGCTCGGATTGTACAGAACGACTGCTTTACATATTTAATGCATGCCTCGAGTAAGTCGCTGACAGGAAGAATAAGGGCAAAGTGTTTTCATACATTGCTAACTAACTCCTAAATAAAAATGTTTTGAAAGTCCTCTGTTCTGCTCCTGTGTAGATACTAATATTGTTCTTGGGCTACTCAAACAAGTTTGTTGTTTAGATTTAAAGAAATGTGCTTTATTTATATTTGACAATTATTATTACTGTGTTTTTTACTGAGTAGTGTGTCAATATCTTCTACGGCTGTATTGTCTAAGAAGGCTAACAGCTTTTATGTAAACAATAAACTGCTGTAAACATTTTATCAGGGGTAATGGCTAATCCATTTTTTATGCTGCAGTCTGTTGGGGCAGTTTTAGAAATGTAGATCACAGGCGATGGTTCAGCTATAGGTGTTAGTTTGGAGACACTGGAACAACAGAACACACAACAGGATAGATGCTATACTGAACAACATGGACCATTCCCTGCATTGGGCTTTTGAAGAACAGAGAGCAGCCAGTGCTCTAATTGGTCAATGGGACCACTCTGTTCAATCACTGTGATAATTTGCCCCCTCCAGAGCCTTGATCCCATCCAAGACTGGAGTCATTTGTGACCTCACAAGGGAATTCAAACTTATTAAAATACAGAGAAAAGCTAGAATGGCATATTAGGTCAACTCTGAGTGTGGGTAATAAATATATATATATATATACTGAAAAGTAAAACAATGTTGAAATGTCACAGTGCAGATAGTATAAAGATTTGCTATATTGAATTGGGAAAAGTGCACAGTGAAAAAAAAACCTACCACTTCTATTTAAAACTACATAAAGAAGGAAAACTAGCAAGAAGAAATGTAAAAAGAGCATAACTTCATGTGACATTTTGAGTTTCTGTTCCTGGTCTAAGGTCACTCACTTTCTGTCATGAACTGCAGCCGTTTGTCAAATCAGCCCAAACACCTTAGGCATAGGACAAAGTTAGGAGTCCTCAAGTGGAAGGGAATGTGAGCCTATGATACATGCTGGACTATAATTGGTTTTGTAACAGACAGTGGCTAAGTGGTGCCATAGTAATATTACACTCCGGACTATAACCTCATGGATTTGAAGCACACTTAGAGGACTATTTCTTCATATTTTTCTGGGCTGTAAATGGGCATATGTGTTTCAGAGTCCATACTAATTACATTCAGGCCCAAAAGAAGACAGAGGCATGCTATCACTTCTCGCAGCAGATGAATCCATTTTCTTCTCCCTCAAAGCTTTCTTCTTCCAGTGTTAATTAAAATTTAAAGGATTCATCTTGGGATACAACATGTTTTTTTGCATTGTTTTCAACAAAAGACAAAGGATTAGTGTTTTTTTCTCTTGAATGTCTTCAAAAAGTGAAAACAAATTGAGATGAAAAGCTGCTCAGTGCAGCAACAAGGAATCTAAAATGCAGCAGTCGTACAGTGAAGCGGTAGATGTGTGACACATTAGGGCTTTTAAAGAGACATTAAAGGCACTTGACTGAAACAAAGACAGAATTAAAGTTGTGGCTTTCGTGTAATAGGGCGCCAATCCGTTGGTGACCGCATGTAGGTGTGTGCAACAAGAGGTAAACGCTGGCATTTCAAAATGATGTGAGAACAATCAAGTGCTGAGGAAATATATTAAAACACAAGCATGAGCGTTCAAGTGCATCAAGCAAGGTCACAAAAAACAATGCTTTTTGAAATGCATTGTCATCATTATAATTATAGCATTTAGAAGCCATACTTGTTCATTGAGGCAAAAAATGTGGCAAACTGAAGGGACCAACACTTTCAAATTCACACTCTTTCAAAAAATGATAATAAAATAAATGTACCTGTTTGAGCATTTATGAAAACTGTTCTGAGAGCAATTTATAAACATGCCATATGCAGCATACATGATGTATGAATACTTTAAAACAATGTAACATAGCCTTCAATGTTTTAATAAATACAATAATTAACACATGTACTATCTAAGCCATTTTTATAGCAAGTCCCTGGCATGAAAAATAAGAATATCTCTGAGTAAAGCACATTCTTACCAGATATTTTACTATGTAGGCACACAAGACACATATCTCACCAGGTGAACACAACCTTTTGCATCTTTTAATTTTGCCATGTGTCTGTTTGCAGCAGTGAAGGTGCAGACAATGTCATTCTGGATAACACAATGAATTATGTTGATAATTGTTATTTTGCCCAAAATAATTAATAAAGCATTTATTAATTTCTGCTTTGAGATAGCTCTGATCTTATTGTCCAAATGTGCAGTGCAGTAGAAGCAGTGGTAGAAGGAATGCTGTAACACTCACTGTATTTACTGCATGTTATGGTAATGTCATTGAATGTCACTTTATCCACAAATAGTTTGAATGAAACAGAAAAAGTGCAAATGCGATGCCAATCAGGCCTATGCCATCCAAGCAACTGTTGAGTCCTACTACTCTGACCCTTGAACTTTACCTTTACAAGAAAAATATTCAAGTACAGGAAGTGTAGAGGCAATCTGCTTTTCACTGCGTTCCTTTTCTTAGGTCTATAATCTCCGTCCAGAATAGAAACTGGAGGAACATTTAGCGAGGAATAGATTGACCTCCAGCAGCCACATTTAAAAGTCCTGCCCCGATCTTCTCTGAGGTCAGGTCCAATGCCTTTGTCCTGGATATTAACTACAAAGATCTCAAGCTCCAACCACACAACAGAAAGTGTTTAAATGTGAAACATTATTTAGAACTTTGGGAGCTGGGCAATTAATAGAAAAATAAACAAAAGTGCCACTGAGAAACCTCTAATAATATCTACTGATAAAAATGTCATATGGGCTGTTAATACTAAATGTTTTATCAGGAAAAACACCCAACTTTAATTACTCTCTATTTTAAACAAACAGTAGTAAACTATGAGTGGGGGAAAAAAAATTGTATTATCAGACACAACCACATTTGTGATTGTCATATTATTCTGTAGCTTAGTAAAGAGACACTTAAATGTATAGTCACTAAAAGCAAAGCTACAGAAGTAACACGAGTTTAAGGAAACAAATGTGAGTAGCCTGTCGATGTTAAGGAGACAGTTGCTGTACATTTGTAAACAGTGGAGTGCCTGTTGTACGAGACCTGTGGCTGTTTTCATTCAACTTTGTCTATTAAATGTATTTAGTATGTTGAAGATGTTGAATGGGATGTGAGACATGTAGTGGCATTTGATTAACTGCACTTGTCGCCTCTAAACGCCACGTTAACGCTTCACAGAGTGACCACAGTGTGTGACTTACGCTGCTGTTCTGTCCGGACCAGTGGACCATAGCCTGGTTGTGAGAAGAGTCTCCGGACAGGGCGAAGATTGTGCTGTTGAGTTTGAGCTCGTCTTGTCTGGGACCCGCGGATCTGCGCTCCTCTCCGCTCCAGCGCAGCTCGGAGCGCCTCACTCTGCGTCCAGCCCCAGCGCCCACCTCGTCCTCTGCTGGGGTCCCACTCGCGCGTTTAGTAAAACCTGCATTTGCAACTTTCACTCCTTTAAACTCCTGTGGCTTTTCTGTATTCCGCGTGTGCGTCTTGAATCCTGGCGCGCATTCATCATCCGCGCAACGGACATTTGGAGCAGGTGTCCCCGCGCTGCTGCTCTGTCCAAAAACTTCTGCAGTTAAGTCAAACCTCACCAGTAATTCCTTTGGCTGCCACTTAAGTCCGGACTGGCACGACCTGCAAGTTATATCTGCTGTGGCCGCGTGGATCAAACCCAACGCCACAAGGAGAGAAAACCAAAGCGCATTGTGCCACTTCGGACTAAATCTGACCCTCCTCTCCATGTCTGGACACAGAGACACTGAAAAAAACAACACTCTGTTTATAGCTTTTGGCTCGGAAAGTCGTGGACGGAGAGCTGCGCCTCTTGTTATTCGTCGTCTGCGGGTGTCTCTGCTGCTGCTGCAAGTTGTGGCGCTGCCCAAATGCAGTGTTGTAAAAAGTGAGCCCGAGCCTAAGTGGTCCAAGTTGAAGGATTTGATCAGATGAACGCGCGGAAGAGGGAGGAGCTGAGGATCCGGACTGAGAGAGAAATGTTGCCACCGTGCTTTGCTCGTCGGCACATAATGCTCGTTCCCTCTCGCTTGTTACACAAAGCACTTGCTAATAGAGTCCTCCTGTATTCCTCCTTCTAATGGGATCACATGTCACCCTTCTGTGTCCTCGTTTAGCAAATGAAACTCTTTTACCTGTGACAAGCCAAGGATCGGATGGTTTTAGTCTCAACAGGGGCTTACTGTAATTGGAACATATTAATACGCTCCCAATTAACGCTCCCAGTGTCAGGGATAGTAGACTTTATGACTTATTAAACACCAATAAAGAATTCAGCAGCCCACACAGGAACATGGTTTTCTCTGCTCAACACTTCTCTGTAGGCATGGATTTTGAAACTGATCCTGTAGTTCAACAGGGTCATGTGACAGTTCCTCGCGCTCAGGGTGTTACCTGAAAGGTGTAAACAGGCAGCCTTCAGTCAATTAAATATATATATTTTTTTCAATGGAGGAAAATATCAAGCATGTTAGTATTTTTGTCAGAATAAGTTCATAGTTGTTTTTCATGGAGGGTTAGAAGATTTTCTAAAACTGCAATAATATGTTCCAAAATATTTCACAAAATATAATGTGAAAAAATTATCATATTCATGAAGAAATTTCTACATAAGCCCTACTTAGGAAGTGGTTTTTTTCTGGAAGAACAGAAAACGTGTGAAGGAGTCTTACTCAGCTCTCGCTATCCTTGAAATAAATACTGTTTTATAATATTATCAGATTAAACTATGACAATTTCACAAATAACCTTTTAAATAATAGCACAAAACAATCATAAATTAAAGCATGGACTGTGCATAAGCACAAAACACTCTTCACGCTTTATACAATATACTTTGAGCAAAACACAGTTCCAGCTCTGTCTTCTGCAGCTCCTCTGAATGGTTTGGCCTGCACTGTAGCAATTTTACTTCACAAAATACTCGCCAAGGTTGAGTTACAGAGATACTTAAGTAAATATTTTTGTGCCACAATCTTGCATTAGTGTAAAGCAATTCCCTTAGGAGCTGTAAATGTGACAGAGAATTGTAATTCAGAGTTCTGTGACACATTGAAAGCTTACTAACTGCAATCTGGTGACAAAAAAGGATTTAATAATCAACTACCAGTAAGAAATAAGTCAATTATACACACACAAAAAAATATACAGCCCGCAATTTGCAAACGGCAAAATATGACATAAAAACACAAAGTTTTGAAATTTTAGGACTACCACAGTATTTAGTAAAACTGGCAGAAACAAACATGGCTGAAGTTCATCTGTCTGATTTGGGCCTGCAGCTCGGTGCCTAATGACTGGGGGTTATGGTGATTGCTGATGAGCACTTAGTAGCACAAAGGGACTCACAAATGGCCACAGAGCACTGCAACAGCTGGCTGCTTTCTAGTTCGCAGCAGAGGAAGCTGCCACGAGGGGTAAAATGTGCAGATTGTGCCTTGAGAGGTGATTCATCCCCCGGCAGGAAAAACTATCTAAAGGCTGCCACAAATGTAAGAGTTTGAAATGAGGGGCTATCAGTGCGCTTCCCTGAAAGATGTTCATTAATTGAGTTCTGGACAACTGTTTGGTTCTATTACAGGCTGCTTTATATGTTCACGTACATTGTTACAAAGTCATATACTAATAATTACACATCTGTGATAATCACAGCACAGCAGCTTATTCTGCTGATGTTCATTTGCCTTGGTGCTGGCGATGCCACGTTACTATTTTCAGATAAATTATCTTCCATTTAAACACCTTTTCTGCCAGAGGCTGTCCATGACCACAGTAAAAGCACATTTTGAAGTGGAAGATTTATCCACATCATTTTAAAGCCTTTGGTTGTTATGCTCAACCATTCTTTGTGCGCTGTTTTGTATTAGCCAGAGTAGTTAGAGCATTTTCACTTACACTTACAAATAGGGCACATTATGTAATATGAATATTTCCACAAACTTTGTGCTCTTTAACCAGCAAACTCAATCTGATTCAAAATGTGACAAAATATCAAAACTCTTTAGGCCACAGTTAGAGTTCTCTTTTGTTTCAACAATACTCCCAGGAGCAGCTGATTCAATGAGTCATGTAGGCTTTTCACTAGATATGTTAACGAAAGATGTATATGTTATTTCATTTGTGGAAGATTCTATGGCATTTATAGTTTTGATGGGAGCAATATGTCTAAATTTTCACAAAAATAAAAAAGGGGCTTATTTCCTACAGCCAAAGCACAGTGACACATGATGACCCAAGCACCAATCATTTTCCTCATTTGGTGATTGACAGTTGTGAAGGCCTGTTCCTAACCGTTCCATTACCAGCTATTGGGGCTAAATGTATTCAGCCCAGAGACTTGAATTTAATTGAAAATAGAGACTTACAAATTAATGGAGAACTTCTTTGTACTTCTAAGACTGTGTGGAGAAGAAGAGATTTTTATATAAATACATTAGCTTTAGCAATATTTGTTCCATTTAAGTTTTAGGATATTTTGACACATTTAGCATTAGCATTATTTGTTACTTAACAACAATCTTCTGTTTCCAGTCTCTCTTGTAATTATGTATTTTTGCCTTTAGTTGAGAGATAAAACAGTGCAGTATTTAGTGGAAGCTATAAAGATATGTAGATAATGCTGACTGAAAGTTATAAGTGTAAGTATAAGAGAAAGGGTTTGTTGACAAAATCGACTTAGTCGTCTTAAGTACAAGTGTGTTTGTTAAAGGTTTTAGTTGCAATAACTTCATGTTCCAAATGTAATATAGTATTTATTAGTCCACCCACTGAATACTCCTTAGTGACTGAAGTTGCATCTGGACAAACCCAAGCTACAGTTTTCACACAGTACAGCTGAGGTAATACAAAATGTGATTGAATGAAATGACCCTTTAAATGGTGTTCTTAAAATAAAATCTGATCACACCCTCCCATTTTTGGAGGCAGGAAGGGTTGATGTTCCCCATGCCTGTCCTAAAGGAGATAGTGAAGATGATAAGTGTTGCCTCTCATCGCAGCACACAGCATTAAGCAGACATATTGTATTGAATTAATGGTGCTGCAATGAACAGGGCCCACATGGCTGGCAGACACTTATCAAGCACATTTCTACAGTGTGTGTGTGTGTGTGTTTCTCCTGCGCAAAACATCTCGCCCGCATCATCCCCTGTCCCCCGCCTGGACGCACCATCCATTCACAAGGAATCAATGTCATGCCAATAGCTGAAATGGATTTCTGAGGATGTTGCAGGAGGCAATATGCAGGCATCAGTTGTCTTATTTGTATGTGCACAATGAATACACAAGAAGGTTTTAGAAATCTGGAGCAAAACAGTTCAAATGTAGAAGTGAGGACACAAGAAATGGACTGGACTTTGTAGAAGTATGACGGTTTCAGACTCAATAAATGTATGTTTACATTTTTAAAGCATATTAAATGACAATATTAATTACTGTATTATTAAAGGTTTTCTTCATTTGCCTTAATAAATGGTGCTGGATTTATCATTTTAATGTGGGTAAGCCATATGATATTTGCTCTAAGTTTTGGGCTGTAGACAACCATGGACACCAGTTTCGGCTGTGACAGTGAAATTAAAATAACAGCACCCATCTCTGCTGTATTAAATCAAAATTGTTGTTATTTCTCAGATCTAATAAAGGAATGATTTTATCCTCTTGTCATCCTAAACACATCTGTTCCCAGTCACTGATCTCTGAAACCAAAAACAGCTGTTGTAATGAGTTTGTCACTTGCTTCATCAAAAAAGAATAAGAAGATAAACACATTTGGAGAGTTTGTGTGTGTTCTCATAAATAAAAATTTACTATTGGTATTTGAGATAGTATGCTATTTATTTGGAGGCTGACTGGGGAGGTTAGATGGTTAATTAATTGGCCATACAAATAGCATTTTAGGAGTTTAAGTTAAGAAAGTGTGGTTTATGCGCTGGCTTTGCAGAATGTTTTTGTAGTAAACAAAGCCATTTTTAATCAGTGTTCATCAGTGTTCAAAATGAGGTATTCTGTTGAAACCAAACTACGGTCAGGTAGACCAACTAATATTTCAGTCACAACTGCCAGGAAAAATGTTTGGGATGCAAAGAAAAACTCACAAATAACCTCAGATGAAATAGAGGTCTCTCTGAAAAAAGTGGTGTGGCTGTTTCAAGATGCACAATAAGGAGGCACTTGAAGAAAAATGGGCTGCATGGTTGAGTCGCCAGAAGAAAGACATTACTACGAAAATACCACAAAGCATCCCGCTTACAATAGGTCAAACAGCACAGAGACTAGCATTAAAACTTCAGGAACAAAGTCATTTGGAGTGATCAAAATTTTGGAGACCAAAATTGAACCTTTTTTTTACCACAACCATAAATGTTACATTTGGAGAGAAGTCAACAAGGCCTATGATGAAAGGTACACCATTCCTACTGTGAAACATGGAGGTGGGTCGTTGATGTTTTGGGGATGTGTGAGCTACAAAGGCAAAGGAGAAGATGAATGCAGCATGTTATCATCTCATCAGCCCGGAAGCTGTGTATGGGACGTACTTGGACGTTCCAACATGACAACGATCCAAAGCACAAGGCAAAGTCGACCTGTCATTGGCTACAGCAGCACAAAGGTTCTGGACTGTCTATCTCAGTCTCCTGACCTCAATATCATTGAGGCACTCTGGGGAGATCTCAAACGTGCAGTTCATGCAAGATGCAGCCCAGCCTTCACCCAACCACTAACTATGAATGAAAGAAATTTTTATTGTGTTATCATTTATATTCTCTGAAAAATGATCAAAAAATCTCCAATTCTACCAGGGTATGTAAACTTAAGAGAACAACTGTAAAGATTGTAATAAAAGTAATTTTAAATGGTGGCATAACTTCTTTGAGGTTTATTATATTTCAGTCTTTTGGTTTGTGCATAACAGTGACTCATAAAGTGTCTTCTCACAACTTTACAGCATGTTTGGTCGACTGTAGCCCAGCTCCCAGGGTTACCCTAAGCCATTGAAATCTTCAGAACATTAACAAGAGTTAGCCTGAGTGGACAAACACTAGTCTTGCCCTTTTTTGTGCCCGCCAAAACATTCCTGTTTTAAACTGAGGAACCAGACAAAGAGAGGTCCAGTACATGTAAAGCAGCATTTGTGTTTGAAGGGTTTGAGGTGAATAGAGGAAGGAAGTCAAAAACAAGCCAAAGAAACTAGGAGAGGGGAGTTCAATAGAACTGGTGCTTTTATATTTGCTGTCTTGGGCTCAAATGGAAAGTTACTGTGAATAAATAGGTTTCCCAGTAACATATAGTTTATTGGTATTCAATCACACCCGAGAGCAGACATTGGGGTCAGGAACAATCAGCCGGCTGCGCGCTCACACAGACTGGTTCAACATCTCACTGCCACATCTTTCAATTCCCAAGTATTTTTGGCATGTTTGTGTTTCAGCCCGCCATTAATTGCAAACCCATCCAACCATAACAATATGATTTTAGAAGATACACACTACAGCCTGAATCAAAGCCAATCCTTCATGAAGGAAAAATAGACCAGTGGTTTGTCAAGAGTCCATTTCCATTTCATGAATTGAATCCTGAGTAGTGTCCCAAATTGCTGAAGATGGACCACTGCTCAGCTTTGTATTGTCAGCCAGTTTGATGGGCTCTAATTGGATAATCCATTTTTAAATAATGATGAACCCATTCCCCGAAAAAAACCTGACAGAAGGATGTCCTATGTGGCTGCTGAGTAATGCTGCCATCTTGAACTAAAGCTGTGGTGACATACAGTATAACCTTGATGCTGTCACTCTGGCTTATGGTTCCAGTGAATATTCTGTGAGATAGTTTCTGTCCTGCCTTCAAGTTTGCTTCTTCTCTGGTTTGCTAAAAGTCATTCTACACTCTTCTATCAGTTTTTAACAGAACAGAAATCTCTCCAATTCTGTTTGCTCTTGGCTTTTAATGTTCACAGAGGCATTTTCAGCATTGGACCAAATGACACAACCGACTGAGCTTTTCTTATGAGACCCACATTAAGCCTGTTTTGCTTTATGCTCTTTTTCCTGTTTTTAATTGGTCAAGAGTTCAGTGATCTGTGTTATTCACCTTGGAAGAGTTCAATTGGACCATTCCCACTTTTAAAAGAGCTCTCTGTGCACATGTTGCACACTACGGTTAACATGGCAGCATTCACACTTATCAGCAACAGGGTTTATATATTTGCAAGTGGTAGCACACCCTTTTAGTTAGACTTACCCATTGCAGTGAAAGATGTCAATGACCTATGTGTGCCCTGCCATACAGCAAAAATTGCTTTTAAACATTATACTCCTCACTCAATGACAGCCAGTAAACAAACACAGATGCCCTCATCCCTGTTTCCTCTGTTGGTGCTCATTCTGCCTCTTAAGCCAGTGGTTGCAAAGTTAATCCATTACACTAACTATCCGTAAATGCTTGTACAACCCTAGCTAGTCCATTCCTGGATAGATTTAATATATTTGTTCAAACAGAATTTACACTCTCTCTGTTTTTGTGTTGTACTCTCCATAATTCTCCTCCATGAAAATCTAAACTCTTAAAATGTATGTTTTCTTTTAACAATCATAACAGGCCAATGAAGCAACCATTTTGGTGTCTTGATGTAATTGTCAGTGAACAACGCAGGAAGAAAGAGGGACTTCTCTCTGAGTTGAAAGAGGCTCTTCATTACACAGTGACTTCATTCATACACTTTGGGAAATGTGCATATTTCAGCCACAAAGGGAGCTCTCAGCAGCGAGATGTGTTCAGCCTCGACTCGCAAGTTCCCCTTTTTGGAAGCTTAGTTTGGGGTGAAATGACTCTTTGATAAAGAGCTGGTGATTGGACACAATCAGCTGTACTTCTAATATTTGGAGCAGAAACTGAATCCACCTGCTGAGTATCTACTGCCACACATTAGCCATTAGGTTCTATTCATCAGCCTGCCTTTTGTATTCACTTTCTTTTGGAAAAAAAAAGCATTGAGCATGAGAAGACTTTTTTGGCCTGTTACTGCTTTTCTTCTAACATGTTAGGTCCTTAAATTGATATTGTCCCTAAGAGGAATAAATTATTGTAAAGAAAATACAGGTTGTGGAAGGAGGTGTTCATCTATTCTGAGGGTCAAATGAGTGGTTGCTTTAAAAGCTTTCCAGCTGGGACTAAAATATTCATGTTTGCTGCCCAGGAACATTACCAGAATCTCAGCAATGAGACACTAATAATTTATAATTAATCTGATTTTTAGAGCACTGTGCTGAATGTTCAAGGTGCTCTTCAACATGGAGCATATTTTTTTTCCTTTTCCTTTTGGTAATTTCTTTCATTAAACAATTTACTCATCATCCCCAACTATTGACAACATGTAGTTAGTTCTTTCTCCTAAATAATAATTCAAATTTGGTCTGTGAAAACAAATAAAGCGGTCTCGTATCTCAGTAGGGCAGCTGCAGCTGGTCATGTTGTGAGTTGTGTTTGAGATGACTTATTCATAACGCCACATTACTTCATAAGATGTCACATTTTTCTCAGAAGTCCCTGATTACATTCTTTGATTTGCTTTTTTTTTTTATCAATTCAAAACTTGAATCAAAAATGTTATTTCCGACGGCTGGTATTACTCTTTTGGCACAGATGCAGCCTGACTAAACATCATCAAAAAGAATGAGATTGACAAACTTGGAAACTGACACTGAGGCTTTATGGAAGTTTGCCAGTTTGGTCAAACAAAGAGCATATCTGTTACAATAGCTAGTTACAAACAGTGGAGGCTTACAAGTCCAAAATTGGACAACATAACAAAGAAGTGAAGCCAAATATCTGTATGGTGTTATAATTTGAGCCACAGTGGTGAATGTTAAGATATGTCTGACTTATCTGGAGAGTAAACGAGGGCTGCTGTCTTATTTTGTATTTTTAATAACAAGATGAGGTTTAAAAGATAACATACTACAATGTTTTTATAGGTTTGTCGCTAAATAACAACAATTACGGGGCCCTTGTCCCTCCACAGTCGACTTTGTCTATTGGGGAAGATGGAACACAAATCTAAAATTCTGCATTAGTCTATTTTTGCAGCTCATGCACCACATTTTGATATCTACCTCACTTTAACAGGAAAGCAGGCTAATCATCCAGAGAGTCAAAGAAAAAAGCTATGAAGCCCTCTGATTAAGAGAAAACTGCTCTGTGGTTAGTGTTTTATAGTCATACATTTTTATTGTATTACCTGTAGTAGATAATTGTGTGTTTCCATGCTGTGTGGATCTGGGCAGTGGTATGTTTACCTTTGATACGAGCAGTAGGACATGCAGACTCTACAGAGAAAAGCCTTCACAAGTGAGCCCAGGGATCAAACCCACACTTCTTGCTGCGATGACTGTAGGATTTTAAAATTATACTTTTAACAAAAATCTTTGACATATCTGGATCAAAACCTAATCTTTACCACAGCATTTTCCCATTTTACTATGATTTATTTTTCAGTCATTGTTAAATTTGATTATATCAAGATCAACTTCACGTTCAACTTTACTTTAAATGACGACTGCTGAGACGGTTTTTCATTTCTGTCCAATCAAAGTGAGTGACCAGGTAAACTGTTCACATTTACACTTTTTAATGCAAAGTACTTCATTACATTTACATTTTACATTTAGTCATTTAGCAGACACTTTTATTTAACTTACATTAATTTTTTTTTTTGAACATTTTAGTTGACGCTTTCATTTAAAGCGACCTACATTAAGGTTCCATTCACCAGTGTTACAGCTGGAACACCACTGGAGGCAAGGTGGGTTAAGTGTCTTGCCCAAGGACACAACGGCAGTATCAACTGTGGGGAGAACGGGAATCGAACCGCCAACATTCCGGTTGAAGGACGACCGCTACCACTGAGCCACTGCCGCTCATTAAAATGGTAAATGGTGCTAATCTTCTTTAAATTCACACCTGAGCAATATTCTGAACAATAAGCAGTTGTCATGTTGTGTTTTTCATTTAACTAATAATAATCTTATTTGTCTCTCACATTTTTCCACACCGCTGAGCACTAGCTAACATGCGCCTCCATGCAAATACATATATTTATAATTGACCTCACATCTGAGAAGGGCCGCCAGCCTAAGAGGATAATTATGAGAGGAGCCGTGCTAATGATGTCTTTAAGTTTCTGTGCCCTCTGCCGTCCAGTCAACTTTGACCCGAGGAAGAGTTTGCAACGGTGTGATTGTAGAAAGTTCAATTAAGCTGTAATTTAAGTCAGAGACCGCAGAATAATTGCGAGACAGTAGGTGGTCTTTTCGTTGAGTTTGAGCATGCCTAATAAGCAGTCTGCCTCACTCCTCACCAGCTATTAGCATCTGTTCCCTGATGTGAGATGTCACTGAATAATGATAGGAACATCCTTACTGGGCTGATGATTTATGTTTATGAGTCTCTTAGAGCTTATGGAAAATCTAATCAAGAAATTGTGTTTACTTGGGTTTACTTTGTTAACCGTGCACTGAATAACCACAGAGACCATATTCCTTATCTGTTGTATGTTTGTGTTTAAATCCAGGAATATGTATGGATTTGGTTTTCATTTGTGCTTCAAGCTAAACAGCACAAATCCAGCCTTCTGGCTCTAGTTAACCATCACACACATGCTCCGAGGAAACCATCGTCTATCTTTTCTATCTGAAATATTGGCCGTAATTACAGGAAATATACTGTATTAGATAATAGGACACATCTGTTCTTCCAAGGGGCAGGTGTTCAGGGGGATTTGAACGCTTATGCTTTTCTTGCACTTCTTCAGGAACTCCAAAAAATGCTAGTAATTTTGTAATGGGATGTTTTAATAAATACAAGTGTTATTTAAATGAGTCTATTTATATGACCCTTAAAATGTGACTAAACTGAATCTTTTAGTTTGGTTTGAACAACCAAACAGCGAAAACACACACAGTAAGCAAAAGTCAGAATTGTTCAGGTTTGTCAGGTGATTTTTTTGTTTGTAGAGATTATTAGTTTTGTATGTTTTTAATGTGAAATAATAATGATATTGCTGTTCACGAAATGACTCATAGATTAGTAAAGCCAGTTTTAATGTTGCCTCACCTTTTTTTTTAAGGCTGAATGCTCAAATATCATTTTTATCGGACAAATGGTCAAACATCAATTACCTATCAAATCAAAACTACATTTGGACAAAAAAAATAATATTACTGGTCAAACTGAATGAGCTTGTAGTTTATACTTTTGTGGAATTAACCCCATGTTTCTCAAATGTATAATAAATTGTTTCTTGTTTTTCATTTTGAATTGATTATTACTGCTTTGAAAATACAGAAACAAATCAGTCCAAAAACGGCTGACCATAGCCCCAGTACACTCTGTACCTTCACCTGCGTCAAATAAACAACACGCTTGTTTCTGAATTGGGTTCACAAGGAACTACGCAACAACAACTCTGCGTATAACAGGCAGAGTAATTGAGTCCACTGTGCATATTTATGACTGAATAGACACCCTGTCTCTGCTTGGATTTATTGGTGAGAGTTGTAACATTGGCTCTGGCTCCACATTGAAATCTATGGGTTTATAAAAGGGCTTTAGTGAGCAAAACAGTCAATCTGTCATGTATGTTAATAGCTTGCTTTGGTCAACTTATCATGTTTGTGTTTTTGTCCCAGTGGGAAGACAGGGATGATTAGACAAATGTTGAGACTGATATGAGAAAAAATAGGAATAGCTGGACACATTTAGCCACAAGAAAATGTAAACAAAGTATTTAGAGAGGCAAAGATCATAAATAATGTGGCAAAATAAACTCAAACTGATGAGTGTGGTTCTGTCACTGGTTTCACTCCATTTTTCTGTGGCTTACCTATTCGTATTGACCTCGTTCTTTTATTACTTTAAAATTGTTATTTTATTTGTTTTTTGTAATAATTCTTCTGCTGCTCTTTCTTAGTCTCTCTTTATCATTTGACATATTATTTCCTTCTTGGGTCTTAAAACAGTTTGAACCACAGTAGACTCTGAGGGAAACCTTAAACCGCAGATAATGACTGGTGAATAGATATATGCTCTCTTCAAAAGGCTGCCTAGTTTTTCTCCGACATGTACTGGTAAAAGCAAAGTTAGATTAGTAACTGTTGGTGCGATCTTAATTTGACTTTGTCTTTGAAGTTAGAGAAGGTGAGAAGACAAGTAGCGAACATGACATCGAGTGGTCCCCTCTACAAGGCCAGGAACCCATGCATTAAAGACTGTAATCTCTGCTCAGGACCAACTGCTCCATTAAGGGTTTTCTGAAAAACACACACACCTCACAGGTTGGACATTGAATATACATTACATACCATTAACAAAACAACTCAATCAGCACCAGATCTGCAGGAGGTAGGTCCACTGAAATGCACTTTGTGAAATCACAGAGCGCAAATAACTGCATGAAAAATAAAAACTGGTGCTAAAACAAAGACTTTCCACTCTGTACCTTTAGTCTCAGTGAAACCTGTTATTTATGCATTTTAATAACACAGTTGTGTGAAAGTAAGTGATTACACTGAATTGAACTGTCTTTTTTTAGCGACTGTATGATGATGAATGCGCGCTTGCCACAAGGCAAATGGGGAGGAAAGATTAAATAGAACAGTTATTATTTGGAAACTTCAGGGGAAATAATGACCTTGGGTAGAAGTTAATAGCTTCAGAAACAACTTTTGCAACACTTCTTTTGCATTCTCATAAATGGAAGATTGCTGCCAGACCTTTGATATATTGACTCTGTGAAAATAACAACAAGTGGGGAATGTTGATGTTTTTGTTGAATAAAGCAGATGTGCATGTTTATTCAGTATCATAGTGTTTGATACTGGTGCTCAGATATTACAATACACACTTCAGTTGATGTGCTAGTGCGATCTTTACTTAATGACTTGTGTCACATGTTATAAGTGTTTCATGTGGCTATAAAATTAAATAAAAATTATGAATATTATGAGACTGATAGAACCACCCTGAGTTCATTATGCAACTTAATTAATCTGGTGGCATAGATGTGGCTATGACACCAGGGCATGCGATGAGTTGTGATGCAGGGTTGTGTCTATTCCTTGGAGGCATTGTTAATGTGATGGCATTTACAACTCGAGTCTCGGCAACTGCGTCAGAGTAACAAGTGCAGCGTGGGCTGATGTTTCTCCCCGACCTGTTAGAGCTAAAACACATAAAACATTCAAAGGTCATTGTCTAATTAAATTAAACTGAATTATTAGGACTAAATTCATAGACTGATTAAAGAGCGATTAAAAATATGACACAGCAGTGACAAAGTTATTATGCGAGTGACTTTATAGACTTTAAGGTGTGTTTGGCTACCCTTTGCTGACGGAGGGCTCTCCATTTGAAGCAGTGCAGTGTGTTAGACTTTATTCTGCACCGTTACACACTTTTAAACCAAGCTGCCATGTACAAAGGTACTCCTAAACTAACCAGTGAGTGGGTTTAAAGAATCAGTGCAGCAGGTAAAAGAAGCATAATCTACAGTACTATATACTATGACATGGGATAGCTAAGCACTATATAGTATTGTGCAGCGCAAAATAGTACAGTAGGCATTGGTATATTGTACATTTCTATATGTTGGTATTTGTTTCAGGAATGATATTTTCTGACTCTGGTCCTTTTCTGCCATTGCAAAATTTGTAATACTGTAGTATAAAATAAAATAAATATATATATATGTAGATATACTGTATGTATTTTATCATGAGTAAAAATAAAATTAACCAGAAAACAGAGATCTGGCACATTTAAGAACAGGAATCCTTTTCTTGGCAATAGAAACGGGGAGCTTTAACAACACACCAGCGGAGTTGAAACTCTCTGAAGTCTGAGATTTAAGAGAGATTAAAAACAAGACTCATTTTCTTTTGTACTCTCCTTTTTTTGATGAGTTTAGAGCAACACTGATAACTTAAATATTTGCAAACAATCCTGAGATGTTTTGGAGCACTCATGATGACAATAGGAAGAAATGTTTATTTAACTTCAATATCTTTAATGTTGTAATGTATTTATTGCTTAACTGGCGGTGTCTTGTAAGCTCATTTGGGCTGGGCTTGTCTTTCAGGCATGACACAATAATAAAATTCATTCATTCAAATAGATATACTACGGAAGCAGTAAGCGGACATAGGTCAATAACCTTTTTTTTCCTCCCCTTATCTCATTATAACAAGTTAAGTTCTGTCGTTTAACATCATAATTAACTCATTATAACAAGAAAATAAAGTTGTTATGTCAGAAAAAAAACAGAATTAACTTGTTATAACAAGATAATGGGAGGGGAAAAAAGTTATTGATCTTACGGCTTCCGTAACGGCTTCCGTAATACATACATATAAAACTATATATATATATATACAGTTTACCTTAGAGATCAGCATCATTTTTATAATCTTTGGCTTCAAAATTATTTTACTGATGGCGAAATCAAATGACAAGGTGGCTACAGTGAAAGTCGTCGTAAATTGTTTTAATAAAGTGTTGATTTGGATTCAAGGTGGCATCTGAAGGTTAGCCCTTTGCTCCCATTAATTTAACTTAGACATCTTAAAAATGGACTTTTGTTTTACAGACTTGTCATAAAACTTCTGCTGCAGAGACTTTTACTGTCGCACAGCAAGAAACTCCAATCTCTAGATTGTCCTCATTATAAATCTGACTTAAATGGCTTCTGAGTGGAAGCTTTAAGTTCAGTGGACTGTGCAAAGAAGATGCTTTTTATTCACTTTACAAATACGTACATTAGCCATTATGTTTGAATGCCACAGAGCTTTTGATGTCTGTTTACACATTATGGCCATTACATACATTGTGCCAAATCCCTTTAATATTCACACAGCGATGATATGTATTCTTTTCAATATAAGGTGAGTCCATTTAAAGTGTTGACGTACACAGATTACTAAAAAAAACGACTCTGCTATCAGGTCAATATGAGTCAGGAACATGAATTTTATTGGAAATGCCACAGGTAAAGAACATCCCTCCTTCACTCCTAAAAAACAGTAAGTCAAGCCTGATTTTCATTTAAGCTTGCCCTCAAGAAACAATAAAGAAATATTAAAAACAGAAGAACACGTGAAAACTATAAATGAGCAGTGAAGAAAAAATGCTTCGTTTTATCTTCTTCACCATCTTCCTCCCTGTGTCTGGACCACCCTCGTTATGACACCGTACAACACATAATTTTTAACGCAGCTACTTTAAATTATTCACCACCTTTGCAATTTTCATGAGCTCAGTGATTACATAGTGAAATGACTCTGCGGGCAAAACAGGAAAGAATCTCTCTCACAGAGTTAACAGCAGCACAGCACTTCCTGGCATGCAAAGAAAAAAAAATGTACACTCCTATTCAGAAGAAAAGATTTCAAAATGTCTTCCCACATCAAACTTTCTGTTGCATCATCTAACGAGGGTTGTGACCTCTAACTGGGCGCAGTGGAGTCTGATGAATGAAGAATAGCCTCACAATGGCTCTTTATTTCCATGTCTTCAATGAGCTAAATTGTTTCAGTGTTGTGTAAAAGCTCATCCGGACCCGGACCTATGGCCTGGACTGATCTGAGGCAAGTCAATTAAAGGTCAGTTGAACTATTTTATGGACTGTGAAGCCCAGTTTTAAACATGGACTTTAAAAAAGTAGCTTTACTGACAATGATGTAACCCATTTGGTGTTTTGCAGTAGGCCCATCCACCACAGTCAAAGACAGCTGCTGTTAGATTTCTATGCACACTGCTGCACAAAATCTGCCCATTGCTTTTGGGATACTTTGATGTTCCAGTGCCGACAGAGAGGTTTTACTACAGCCTTTAAATGTTACATGTTACATACTATGCTAACCATTTTTTTTTCAGTATTTGTGCTATATCTCTAGCCTGGCACAGCCTGACGTAAGCTCTGTATGTTCTATACTGAAAAAAAATGTAAACGCAGCACTTTTGTTTGTTCCCCCATTTTTAATGAATTGAACTCAAAGATCTTAGACTTTCTCTGGATACACAAAAGGTTAAGATGTTTATGTCAGATAATGTAATAATAATGTAATAATGTACAGATAGAGAGCATGATTAATGCACAGGTGTGCCTTTGGCTGGCCACAATAAGGCCACTCTACAAAGTGACATCTTAGACATAACTTAACTCTTCTAGGCCTTTTTCCAAATGTATAAACTAAGCAATTATTAAATTAATCCTTCAAAATCAAACCTTCAATAAGAAAGGTTTATTGTTACAATCCTTAAAAATACAAACGTTATTTATTTACAACTTCTAGGGTATGGCAGAGATGGAGTATTTGAGTCCAGGACTCACTTTTGTGACATTTTTGTGACTCGAAGTTAAGCCTCAATGACTCGACAGAGTCAGACTTGCTTTTGTATGGCTTGGACTCAAACTTGGATTTATTCTCAGACACAAGAACTTGTGACTCCACTCGGACTTGAGAACTGATGACTCGGACTTGGACTCGGACTTGAGCACAAAAGACTCGCAAGTAACACTTAGCGACAACACCACACAACCTCTTCTTGTTTCATGTCTTCAGAGTGGGACAAGTTGCAAAACAGAAAACTAAAATCCCAATCCCAATTAGTTTGGCTCCCACAGTTTTCAGATTTGTAACTCACTTTGGTAACTTGAACTCGACTTGGACCTTTCTTCAGTGACTCGGACTTGCTGTTCAACTAAAGACTTGTACTTTAAGTGATGATGACTCTGATTTGACCTGGACTAGTCTTTGGTGACTTGAACTTGGACTCGGACTTGAACACAGAGGACTTGAAAGTGACTTGGACTCGAAAACTGGTGACTCGACTGCCACACTGGGTTATGGTTATTATTTTTGCTACTTAAATTGTTTTTGGTGTATATTCAAATTCCGTCTGGTTATTAACTTTGGTGAACACACATTATTATTTCTCATAGCCTGTGGTTGTTTCACTTTAATATCAAGATCCTTGTCTGTCTACAAACTTACGCTAAACTCAGGTTTTATATATATGAAGCTTCTTTATTAATTATTATTTTGTCTTTTGACTGGTGCCTCGTAACAGAAATAGAGAAAAGGAAAGTAAAAGGTGCCATGCATTCACAAGGTGGAGATTGTTACAAGATCACAGTTTAAGTTGTTCTTGAACAGCAACAAAAATGTAATGGTTACATAAATCCCTGATAAACAGTGACTTAGAGTAAAATTACCAAACAACTTTAAAATAAGCCTTGAAGTAGCTGTCAGTGATTCAGCTCAATCAACCCTGACTGGCCTTTTGTTAGTCAGAACTAACAGTCAAATATATTTTACAGAGGAGTCTTGCCTGGTAGAAACTTGGTCACATTACACCTGGGGACTTGAGTATTGGCTTGCTGGGAGGGTCTATGTTTTAGATAAATGTATAGCATATTTTTGGTGTTTTAAACTTTTGCTCTCAATTGGATCATGAAGAGAAAAAACACAAACTACAGTTGAGCACCTGTTTGTGGCACTTGGGTAAAGCAGGTTATTTAGGTAAATGAAACATGGAGTTAGCACACCAGAAATACACAAGTAATAATTCATATGTGCGGAGAACCTGAACGCAGCATTTTCTGAAAATATGCTGGAATAAACAGGTCTTTGGCCTCCCGCAATCATGAAGAATAGAAGAAATTTGCATCACACATACCGGTAATTAAATAAGAAATGAAAAAGGTTAATACAATTTACCTCTTACCATGGCACTTGTTAGAGGTTTTGATATATTTGGCAGCACCTTTTGTCAGTGAAGTTGATGTTTTAATAGCTTGAAAAAAGGCAAAGGTTGAAGTAAAGTAAAGGTTTTTCGTGAACTTGTGGGTTGTAAGTATCTATTAATGATGAAGAAAGGAGAAATGGTGAAACCACTGAACATATTCACTTTCCTGAACGGTAAATGTATATCATTTATACAGTAGATCCATGTTTACTACGACTTTCCCCAATCTAGAGAGAAATTATTACGAAACAATGATTTTGTATTTTGTGAACAAGTGCACCTACAATTTCTTCTGATGTAACCCAAAGCTGTCTTAGATTTGTCAAGAAAACTATTACTCCTTGACACTCACTGAAATAAACCCATTGATTTCCAAATCCCAATCTCTAAACCAAGCCATGATGCTTGTTGGACAAATATATGCATAGTCATGTGAGATCACAGAGGAGGAAACTGTGGGCTTGAGACCAAGCAGTGGTTAGAATTTAAAAGAATTAGGAACTGTCAGCTACGCTCTGTTAGGCCTGGGAAGTCCTTAAATCTCACGGCCAGGGCCATCCATCTTTGTCCGCAGCCACAATGAAAAAAGATAGATGCATTCAATAAATGTGGTCTTGAGAAATCTGCAGGAAATGATTAAGAATGATAAATGAGAACACAGAAAAAAATCTCTTTTTGCAAGTTAAGTTTAATGTGGCATCCATTATATGATCAATGGTATAAAAAAAAATTAGCTTCTGAAAGCTCACCATAACTTGAGAAATTTCTGTGAACTCTCGCCACATTTGTGCATGTGCCTTTGAAGCATGCAGATAGACCATTGTCTTTGAAGTCATTATCTTTAAAAGGCGCACTGACAAAAACAAGACACTCTATGATGAATGTTTAAATGAGTCAAAAAATCTCAGTGCTAATTGGGTAAGTCTTTGTCACATTCTCAAAGGCACAAATGGGCTAAATGTTAATGTTTTCATACCTCGACAGCAATAATTAGGAAAGGGACCATTGAAGGGTTATTATTGAATTTTCCGTGCGTGGACAAGCATGTGACAGCGAGGATCTAATCTCTTTTCTCGCTTGGGTGGCATTCTTTTTTATATAATCAGGTGCATGCAGAGAAAAAGACATGCTGTCTTGTCTATTGTATAAATAGTCTGTTGCAGGAAGCGCCGCCTATAGGGGCAACATTTGTCACAGTGTTCCTTTAAAACAGATCAGACTAACTGTGAGGATATGTGGAGGGACCAAACATTGTCAACCCTCCAGAGAAAAGCCTGTAGTAGAGCTCGTAGATATGCTCCACATGTGAGGATATGAGCTTTTTACACACTTTTCTCATTGATGCTTTGTGTTATAAAAAGTCACATATCAAAGACATAGATTGTCAGTTAGTTATCTTTTTAGATGTTTTAAAATACATCAATCTTGTTTTTGTGATGTAAAATGAAAGTATTCCTGAGATGTGTCAGAAGATGCAAACCCTTCACCCTTCAGGTCATTGCCTTCCAGGGGACATTTTAATGCTCCAGCCACATACGTAGCTCGGCTTGATTGATTCAAAGTCTATTCTTAGTTGGCATTTAGCTTAGTGCTAAATGATTTTCAGCTCGATCTGTCTCTGTTGGATTCTTTTCTCCTTTGTGTCTTTCCATTGCAGTTTCTTTGGTCCTTACTGAATATTTTTCTTTGCAGATGTCTCTCACCTCATCTTCTCTTTCTTTAATTACGTCCCTTCTGCCTTCCTCCTCTCCTCCTCATCTCTCTCCATCACTCTTGATTTCTCGGTGTAAAAAGCCATGGTCCACATTTCGACGGTCTAAGAGCAGCTGCCAGTTGGACAAACTGCCTCTTTAGACTATGAGCTCCCAACACTTTCATTTTCTCCTTTATAGAGGTTTAGGGCAGACCTAGTTTTACATCATTCCACGGTTATGATTTACAAGATGGAGCTCACATTGAGAAAAAAGGTTTTCCACATTTGCAAATGTGTCATAAGGAAGGTCACAGGCTTTTGACTCAAGCCTTTTCAGGAAATGAGCTGTGCTGCCAAAAATGAATACTTAAGTGGTAGCCTCATTGAGCAAAGAAGTCGGCATCTGGGTGGTAAGTTGACAGTTTCTGCCGTTGATCAAATGACTGGTGCCCTTCACATCAAGGCAAGATCAATGGAGCTATTTAAAGGCTTAGTATTAATTGTTTCAAGAGAAGTATATATCTTGACTGAAACAACCACCAACTGCACTGCCTTTAAACAGCTAAACAAAAACTAAACTGGGACTAAATTTAGGTTTAAAGCTCAACATTGTATAATACAAGATAAAGATCCAACAACATAACTTTTTTTCCAGATCATATTTTTAACTTAAATCTCAGTCTGCCTAAGTACCACTCAGCAGTGGTACCACCATACCACCATATGAGTATCCATCCAATCCAACAGACATGAGCATAGTCAGTAAAATAATAATTCAACATGTCATTTTACAATGTTGATTGGAGCATCCAAGAAGTATTTGTTGATATATTGGAAAACATGCATTACATTTTGCTTCCTCTGCACTACGTTTTCTTGTGGTTCCTTGACTTGCCTCATATGTTAGGACACTGAAGGCACAAACTCATGCACATCATGGTTCGGAACAGTTATTCTCTTGTGGTGGAGAGCTACAGGGCAAATGCAGATGATAACGCATGACATGACAAGGAAAAGAGGAACTTGTAAGGACATGTTACAGAAGTGTGTAAGAAGAAGTTGTCTACCTGGTAGAGCTCATACCACAAACTTGAGCGAGCCGGGTTTAATTCCCACTTTCATTTTCCTGTCTATCTACACTGGGGCTATCAAATAAAGGTTAAAAAGCCACACAAAAAAGAGCTACTTTGAGATACTTCTCAGTCTGGCTCAAAAGGGAGAATGCATTTTGACTTATTAGAACATTTTGACAATAGAGTGAGAAATCTGATTGTTGCATGGATCTATTGTTAAAGATTATATATTATTGACAACCTTTAAGTATAAAATGTAGAATAAACACAGAACACCATTAAACATCACATACCTAAATTTTTTGCTTCAACAGTTAGGTTAATTTAATGTAAGTGAAAATATTGGTAATAAAAGGAGATGGGGCTCTTCTTACCAAGAACAAACAGCCTGTTAGGTAAGTGGCACTATAAATCTTTTCTAATCATATCAGCCTGCTTTAAGCTTGTGCATCTTACCATGATATTTAATACAAGTGCTGGAGGTGTTTAGGAGTTTTGTGATAATTAAAATAACAGTGATACTTACAGCATCATTTATAGCGTCCATGTAAAATTTATGCGGCCTGTCAGGACTGGTCACTTTAATATAGGTCGTTTTGAGTGGCTGATTTATGAAAGCTTCAAGCGAAACTTCTTATCTGCCCAGTTTTATACCTCCATTAGTCCCTCTTTGGGTGTTATTGATGGCTCTGTGGAGATACATCATTTATGTCACTGCATCTGACATGAGTCCTCTAGATCAAAATCTTGGGCCAACACTTTGCATCTTCACTTCCTTTCACTGTCATCTCTGTCGCAATGTTTTTTCTCTCCCCCTCTAACACTGTCTCATCTTTTTCACTATTTTAAAAAAGATTCATGGAGATTAGGTGTCACGGATGATAATTATTTGAATGTCCAAAAATAATAGCCACACTGATTTGGCTTGCCAACAGGTTAACAGCTGTGGGACAAAGTCTAATCCTAAATGTGCTCTACAATTTCTGGCACATGGCTATGGCTTGACAAAACACTTGTGTGATTAACAGTGAGGATTGCTCTAATGAGAACCGTCCATGAAAATGAATGGCAAAAGTGTACCCACTTTGAAAGTTTAAATAGATTTTCATCAGCGTCACATACGGCAATCAATTATTTTGCCTCTTCTTCATCCAGTGGCTCTAGTACTCTCACTGTGTGGGATAAAAACATAACAGGGATGTGACTCACACCTGGATTGAGCCACATTCTGCCTTCAGACACAAAATTATGTTTTTTAAATGACACATATGATAATGTGTCAATCTTGTGCAAAATTATAATTTTTCTCCTTAAATTGTTATTTTTTTCCTCTCAACTAACAAAGGATTAATGATATTATATTGTACGTTGTACTTGCACCATTATGTAACTAAATTAATTTGTCTTGGCTCAGATATTCTCTATCTTTATTAAACAAGATAACCATGATGTAAATGTATAGAGACATGAGTGTATGAGTCGACCCCTCAACAACAGAGCATGGCATGTTTATTTTATCAATAATTTCTTAAAGATTATAATTTAACAAAGGTAAATGCTTTCCGATTCCATAATTGTTCCTGGATGTCAGAAACCCAATTGGACTCGTGGGACTAATAAAGCTTTGTAGTAAAAGATGCATCTTGAGCAATTATAGTTCCCCTTGAAACCCAAGCCCATTAAAAATTGGAGTGAACTCTTATAGATTGTGCCTCATTACATTTTCCTCCTTAAAATAGCTAAGTTTACTTGATTGTGCTGACTCTATACGTTTTTAAATGATAGATCAAACTGGGGGTTGAGTTTTCTCTGTGTGGAGTTGCATGCACACCCTATACTACCCGCTCCAACATCCTCTCACTGTGCACTAAAGTGTGCTCAGTCAAACTCAGTTTCTTCTCCAGCAGTGCTCAGTTTGTCCACTCTGGGTTGTTGTGGGAACAGGAATAGCAAGTAACTGTGGGACTTAAAAGTCCCAAAGTTAAAAGTGGGACTTAAAAGTGGGACTTTTTGTCTTTTTTTTGTACTCAGGTGTAACTCCAAAAATTTTAATATGTGCAAAAGTTAATTTATTTCAGTAATTCAATTTAGAGGTGAAACTAAAATATTATATAGACTCATTACATACAAAGTGAGACATGTCAAGCATTTATTTGTTATAATTCTAATAATTATGGCTTACAGCTTATGAAAATTTTAATATTCATGAAATCAATAAAAAAAAAAGGATTTTATTTACAGAAATGTTGGCCCCTCTGAAAAGTATAATCAAGCATATGTACTCAGTACTTGGTTTGGGCCCCTTTTTGCATTAATGACTGGCTCTAATTGGGGTGTCATGGATGCTATCAGCCTGTGGCACTGCTCAATCCAGGTTTTGGCACTTTTGGCAGTGAGGGCAGTCGCCAAGTCCTGCTAATTCAGCATCTCCATAAAGCTTGTCAGCAGAAGGAAGCATCAAGTGCTCTAAAACGTTCTGGGCGACGGCTGCGTTGACGGCTTCATAAAGCACAGTGGACCAACACCAACCAATGACATGGCTCCCAAAACCAACACAGACTGTGGAAATGTCAAACTGGACTGTGTGAGTCTTCCTTCAGACTCTGGGACCTTGGTTTCCAAATGAGATGCAGAATTTGCTCACATCAGAAAAGAGGACTATGGACAACTGAGCAACAGACCAATTCTTTTTTTAGCCCAGGTAAGATGCTTCTGACTGTTTGTTATTCTGGACAAGATGAATACGACATTTGAAGCCCATATCCGTCTGTGTGTGGTGGCTCTTGATGCAGCAACTCCAGCCTCAGTCCACTCCTTGTGAAGTAAAATTCAAACAGACCAGATTTTCACTAAAGTCAAGTTGAATGGTTGAAGCACATTCAAAAGTTTGGCGAGCAAGAGGCAGGACATGGCACAGAAAAGCTGAACAGTTTACCAGGTGTGATCTGTTGTGTCTAAAGTTGAAGTACAGTTATAACATTTTACATTTAGTCATTTAGCAGACGCTTTTATCCAAAGCGACTTACAAGTGAGAAAAACAATGCAATGGAAGCAGTTTTAACAACACAAGTTACAAAAAGCATAAGTGCACCAAAAACTAGTCTGTTAAAACCCTGATTTTTTTTTTTTTGAAGAAAAGGAAGAGATATAAAAAAGTAGAATTCAGTGTCTGTCAGTCAGGTGTTGATGCATTTTTAAAGATGGCTACAGAATCTGCAGATCTTGTAGCAGCAGGTAGATCATTCCACCAATGTGGAACGAATCCAGAGAAAGTATGTGATAGTGATTTTTTTTTCCTTTTTGGGACGGTACCACCAGACGTTGTTCATTTGCAGAGCGCAGGGATCTGGTAGGAACGTAGGTCTGCATTAGTGAGTGAAGATATGAGGGTGCAGAACCAGTGGTGGTCTTGTAGGCCAAGAGCATAGCTTTAAACTTGATGCGGGCGTCAACCGGGAGCCATTAATAACCCTAACCCTAACCCTAAAGAAGAGAGGAGTTACGTGCGCTCTCTTTGGTTCATTAAAGACAACTCTTGCCGCTGCATTCTGGATCAGCTGCAGAGGTTTGGTTGTGCAGGCAGGGAGTCCAGCCAGTAGAGCATTGCAATAATCCAGTTTGGACAAGACGAGAGCCTGGACTAGGATTTGTGTAGAGGGCTCTGATATGAAAAGCCTTATTGTCCTAATGTTGTAGAGGATGAATCTACAGGACCAGGTGGTGCAGGCGACATGACTTGCCAACATGTTATTTTAATGTAGCATTTTACTGAAAACTGAAACATGATAAATTACTGAAACATGACAAAATTACTAAGATACCAAGTGTGCTTAATTGTGGCATTCTCAACAGCTTGTCGATCATCTACAAACAGAATATCATGAATAACAGCAGGTTCAAACGCATAGGGTTTTCCACATGTCAGTGATTTGTTTCATGGAAAGTCCTCCAAGAATAAGCAACACACAAACCATCTAACTCTTCAAATTTGCTGTGACTAGCATTAGCAAGAACATACTGTATAGTTTGCACTGCTCATTTATAGCTAGGCTATGTAATGATACAACAATAAAACCCTCACAGAGATCCAATGTACTAAAAGGGCACAAAAAAGCACATTTTACCTATTATATGACACTACTGTACCCATTATTTTGGCTTACAATACTAGACACACTCTCTGATAATTGAGTCCCTTTGCAGACAAAGCAGACAATTCAGTGACTCCACAAAATAACAAAAAGATGAAAAAGCTTATTAACACATCTATTTTGCATACGGGATATAATAAAGGTCCTGGCGAGTGGGCGATGTATAGTGTCCTTCTCATATAGCTAATTTTGCCATCGTTTGAGAAACAAGCTGTTAAGGAAAACCACAGGGGTAACGTGATAATTGTGCATGTGGCATCTCCATCACGCCCTCTGTAGAGCCATTTGCAGGGTCTATACCTTCTTAGTCAGCTGAAGATGGAAATATTAAGCTATGGCCATAAGAAGCCTGCTAATTGTGGAGTTTGCTCAAATGTCAGCGTATTCTCAAGTACAGTGTGAAAATCTGCAAGCGCTACAGTATGCTACTGTACCAGAAGTGTAGCTGCAGAGGCCTTTAGAGCTGTGGGATTGTATTAAAACACGGGGCAGCTGATGTTGAGCGACCTTTTTTAAGTGTTGTCAGGACCACACTAACTAAGTCCAGGACAAGAGCAAGACTTTTTGAGACTGAGAACATGAATGTGGGAAATTCAAACACTGTTAATTTAATCATTCCTCCAGTCCATTCCTCTAGGTTTGGTGCATTTACAGAGACCAATGTGAAAGTTAATCAGACCAAGTGGAACTTTAATCCCAAAACTAAAAATAAACAATGCTATTCGTAATTATTCAGTTGTTTTTAAATAAATTTACTGGGTTTTTGACTGGCCTTCAAAAAAAAAACTATAAAGTTAAGCTTGAGAAATTACCAATGTAAATTACTAGTTTCAAGAACAGCACTGGTAAAGAACACTCTTCACCACAAGCAAGAGCTCAGAACAATGCAGAGATTTGAAGAGAATTGCTAAGCAGTCCTGAGAAATGTATTATTTTTTTATTTTGAACGTGTCTCAGTTGCTTTCCTGGAGGGATTAAGCCTGAGCGTCGAATGGCACAAACTTGTTAAACCAACTCGCTTTACTGAACCAGAAGAAGCCGCAAAGAGAAGCTGTGAATCTATCAACCCTGTCTTTGTCCAGGGGCGTTACAAAATACCACTGCATTAGGAGCTTTCAAGGCTGAGCTTCACTGAGAGGAAGGGGCTTTTAAGCAGCACTGAAACAAAAAGGATTTTTGTAAAAAGACAAATTTGGTAAAATAATGCAAACAGTGTGAAAATCTCTTGATACATTTTTATTTGCAAGTTTTTATTTTTAATAAACCTTCCTATTTCCAAAATTCAGGATTAGGGGGTTTAAATACTCATAAAGTTTGTCTGCCATGCCCTTTAAGTATCCGCAGCTTACCGATGAAAAACTATATATACACTTTTAATCTATTTATACGAAATGCTTCTTTTTTGTTAGTTTCAATGATTATGTTCAATGTCTATGTTGTTGTAATAGAGTTTATTCTTAGCTAATTGCTGCTTTTCCATGAGCACAAACATTTTAACAATACACTGTATTTCTAAAACTACCACAAGCAGTTGTGAGAAATGCTTATCACACATATCTCTGAATGTATGATAAAGGACTGCCCTATTACTGTCTAATTGTGGAATTCCCTTTGACCACAATCAATAAAATTATCTTGAATCTTGTTGAACAAAGAAAGCTTATTGGAGTCGGATGGAGCAGCGCAAAAGACAGTGTTGAGCCCCAAATTGAAAACGCATGAGAAAGTAACTGCTGATGTTTGGTGCCAAGATAACTTCCTTGACATAACTTTCACACACCACCACAAGTATTACTCAAAAGTTACCTGAATAAGTGCTTGTAACTGTATTCTCTCAGTATAAATGTAATCACTTTTAGATTCATGTTTGAAGCTCAGTGAGTTTCTTTTATTTCCAGCGGTTAATTAAGCAGTTTGAGAACAAAACCCTGTGATGAGTATAGCCTTTAGCTGTCTATGTGTGAAGCTCTGTTTACACTCGATTCTAATAAAGGCCAGGATCTGGCTTAGGGGATCCATCGCAGTGCTTTCCCCTTTAATAAGACAAGAAGGATGCCAATTATGGGCCCTTTGCTGCAGACTCAACTCCCAGACCTACCCTTTAAATTGAACGCTTGAGCGGTCTTATGTGTTCAGAATGCCTTGTCTCGTCCTGCACAAGTCATTTCATCCAGGGAAGGGAGGAGAATACCAGCAAGCTGCCTGTTTTCAGAAGGTTACAGCCAAATTTGCTGTCAGTGCATCATCAGTCGTCACTGTCTGTCAGGAGGCCTTGAGAGGAATGTGAGATGTTGCAAGAGCTGGAGGAGGTAATGAATCCTCATAAACTGGATTAGAGGGACGCAGACAAAGTGGGACAGTGGAAGAAAATGGCAGCATGGGTCATCATCCATCACAACAAAAGTGATTTACCTTTGGTGCAGAGGTGAATGGTTAGATTACCATGGGCATGATGAAATTTCAATCGTTATATCACTAATGAAAATTTGTTTTTGTTTTTTTATATATAATTGATCTAAGTTGCTTGTAACTTATTGTGACAGACCACTGTGTAGTTTTATCATGTGTACACACAAACTCATCATTCATGTTCTGTGCTCAACTTAAACGGCATCAGTTTCTGAGTGACTGCGCTGCACTTTGAATGAAATTATCAATGCCTCTTTTCAGCCTGGCCAGCCATCTTAATTCTGTTTCTAGACAAACATTTATTCTGGTCAAGTCTGATTTCCACGTAACAAAGGGATAGACATTCAATTTAGAATTTCGTTTTTACATCATTTTCATCTGCAATAGTATTATATATATGTGTTATATACCTTTACACTTTTGAGGTACCTTTGTGTGGTTGCTCTGTCAAATATGGTATTCTCATATTTCAATAGAAAATTGTAACTTCTTTTCAGAGCTTCTATTCATGCCTGACCTTCAGCGATGTCCCAGAAGCATTTCTTAAAATGAATGAATCATACCTGTATCTATCTGAACAAATACAGAGCGACATGTGCTTCGCAGTGTGACCTGTCACCCTCTGAACAACCACAAAGAAAGAGAGGCTGCAGAACTGCCCTTAAAAGCATTTAAAATACATATTCAGCTCACTTTAATCTGAAAACTCAACTGCTGGTTGACTTCAGATTCCAACCCACACAGTAACAGAGCTTAATATAATTAGTGACTATTAGGCTTTAAGTAGGTTATTTGTTGAAAACATTAAATTATCACAGCAGCCTTTTAAAATTACATTTGTTAATTCTGTTTTATTTTATTTTATTTAGAAAATAAGCCTGACATGGCTCTGCTGTTTAATTTTATATGTACTATAATGCTCAAAGAGATGTATCTCTTTACTTTACTTTAATTACTTTTTAAGTTCTGTTTCATCTTTAAATGACAATAACCTATTGTGATTCAATAAGTATACTTTATACATGTGGGTGGCTATATTATTCCTAACAGCAGATAAATGTCAGCAAAATTACAGTTTGGAGAAGAAAAGACAAAAAACACTAGAGACTAAACCATACACTGCTGAAAATGGGTCCACTTGTTTCTGGTGTTTTTAAATGTATTTTAAAACACAATATTTAGAAAGACTGAACTACTGCAAGGACTATGTGATTGTCTGGACAATATTTTTACAATATGGTGCAGAAAGTGGCCCAGATCTTGGTACAGGCGACCACACTGAGGCCCAAATTAAAGACTGTCACTTTATAAAAACACATATTTGAAGCAAGGTTATGTCTTAATCATTGTGTGCAACTAACTAAAGCAGTCTGATGTGGAGCCTTTGTTTTGGCTCAATACCTTTTTCTTTCTTTTTTTTTTTTTTTTTTTATGCTAAAAGTTGAAGTCACTTTGCAGCTGCTTAAAAGCTAAAACTAACTTAAACTAAGTGAACTATGGGTCTCTAATTTATTTTCTTAGCTCTTCTTTCTAAGTACTAATACCTATTTCCATTCAACCAAAATCGATTCAATATTTCTTATCTGTGTCTGATTAAAAGCCATTAATCTTACTATTTTAGTAGTGAGGAAACAAAACAAGACAGATTGTTTTTCTCTTCAAAAGTATTAACACTTGGGCATTATAAAGGTTTCTTGTACTCTAAGATACTACAGAGGCTGCCTTTGAAAAGTAAAAAGTTGGATACTTTCCAAAATGACCTTTTAAGCCTTGCCAAGCTGTAAGTATTTAACACTTAAAAAGATCAATTCCCAGCTTTTTATGGATCTATTGCAGGGGTTAAATAGGATTTTCTTAAGAGTTACGAGACGATAGTGTACAGCTGTCTAACAGGGCAATAGCTGACTTAACAAAATGATTAGACACTAAAAGACTTTCATTGAATAAGGTCTGACCCAGACATGTGGTTCTTGGATTAAATACTATGTCAGGTACCAAAAGTGGAATTTGCAACTCATTAGTGTCTAATTAAAGCTTACATCACATTTTACGTTGACCTTCTCCCTTTTGCAGACAACATGCTTTTTAGTAAGCACAAGGACAAAGATACAACAAACAAAGTCACAGGTAACATTACCATATTTTCCACAAATCTCTGCCTTTTTTTTTTTTTACTTCTGGCGTTTCTCTGATTGGTTAACATTGATCTTGTAAACCCCGCCCTCAAAATCTAATGCAGCGACTAACTTCTTTGTATAGAATAGGAAAAGAGTTAGTTGCATCTGGCCAGGCTAGATTTCTACAGGCCATGGTGGATGACGGGCTAACTTTACATTAGCCCGCTTGAAGAAAAGACA